>OZ020485.1:26738733-27338733 GCA_963971405.1 Psococerastis gibbosa
CTAATATTCCCGTACCCGAAGTACGTAAATTAGTTGCCCAGTCACTCTATCACAATAACACCTCGAACAGCCTTATCTCTGAGACCCTCCTTCTGTTAGACACATGCACTCATCAAAACTATTTCCGCTTCGAATCCGACTACTACCAACAAAAAATAGGCCTACCTATGGGTTCTTCCCTTTCTCCCCTTCTTGCTGAAATTTTTATGGATAACTTCGAACACAAACTTCTACACAATAAAAATCCCCTAGTTAAATGTATATCTTTCTGGACAAGGTATGTGGATGATATCTTCTGCATTTGGACAGGAAGTAACAGACAACTAGACAATTTCTTAAGTTTTATCAACACAATTCACCCAAAAATCCAATTTACCATGGAAGTAGAAGAAAACAACTCCCTGAACTTCTTAGACCTCACCATCACCAAAAATAATAGTACCCTAGACTTCAAGATATTTCGTAAAGAAACCCATAGCGATAATATAATCCCTGTTGATTCTTCTCACCCATTCCAGCACAAACACGCAGCATTCCATAGTATGATTTTTCGACTCCTTAACATCCCTATGAATCAAACCAACTATAATAATGAATTAAATACAATAAAACAAATTGCCCAAAATAACAATTTCAATCTCAACCTAATAGACAGAATCCTACGACATCACAAAATCAAACACAACCTCAAACTAATTTACCCCCCAGGGAGCTTAAACCCGGTAACCAATAAATCATATTTCAGGATACAATACATAGAAAAAATCACAGAAAAAATTAGTAACCTCATTTCTTCTACAACAGACAAAACACCAGCCCCGTACAATCGCAACAATTTGGCCAATAAACTCATGAACTGCAAAACCAAACCAGAAAAAGAAAAAGGCAATGGAGTTTACCGTCTAAATTGTAACGATTGTAACGCAATTTACATAGGCCAAACAGGCAGAAGCTTTAAAACTAGGGTCAGAGAACATATAACAGGTATAGGAGACACCAACACCAACAGCACATTCGCGAAACACCTTAACTCGGAAAACCACACATTCGATCCTCACAATTGGACAGCCCTACACAAAATAAGGAAAAGTTACACTTTAAATTTTTTTGAAAATGTTGAAATCAAAAGAGCTTTACACAATAGGGAAAAATTAACAAACGACATAACATTCACACAATCATCCCCTCTAATAGATCTAGCTAGTAGGTTAGGAATAGGTAACCAGCCACGCCCCCTCCCACCCCCTCCTCCCCCCGCTCCCAGTCCTATATAAACCAAGGTTTCCTCTCCCTAGTCACATTTGCATCTCCTCCTCGAGTTGAGCAAGTCTCAAATCGCAGATAAGGTGTAACTGTGCTAGTGGGTTTCCCTCTGTAGATGGCAGTTCTTGCCGAAAGCGCTCAGGGTTTTATACTAACACAAGTGGGTTTCTTAGACAAAGTTAATTTCTTAACGATTATTTGGGTTTTACTAATTCGGGTTGTTATAACAAGTTTTTCTAAAACTCTAAGTTTTTGTTATTTTTTGTTTACTTGATGCTAGTGTCTACATTTTGATGTCCGCCCTCCTTTATGTTGAAATTGATAAATTAATAATATTTTTGGTGAGTTTTCAATTTTTTCTCCCTTAGATGTACATATATTAATTAAAATTCTTATTATATTTCAACATTCTATGTGTATATTTATTGTTTACTAGTATTTCCTTCAATTATAACAAAATACAACCATTTTGTATTCCAATAATTTATTAATTTGAATTTCCCGCGCATATTTCAACATCGTCACGTGACACCTTACTAATGCAGTTTTGAAAAATAAATCCCGGTATTAAGGGTTAATCCGAAATCGCCATAATAGGGCGAGGAGTCTTAAATTGACCCAGAAGACACATAGACACGTTCTCACTACAGAGTTATATATAGAAGGGATGGGTCACTCGCTCCCGCAATGGACATTTTTTTGAATTGCCGTGGCCCCCTATCACGTCTCCTTTGAAATTTTTTGATGACAATCGGACAAATAGAACCAAAATAGTAGAAAATCACCTTATACTTTTATAGGTACTTTTGTGAGTGCAAATACCCATTCCAGTGTGAATGATGGCGGATGACTATAGTAACCAATTTTATGCTCTTAAACTTGTATATATTTCTAAAACTATGATACGATACGATGATGACCTTTGAAGACCGGAGACCGGAGTAAGGAGTAAGGTGAGACTCCTAAAACTTGAATTAAAACATAGCCTTTTCAATAACATGGCAGTTTAACAACGTATCTAGGGATTTTGCCTAGCGTCGAGAACATATTTTGTGCAACTGGAAGCATAATTTTGAAGGTTTAGATTGGCATCCGTAGAACCCAACACTTGTCCATCTTACCTCGGTCTCCCCTACTTGTATATAATGACGCTCCGGTCAAATTTTCATTCTGAGTGTAGTCTGTAGGTAGACTTTTAGTAAAGAGAATGCAATGAGGAACATTTCTGTGAAACAAAAGTACGTGGTAGGTAGCACTAATTCCGAGGCTGACCTCAAGTCTGATTACATTTGTGGAAACATAGATTTTAATAATATTAATAAAATCTATATGTGGAAATTGTTGCATATTACTGTAGCAGTAAGGGCATCAAAAATACTATACAATATAATGTAGGTAAATTATAATCATAATAATAATGCAGTAGCCGGTAAATGTACATAGAAATCATGATGCATGCATTACGGCTTATATCAGTAGAACCAAGAAATTTTGACAGAAAAAAGATGAAGATTGTTCGTTATTTATTTATGTAATTACGTTGTACTGTAATTAAAAGGCACTGGCTTTTAAAACCGTTCTAACACAAAGGGCGCGGCGAGCAGAGAGGAAAGTGAAGTTAAAGCATGTTAAAGGGTTCAAATGGCTCTTTTCCAAGGAAAATCAATTTAAATCCGCTTCCATCCATCTCCTATTCAAGCCACATTTTAACTTTCCTAGATAAATGCCCGCTCTATTTACCAGTGATCTTATAGCAAGACACTGAAAAATTGAGCTTCGCTCAGTAAATGGCAAGTTACGGATGCTTTTCAGCTTACGCCACAATAGTGTAGTTAGTGTAATTCCATTCGCTACATCAAGAATTTTAGTTTCACTTTCTTCATTCAAATTTCAAATGCATTATATCCAGGATTTAGCAGCAGCCAAATCCCGAAGAATAGGTCTCCATATAATTCATAATATAATACAACAATTGCAGCTGGAATCTTAGAATAACTCACCCCAACAGCAGCAATGAAACCGATGAAATGGTGAACTAAGTTTGGCGACCTGGTTCCCGTGTGTTTAGTCCACATCGACGATTTGAGCGTCGGCGATTCGCTTAGAAATTTGTCATAGGAGGAAATGGGTGTGTGCAAAACCAGAGTTCCTTTCAGGACATTTCTGAGTTCTGACGCTGACCTGATGACAGCTGACGATGACGTTTTAAAAAAATCCGATACTAGCGTCAGCTCAGCGAGAAATATCTCCAAAAGTTGCAGGGGTTTGCACTTAAACATTCACCAACCCATTTGCTTCAATGACAAATTTCTCAGTGATTCACCGCCGTTCAAATCGTCCGAGTCTACCGGGTTCAACATAATTTCTGGATGAAGGTTGTTGATAATAACGACAACCACCTTTTTTTTATTATGTTCAATTAATGTAATATACTAATATAGGCACGAAAAGTACTATTACGAATTATGATTCATACATTTGTGGAGGGTGGGTTGAACCCCTCCTGTGCCCTTTCACTGTTATATATAATAATATCGATCCAATGTACCGTGTAGTAGCAGTCAACATTACAGCTAACATTCATGTAGGCG
This sequence comes from Psococerastis gibbosa, assembly GCA_963971405.1. Lineage (NCBI taxonomy): Eukaryota > Metazoa > Arthropoda > Insecta > Psocodea > Psocidae > Psococerastis > Psococerastis gibbosa. The sequence continues at coordinate 26,742,588 of OZ020485.1, forward strand.
ACACAATTAAAATGGGGAGATAAAGCAAAAAATGACCATAAAAAAATTATCTAAAAAAAGAACAGAAAATTAGTAAATGGTTCCAGCAAAAACCTTTATTCTTACACAATCCATTACTAGCAAAAACGGCTTAACGGAAAAAATGTCTCATCTTGGTTATACAACTGTGTAGTTAGTTTTTGACACAATACGAGAAAAACCATTTCACCTCGAAGAGAATTAAATCATAACAACCCTTGCTTAATTATGCTGACATAAATGCAGATTTAACAGTGTTTAACACATTTATCGCTGAGCTGAAGCACCCTCGTCACGTCACAACCATTTGTTGCAGTGGACGGGACAGCCGCTCCCCGAGTCATCTTGCCCAAATCAAGCTGTGATATGAACTTTTCCGGGAACGGGACTCGTTCCGGGACGTTTGACACTAGAACCCGGAGCTGGAGCTCCACCTGTGTTTTTACTTTCGTTGGAAAAATTGCTGACGTCATCCACGTTTCGTTTTTTAATTACAATTTAAAGTAAGTTTCTATCATTTTTAGTAGGTATTACAAGAGTACATATACGTAGTATGCATGCCTAATTCGTTGGCAAGGCGGTAGCGTGCTTGTATACGTCTTGTGCGAGTCTTTACACACCTTGCGATCGGAGACGTGTCGTAACTCACACATGGATCTATTAGGTTACTTAGTGAGGCGATTGAAGAGGTTAATTGGATTCATTCATTAAATTGTTTTGTTTAAGCTTAATTTAATTAGAAAATCGTATTTCTTCATCTTAATACCTTTGGAACTATGTCAAAATGTTAAGGAAAACCATACGGTAAAAATACTCCAAAATATGATGACAATTGTCTATTAGGATTAGGGATTAGGAAAACATAAAAAACATTTTTGCACAGAATTAATTAAAATGGGTCATGGAGTTCCAATCACAGAATATACAACAGGTAGGTAATAATTAATTAAGGTAAAACGTTTGTAATTTTTTGTAAGCAAATATGGTCCGGGTTTTTGGTGTAATTAATTATTATTATTATTTTTTTTTTAAAAGATAAATCGCATAAAAACAATTTAATGAATGTATCCGATTGAGCTTTTAAGCCGCCTCTGTAGGTTATTACCCGTGATGAGTACGACACGTCTCCGATTGCATGGCGTGTAACGACTCGCACAAGTGCAAGCACGTTACCACCTGGCCATCGAAGTCGATTTCTCAATCCACGGCTAGAAATGTCTACTTGAAGACTTCAAAAAATATATAAGCTTCCTCAAGACGCAGACTCTACCTTGCAGACTTAGGTACATACTGCTATTCTATATAATCAATTTATTGTGTTTGTTTTAGGGTAATGAAAAAAAAAATTATTTACTACAAATGCTTGTATTTTTTTCTGAAGTCTTCATGAGTCTATTCTAATAGGTTTCTGGCTGTGGATCGTGAAATTAGTTAATTCCGTCTGCTGTTTGTTTATACGAACTTGTTCTTAATATACGGTTGATTATTTTTGACCATAAATTTACTTCAGTAAAAATTCATGAATTTTCATCCCAATAGCAGTTACGTATACCTTACGTATACCTACCTTGTAATGCAGGCAGGGGTGCCAAAAGTATAAGCAGAAAATTAAAAAAAATACTACTAATAACAAATGTTTCCTTCCAAACAGCAAACTTTGAAATGCTAGCTATACTGCCTTTCCCTATCTAAAATGCTAATTTCTCTGAAAATAAACGCATGTAATCACAATTAATGCGCTAGAGGGGGTGCTAAAGTGATAAGGAATTATAAGAGCTCGTTCAACTGCCGTTTTCGTCAATATTTCACCAAGTTTGCAACCAAAATTTGTTCGTTAAAACTATTTAAGTACCTACGTTTCTTGCTGGGGGCATAGAAATTCCAATTTACGGCAGGTCTTGTTAAGTAATTTCACGAAGAAACCTTAACTTATTTTGTATTCTACAGTAGACTAGGAGCTCCTAGCAATTACTCAGTAGCTACTGTATATCAGAAGCCGTTTCACCATCGGAAAAGAATGGGAATAAGTGCAAATAATCCAAAATAAACCGCAATGAATGTGTGAATAAACTAACGGGAATACAAATTAAAATCAAAAATTCTTTGTCAATATTAACATGTCAACATAGTTAATATTGCCCACATTAACATTCATTAACGGGTGTTAAATTAAATCAGGAGTTCGACAAGGATGCTCACTCTCTCCAGTCCTGTTCAACCTGTATATTCAGTTTGCTCTAAATGAAATGAGGGAAGCCCTCAGAAACACAAGAGGTGTAAGAATACATGGACAAAAAATAGACATGATAAGATATGCTGATGATATAGCCTTGATCGGGGAAAGCGAAGAAGAACTGCTTGAATCTTTGGTTACAATGCAGAATGTTTTGAAAGAATACTATATGAAGCTAAACAAGGCAAAGACGAAGACTATGGTGGCCAGCCGGGAAGAAACCCTAGCCAATATCGTCCTAGAGGGGGTAACTCTAAAGAACGTCAAGTCCTTCCCATACCTTGGTAGTGCGATTACACAAGATGGAAAATCGGCACAAGAAATCTCTACCAGAATACATCTTGCAAGAGTGGCATTCAACAAAAAATCCAAAATGTTTGAATCAAATAATATTGACATGAAAATAAGAAAACGAATGCTTAAAACACTGGTATGGAGTATACTGCTGTATGGCTGCGAAACTTGGTGCATACATGAAAGTGACAAAAAGAAACTAGAGGCCTTTGAGATGTGGTGCTACAGGAGAATGCTGCAAATTTCATGGCGAGACCATATTGCGAATGAGGAGGTGCTTCGTAGGCTAAACGAAAAAAGAACATTAACGATAGCTATATCTACGAGGAGGGCCAGATTTATGGGGCACCTTATCAGGCATGAAAGCCTTCTAAACACCATTGTTGAAGGCTCAGTCGAGGGCACAAACCACAGAGGCAGGCCGAGAAAGGAGCACACGGAGGACGTAATGGCGGACATGGAGTGCGGGACCTACTGGGAAATGAAAAGGATCGCGGAAGACAGGGAGGAGTGGAGAAGAAGAGTCAAGTTGCTGCAAACCAATCGATAGATTGTAACCCCAGAAGAAGAACGGGTGTTAATTGATGCATACTCTAGACGTTGCATTGTTGGAACTATTGAAAAGACAAACCCGATTTTTGCCCGAAAGTTTGTTGGTTCGAGTCCCACACTTGCTACATCTTCCGACCATGCTTTGGGGGGAATGTAAAACAGGAGGTCCCGGCCCTTCGTAGTTAAGTGTATTATACCGTATATGCAAATATGCCTATAATAGTTTATTGTCTAGCCGTATATGGAATGTTTCAAGTCAGTAAGCTAGAAAATAGAAAAATCCTCACTTAGCTAACTGCTGTCAATTTCTACGTAATGACAGCCAATGAACTATTACTTCAGACTAACTCGATTAAGTTCCGTTAAAATGTCAACAACCGTTTTTGGTTTTGATTGGCTGCCTTAATGTGGTAATTGACAGTTTTAGATAGATTGATAGATATCCTTGTGAACATTATGGAGCATTGACTTCAATTAACCCAATTTTTTATGTAACTCAATTCCTTTATTTTTTTGTAGACACCGTCTTTACCATCTACGTTTCTTTGCTTTTCAGGGCTACAAGTTGTCAGAGCTCAATTGAAGTGTACGACGGGTACGCGTTAGAAGATGTGACCCCCAAAAGGCTGTGCAGTCCCCTAACGAAGCACGCGAGGGACTCTTCGACAGGGCGCTTCGTGGAGCTCGAGCACCACGTGTCAAGTCGTAATGTCCTCACCCTGGCTCTCAAAAGGGGCTTTTCCACGCCCTTTCACGCCGACGTAGAGTTCCTCGATGGTGCTTTCCTGTTCCATGACGGTACTATTACTTTCAAATATTTGCTTATTGAGCGATCGTAAGGCACATGTCGCGATAGACCACCCCCGTAAAGAGTATTGGGACCAACTGCTCAGAGGCTTAAACTGCAAGGCGTATACGGAGACCTGACTAGGCTGGCCGAGGACAGAACGGAATGAAAGATCTGCAAACCATCCCTTAGTGGTTGTTCACTTCTTCACCATAAGAGGACAAGTGTTTTTTTTTTTTTTTTTTTTTTAAATTAAATTTAAACACTGAAATTTTGCAATAAACTCAGATTTTCAAAATGTTTTTTGAAAATTTCGGGTGTTGTTACAACTCGCCCCAATGCCGCACCTACAGTGAAGCCTGCACCTTGCAGCTTTCCTGACCCGGCATTACGATGCTCCATGTACTCACTTCACTTGCGAGAAAAACATCGTCTTGCAATTCAGTCCATTACATATTCATTCTCTTTTCAATAATGAAGGCTATTTATTTTCCATGTTCTCTAGCGAGAAACCTTTCAATAACTGTACATTATTATGACCAAATTTGACTTCTGTATTCCCGTTATTTAAATTATAATCCGTGTAGTTCTCCGTAGTGCCTGCTATCTGTCGGATTTCCCTATAATCTTCTTCATTGACTCAAATTTACAAACCTAGAAAGCTCCTAATGAACTGCAAAAGATGTAAAAAAAAGTCCGAGCCGTAGTGCCGAGGAAGAAGAACTTCAATCGTACCAAATTCTACTATTTAGTAAAATTGAAGGAAATTATGGAAAACATTTGTCGGCGTATAATTTACCATACAATTGAATTAAATGAGTTAAGTGCTGGCATCAACTCGATGTAACAACTGGAGTAAATTTAAAAGAAAAGAAAAGAATTACGACACGCAACCTACAAAGGAGAAGAACCCAGCGCTTTAATTTACGACTTTCGTGAATTCTTTTTATTTATTTGACAAACTTGAGGTAAATTACTCTTCATAACACCAATAATTTTGCCTTTTTCTTTTCCCTTTTATTCGTAGAGCACGTAGACGGCACTCTCCAGCCTTCCACTTTGTGTGACGTGGATTACTATGGGTTAAGTAGCTCGGCGCAAGGGCATGTAACCAACCCAGGCTCTCAAGATTTGTATTTTAACATACAACGATCCCTTAAGTGCTCACAGCGATTTTATCCAGCTGCAAATCAGAGTATTACATTGGCTGTAAGTAGACTATATTATTATTATTATTGTTTTATTGTTATGATTGTATTGTGTACCTACTGTCTTGAATTTATTAATGCCCCATCCTCAATATACTATAGAGGTTGTATGATACGAATAGGATAAAATGTCGTAAAATACCGTAATACATCAAATCTCTAATTAATAGACATACTACTTTTAATAATAGCAGATAGGGCCCCTGATACTTAGCAACCTACTGTGTTTCACTCGTGTAGGTTGTCTATGGCAAAAAAAAAATCCCCATTGGTTGACTGTTATGCTGGTTATATTTTAACTTAGGAGAGCGGATTTTCGTCTCAATGAATTTACGATATGACAGACGCATCTCACATTTTGGGGCTCCGTTCTACTTCGTGATGTGAAGCAGTAGTAGTGTTCGTCGGGTTAATAACGACTTAAGTCTCATATTTGGGACCATAGAGCGACCCCAACTTAACTGTCCTACGCAAGCCCATAGAACAGTGGATTATGGTGGATTCTGAACCACTTGGGAAACACAGCGAAGTCACACGATTAGTTCGGAGGTGACCAGGACAAGTCTTACCATGACCAAGTTCTCTGCAGCTTTGAACCTGCTCTGGTCCGCTGGATTCAACTCGGTATGGTGGTCGGTTGAAGCAGTAGTAGCCTAATTATTGTATTCTATTGCCGCACTAAAACTTTGTCAAGCATCAAAAAATTAGTTTCCTTTTTACGGCAGGTTTCATTTTATAAGCCGCTAACAGTAGACCCACACTGCCATACCACCTGCGGGGATAGTTTCTGCCAGTGCGTTCACACACGGCCCCTCGAAGAGCTGGACCACCTTCTAATTCAGACTGACACAGGCTACACGCTTTTATGCCTTTGTGGTCCCTACCCGGTAAGCCATGCGTAAGGAGAATTTTTCGCATTGTAGACTATTTGTGAAATTATTATTGTAGCCATATTTATGGACTTTCAACGATATGGCTGGGCTTACTAGACTCAAAGCCTCGTGGCAGAATAAACCCGGTCTATGAGAAATATTAGGCGTACTTGCTAAGCCTACCTGTGGTCAAGCTAAGGAGAATATTAATCTGAATAAATATCAAATCCACAAATTTCTATTATTTATCTTTTTATTTGTTCACCTTAAGTTCACCCTTTGTTGATACTGTCGCTGTTTTTAGATGGATTGGCTTCCCCTAACCTTTCGAAGCTGGTCACCGCTCAAGCTGCTGTACTCTATCGCGCACTACACATGGGATAAGAGGGGCTTCAACTTCACCACCAACTACACCTTCACCAGCGACACCACGTGCGGCCATCACACCTTCACTTCCCCGTCTGGCCACCTCAAACCACCGCCCATGCTCCCCAGTGGTCGGGCCGACTACTTCTACCACCAGAACTGCACTTGGCTTCTGGATTTGAAGACAGAACGCCAGCTCAAAATCACTATATCAACTACTCAGAGTAGTAAGGATTTGTTTTTCTTATTCTAATGTAGAACAGATTGCGATTCGTGTATATTGGACCTTAAGAGATATTTATGAAATTGGTAACGAAATTTCCATATTCACAATATAAAAAAAAAAATTAATAATACTTTTTGTAGACATACGTACATGTGCGAAAAGTAACGTTAGAAGAGGTTCCATCCGTAGCAGCCTGTCTCTAGCCAATTAAAAACAACAACAATTTATATTAGTAAGGTAGTACAGAAATGAACTATGAAACGGAAGGCACGAGAGTTAATATAAAAAGAAAAAAATTCAACCCGTCCTGGGTCCACCAAAGGCTATTGGGTACCTTACCTTCACCCGCTGGGGACTCAATTGCCGGGAATTTTGCTGACCAATGAATCCTAAATAAAGCAGTGGTGAAAAGAGAGGTTCTATTCTCATTGGGTTCTTGTGCCACAGCGTTTCTTATATATTTTTTATTTTTAGAAATGCTCCTATTATTTGGTTGGAAATTTCAAACCAGATTAGATGACACGCAGTAGATTTATCATGCGAAGTTGTATACTGTGTGTCGTAGTATATATGTATATAAAAGGCCCAAATTATCTTTCAAATTTGGGGGTAAAAAAATTATGATGATCGTGACTCGAGATGATTTAAGGCAATATTTCGCGTTGTAGAGTTTGTAAACTTTGCGTGACTAAAACCATCATAGAGAGCTACATGCACCTTGAGATTTTACGATTTGAGCATTGTTCCTGTTGAAACCGTAGTAAAGGCATACATAAGAATTGAACATATTTGAACACAGGTATACGCTATTCATAATGGCTACACTTATAAAAAAATACATACACACACAGTCCAATAAAGGGGGATTAGGTGTATACGTCTTGGTCCAAGTATTTACGCATTGACAATATGTGATTGCTCATGTCACCTTACATTACAGTTAATTACAAAGACATTGGTATGGGTTAAAACGCGGTCAGTTCAGCGACTGCGCCAGTGTTGTGAACTTACCGATTTTTCACATGTAGGAGTACATACCTATAACAGTCATGTAAATTGGTATCAACTTATATAGCTTTTTGCGCATGCATAGGTACTTGGACCAAGTATAACACAATGATATTCTTCACTACTTCCAACTTCATTTTTCTAAATTAAAAATGATTTCAGGACTCTGCGGTGCGTGGAATATCTCCATCCATGAATACGACGGAGAGTCCGTAGATCGTGCTGGGCGGAGAATTTACCTCTTCTGCGCCAACGAACGACACAAGATATTCCAACTCAACATCGATTCAGTAGTTATACGTCTCGAAGCGACTACCATCACATTGCCTACCTTTATTCTGGAGTGGCAGTCGAGCGTACCGTTCCTAAACAGAGTTCCAGAGCCGCAACCTCCCGCTCTCGGCATCTCCTTGACAATCTTCTCAGCCCCTCTTTTAGTCTACCTCAGCCAATTTATAATTATCATCCTGACATCGTAGCCTTAATAGTGTAATAACAAGTCTCCCCTGTTATGCCACTTTTCCTAAACAATCGTAGTCAATAAATTGTTTTTAATTAGTTTTAAGTAAAAAAAATAAATTGTTTTGAATATTTTAATTACAACATTTTTAATACCGCCTACTCCAGTCACCTCTTTGAACTATTTTGTGTTGCCATGCTTAATAAACAACAGACATCGTTATAGCCTAAAACAATAATTATCAACGGTTGTTATGTGTTCATCATCAACTTATTGGCAAAAGAAAGTAAAGTATAGTAAAGTAAGACAAATCTTCATTACATGTTCAGTATGCAATTTTAGTTCGCATTGGGGGTTCAGAAGGGCACCGCGTTAGGATTTTCTCGTGATGGACCACTCAAACTAGCTTAGTAATCTTTGTCTTGGGGGACCTATGGGCCCAAATTGCGGCCTGGGTCCCGACTACTACTACTACAAATACTACTACTAGTCTTTGTCTTATTGAGCTAGAAGAACAGAAGAACTAAATCTGTTTAACAATGCTATACTTCTTGCGCAGTATATTGTAGGCATTCAAATCATACAGTATGTACAGAAGCCGTGACTATGAGTATATGGAATACCGGTGCGTCAAACTACTAGGGAGTACTGTTTAATCTTCAGTAGGCTTTTCTAAAAAAAATTAACGTAATGATGGAGTTATTCTCCAATGTTTTGAAACGTTACCATTTAGGTATGTATATAGTAAAACTGCAAGCCTATTGTGATACAAATAGTATGTAAGCTATACAAAAAGTACGAATGCTTCTATATTTACTTTATATCTTTTCTTTCAGTTTCTACGTAAAAGTCAACAACAATAAACAGCATATCCGCGACTGACCCTGAATTAATTAACGTTTAATTTTCATTTAGGTGACTACAATACTCTGCAGTAAAATGTCCAATCTACATATACACTGTACATTTTCATTTACAATAAAGTTTCACAAAATAAAAAATAGGTACCTGACAAATGGCCCAGGCTAAGCCAGCCACTATTTGCATAGTATACCAATATGTTATCTTGGAGGACGAATTGCTGAATCGGGACCTTTTGCTTTTCTTCCTGATGTCAGATTTTCTTTCATGTGACTGTGGGAGCCTAAAAAGAAAACAAAAATAAAGAATACATGGTATCTACAGTACAAGTAGTGTGTATTAGCTTTGCGAGTAGTCATTACATAACAGGTTAATTAATTATTGAAAGTTATATAATTTGTTTTTTCATTTCCAGATGCTTTAACTTCTGTGTATGAAAATTTGCAGCAGCAGTTACTGTAACTGTAGACTCGTATCTGTACTTGGTTAAGCCATGCTTTCGCCTACTTCATTGCGTCAATGGTAAGCTGGTCTCAGTTTGTCCATTATCTCTTGTAGCCGGTGTAGGTTGACATCGAGAACGTATACCAGTTTGCCAATGGCCGAAAATTCATACGGAAACAATACAAATAATGGTCGTAATCCATGGGGTCGTTGGCATTGGACAAGGGACCTATGGGCCACTATAAGTAGTCATTAAAAAAAAAAAAAATAGACTGTAGAGAATAATCACATTACTGTAACTGTACGGTACGGTAACAGCCTGACTCTTTCCCATACTTGGTTAAGTCAAGCTTACGCCTTTTGCAATGTCAATGATAATCATGTCTGAGCTGGCCCAATGACACTTGTAGTCGCTTTGGGTTGACATTGAGGAGTGAAACAGTTTTCCTATGTCTGGAAAGTGATTCGGAAACAATGCCAATTACTGTATGTCCGAAAACCGACGGGATGGCTGGCAGGGCCAGATTCAATGGCTTACACTTCAAATAGGCCTATGTCCATAAAAGAACTATCAATAATAATAATAACATTCTGCTATCATATGCCGCATCAGGATTGATTTTTTTAAGGGCATCGTATCCTTACGTTTATGAGTTCAGGCCCCTAAAATGATTAGTGATTTAGTTTAATTGAAAGTTTTTATCAAATCTAATAAATTTAATATAGGCTACTATTTATTAAAAATTTATATATAAAATTAGAAAAATTACTTACCCAGCAACTGAAAGCTTGCCATAGCTGAGAAACCAATAAACACGCATGCAAGTCGAAGGAAGCCGCCCTTTTTCTTCTCTTTGTCCAAAACTTCAAAAAATGTCACAAAAAGTACGGCTCCTGCAGCTAACCCTTGCAGAGTGACTACAGCACCAGCATTTGCCTTTTCACCATGAGCGGTTACAAGAACACCCACACACCCACCGACAGGAGAGCTTAAAGCAAGGACTCCCATGAACGTGAAAATTTGAACATCCGGTGTGTTAGCTGTCACAAGATCCAAACCAATGCTGAAGAGCACTGTCACTGCATGAGCTGAAATCGCAACAAACAAAACCCATACTGATCGAGAACTAGGCTGTAGACCCAATGCTAATCCTTCTAGAGCTGAATGTAGGAAAAGGGCTGTGAGAACGAGGAGATTTCGAGACGTTCCTTGATTCTCTCCATTTGTCTGCCCATATCCCTGTTTTTGGTAATTTGGCAACGGGGAGACTTTTCCGTTTATTCGAAGCTCCGCTTCTTTGGATCGAAGATCGGTGGGTCTTGTAAAAGACTCGACTGTTTCTTCAACAATGTACACAAGAAACACGCCACAACACACGATGAACTCAGCAACAGGAAACTCAGTGTCAAGTTCAAGCACAGTCAGACTATCCCTGACCTCCGGAATCATGTGCAGCATGCAAGACGACAGGAGTACCCCACCTCCGAAGCAAAGGGCCAGCGAAGAGCATGCAGCCACACGGCGTTCGCCCCAGTTCCGCAGCGACGCGGCAAACATCGTTGGGCTCAGCCCAGCAAATAACCGAAGTGCTGTAAGGAGAACAAGGGCAGTAACTTTGACGGTGAGGGGATCGGAAAACATAGTTTTGCAATAGTCTTAATTTCCACTGCCATTCTTTTAGTCCTACATTTTCTTAGTCTTTAATAACTTAGGTATATTCTTCTCTATTGTCACTGATCCTCTGGATCACTGTGAAGTTCACATCCCAAATGCCCGACAGTGCACTTCAACCACATGTTGGTCTTCTGATAACGAGAAAACCATCATAGTCCAACAATAGTCACTTAAATTTTGCAGATGTTTTAGGAACAAAGTTTGTTCAAGGAGAAAAACTGTAGGTACGCACCGCATCTACAATTCAAACAGCTGGGTAAGGGTAAAGCCGTAAAGGGTCTATCCAGTGCCGGATTAGTCACGTAGGCCGTAGCAAGAGTAGCAAATGCTACGGGCCCCGCGAATTTGGGGGCCCCGCACTCCAACGCCTGTCCATATTTTACTCATATTAAACCCAGAAAAGTTTATTTGTAACAGTTTTGTTCTATTTAATACAATAAACTTGAGAACCTACAACAAACCAAGGGCCCCTTGACATAATTTGCTACTAGCTTAATCCGGCACTGGGTCTATCTTACACAATTATATAGTAGCTTTCCTTCCATAAAAGCACTTAATTCAACGAGTAGTACAATACAGCAGATTGCCTATCTGGCCTTTGATAGAATCTTAGGCTTCACTAAGACACGGAAGGTATTTTATAATTATTTTTAACGATAGTCTACAAACGAACGGTTTGAAAATACAAGCAACCCACAGTAGCAGTTAAATAGCCTATCACCCTAATTTGGCTCTCGTGCTATTTCAATCGACTGCAATGCTACATTTTGCAGCAGAGAAAAGGAAAATGAAAGTGGCACAATAATTAGGGCAAATGGGGCGGTTTGAGAAAGTATTGAGGGGAAGGAGAGTAAGCAGGTGCGCCTCATAAGGGTGGCCGTAGTCGTTGGAGTAGAATCACGCACAGGTCCACCCCGTACCATCCGCCGAGAAGGGGTGTTTCCATATCAACCCCCAAACGGCCTTTGTTTACATTAAATATTGTAGCTATACATTTAGACACCAAAGTTGCAATAGACTATTGATAGACTCTTGATAGAGACCTATTATTGATAGACTTATTATTTAAATTGTATTATACGTTAAAGAGTGCACAAACTGTGGATGCTGGGTAAGTTTTTTTTTTTTTTTTTTTTTTTTTTACTGTTTGCAGGATGCAGCATGTACGATTATGAATAGGTATACGTACGTGTGTGCAATTTTATGATGCAAATTAATCAGCTGATAGCTTTTTAACATCATGTTCTTTTGGTATAAATTAGAATAAGGGTTAGGCCTAGAGTACCGGTAATAGGCACGATTTTTTTAATAGTAGGAGCTACAATATGAGCCGCGATCATTAGCGTAGACCTTTGGCTTGTTTCATATACATATCTTGATGCGTTAATTTGGTAGGTTACTGCGTTTCATTCAAGAAATATTATTTAACTCAAGGACAATGAATACAGCTTAGTTAGCGGTTAAGCTTCAGTTGGTATATTCAAGTAGTAGGCTACGCTAACCTTACTATTGTATGTAGAGTGTTTACTATGTTTAGGAAAAATTCTATTATTTTCAACAATGGGTGTGGGGAACTGTGGATAACAAGAGCCTAAACACTGCTAGTAATTCCCCAATTGGTGGCTAGTCTTTGGCATCACAAAATATGATGTCACATTTTGCAGTCACGTGACCCATTTTTCAACCATCAAATTTAAAATTTAAAAAAAAAAATTCCCTTACTAAGTAAGGTTTTTGTTTTAGGCAACAACAAAATTTAAGGTGTATAAATAAGTCTACTAAGTAATTCATTAAAATAGGTTTTCAAAAAAACAGTCAAGTAACCAGCACCTGGTGGTTAATGAATGTTCTTCACTACGCCAGTGTCATATTACGTTTTCATAAGTTTAGTAAACATCACTTTTTAACTTTTCATTGATTCGTACAGTAATAAAGTTAAATTTTGCAATGTAATCACGTCTCTTTCTTAAAAGACATTTTTACACCCTGTGTAAGAAAGCGTCCTACATGTCCGAGGCGTCAGAACAAATTATCGGCTCATATACTGCAATGTTCAACTACCAATAAGAACGGTTTAACATAATATAAGTAATTCATGATCCATCCATGTTCACATATTTACAAATGAGTTATACACACAAAGTTCTCCGAATCACAATTATCGGCACTTTAACTTTTGTGTCACATGGTCACCTCGTTAATCCGAGTTTGGCGCACCAGTAGCAGCTCAGCAGCTGCATAGCTGACACGTAAATCCTGCCTACCAACTGAATCTGAAAGTTCCGCGAGTTTGGACCCGGTGTCGTGCTGCAGCGGAATCAATAACCCCTCACCGCAGACAGCCCCTTCCATCATTTTATTGTATTCTTGCTTTAACTGCTGATTGATCATAAACCTTTAAAACTTATCCAGGTTTGGGTGCGGTAACAGCCTAAGACATCCGATGCTCAGTGCTAAAAGGCTTATAATCGCACCATAAATAGCAAATATAACTAATGTACCCAATAGGCTAATGGACAATTTTTGAAAACTTTTTTTAATGCATTAGCAGACTTAACTCATGGCTTTATGCCCCTTAAAATATTTTTGTTTTGTAGGGTAAAAACATATTTTCCCCATCCATTTAAGCTTAAATGGGTTAAATGGTTAAAAGGGGGCCACGTGACTGCAAAATGTGACGTCATTTGTGATGCCAGGAAGTAGCCGCCAGTTGCTGAATTACTAGTAGTTGTATTGGTAGTGACGTCAATGTGATGTCATTTTCTTGACACCAATATCGACTAGCGTTTTAGTTCTTGTACTCCACAGTTAAAACACCGACATTTAATTATTTATTTTTTATATTTAAAAAAATTTCATGCAAAAACATATTGTATTATTGGTGCTAACCTATTGTATAAGCTACTTTATGTACCATATTATATATTTTATTGTTAAAATAAAAAGCAGCCTATTATGCAGCATCAGTACGCATACCAGTACAGCAGGCTATACCACGGGGATTATGATAGTAACTGTAGCACTTTGTACATTATATTGCAGTATTATATGGTATGCACAGTATAACACTGACATTAAATTCACTTTGGTTAGGCGTAGATCGTGGGTTCGAATCGCTCCAAGTCCAGTTTTGTCAATATCCTCTAATTTTGGTTATAACTGTAGCATTGAAATACGTGTATGTACTGTATATGTATTATGCATATGTATACCTTTATACGTATGTAGCACTGGCTTATGAATGGCAAAATTAAATTTTAGGGACGTTATTATACTAGGTAAGGAAAATAAATATATTCCTTTCTGCATTATACGAATCAATATGACGAATAAAGAATTATAAGGTAAAATCCTCAAAATTTCAGGTATAGAAAAGTCACATGTGGTTAATAGGGGAGTAGGCATAGGGGGGGGGAGGGGGGGAGCCCCCCCCCCCAATAATCGGTAAAATTTCGGAAGTTGGTAATTTGCCATTGCTCAGTTGGCAAAAGCAGAGTTCCATGCAAAGAAAAAAAACTAAATAAAGTTAGTTTTAAAATAAGATTTTACTAATGTTTTATTCTTATGTAACCAACTTACCAACTCGGTGTGTCAAACTTAGAAAAAGGCGCGAGAAATTCAAATTTTAATTGGCACAAGTATCTAACTCATACAGCTACGTAAACTGTAAAAAAATAAACAAGGGCTTTGTTGGCAGACGACAAACACATGGACAATCTTCTGCAGTCAGCATCTATTGTATATGGTCACCATCAGAAATGAAAAAGCGTTTAGCCAGTTAAAATTTGTAAAAAGCGATCTAAGAACGACAATGACAGATTCACACTTGGGAAATTTTATGCTGATGAAATGCGAAAAAGAACTTGATTCAGAACTTAATTTGGGCAACATAGTTTAGTTGTGGGCTGATTTAAAAAAAAAATGGCGTGTAAAATCCAGTGGCGGGTTCCCAGAACTGGGGGGGGGGGGTGCATGGGGCCCGAGAAAAATTAGCGTACAAATATAAAATAGAACATTCAAAACAAAAACCTTACATGAATATGTCTTCCATCCTTAAATTATAGATTTTACTGTTGTTAAAATGCGTAAAACCCCACTATTTTGCACTTAAATTATCACATATCTCCCCCGGTGGAGACCCTCCCCCCCTCTGTTTCCCGCAATATGGATAAGTATTTATGCATTCTATTGTAAGCTTAAAAAATATATACTTTCCCGCTGTTAAAATGCGTAAAACCCCACTATTTTGCACATATAGTTTCAAATTTTCTCCCCGGGGGAGGACCCCCGGGCCCCCCTTCGGTGCCAATCTCTATCAGGCACATGGGTTTTTCAGACAATGCACTGAAAATTAATGTGCCTAGTTTCGCTAACAAACACACCAATTTGACAATCGCTAAGAATTAATTTGGCTTGGTAGGCGACACCCACTTTCCGCAGAATGGCCCCCTCCGAAAATCTGTCCTGGACCCGCCCTAGGTAAAACATGAATTTGCCCACTTGTGTAATAATGTAATTGCAATACAATGTAATACAATGCTTACCTAAACATCCCAGTTATTATTTTAGTAGGTCTATTTTAAGTCTTTTGAGTAGGCAAAACAATGCCTTAGCTACTCCCCTGCGGGCTCGTAATTGAAGTGCTCTAAGCATGGCATTGTGAAGAAATAAGATGTAATTTCGATATTTCTTACAGTTTAACCGGTAAAAGTCTACCTCAGCATCAGGCTTATTAAAGCATATACTGTATACCTGTGTGGCTCCCAGTAAAATGAAAGTTTCGAATCGTACTAGCTCGTCCCACTACAATAATACTGTGTGGGAGCATTGCATTGTGTTGTCCTTTTTATTAGACTCTTTACTCAATAGTTAGTACAAGTAGTTGTAACATCATAATGTTCGTTGCAGGAGAAACCATGTACCATAGCGACCCGATAATAAACCAGCGCATTGAAAACGAAATAAAACGCCGCATTGATAAAATACTGCAACGAGAGAAAGACATTGCATTTGAAAGAAAAGAAAAGTAAGTTACGAGCTAATCATGGCGTTTAAAGTATACGGTACACGTTATCATATCACGGAGGCATTGACATGTCACAATAATATTCTATATCTATTTAAACTTAATTAAGAGTCATCCCATTTATTTTCATGAAGTCACGTAGCACGTGAAATCAGATGTCATAAAGTTATAAAGTGGAAGAAATGCACCTCTCAATTAAGATATGTATGTAGTCATACGTATGACCAAAGCTATGGCAAGTGTGCAAAAATGCAAGATAAGGCTAGGTCCATGACTTTTCCAAATCCCCCGTCAGGTCTCTCGGGCTCCCGCGCCCAAGGTCATTAACTTAAAAGCTCCGTACGTCCATGAGATTGGCTTTTTCCTTTTTTACATTTTGTTTTGAAAATGGAGGGGGGGGGGGGAGATTATACACCGACCCCTTCGAAAACCTATCGCTACGCCACTGCCTACACGATTCCAGGTATAACGATCTATTCTGGTTTACGCATTTATGAGATATTTTGCGGTATTCAATTTTATTATTTTTTCACGGGTTTTTTTCTCCAGCGCGTACACGCAGAAATTTATTTTTGGTTTAAATAAAAACGCATGGTGGAATAAATTTAAATAAATCACATTGTAGCCTACTTGCTATCTTAATGGGAGATGCGTACTTTCAGATTACGGGCAATCCTTGAAAAAGAACAAAATGATGTGGAGGTATGCAATGTGAAGAAAAGGGAAATTTTGTCGGAGCAAAGGTACAGAGAAATGGAAATGAAATTATTTGACATTGAAAGCAAGAAGGAAAGACGGCGGATTGAAGAAGCAGAAAAAAGAGTAGCAATGCAAAAAGTGTAAGTTTATAGTCTGACTTACCCAATATCTGGTCCGACAAGTTTGTGATGAAGGACACATAGGTATTTTGCATTACCTATTGGTAGCCTTCTTATATGTAGCTGACCTACCTCCCTGATCTACTTATCATTTTTAATATTTCCCTAAGATGCATTGATTACGTACAGGTATACATGATTAAAAGCGAGCTAATTGAAATTATTGAGCATACTGTCTAATTTTTACATTTTCGGTTGCAATATTGCAAAAGATAATGATTCTAACAGAACTTCTTTTAATGCGATCACTATACGTACTTGATGTACATAGCATACAATTGAATTCAATGGACTGCTTGAAAGGTTTGACCGTTACATGATCATTGAAGTTTTCTCGAATTTATGGAAAGGTTCTGTAGCTATTAGTTATTGGCAACATATTTGATTTGCAGGTTGAATTGTGAAGAAGCTCGACAGATATTGTCGAAGCAAAAAGATGACAAGGTCAAAACAGACCAACTTTGGCAGATTGGTGAAAAGTTGGCTATATCTTCAAAGAAAGCAGAGGAAGATAAATACTACCATGACTTGATGATTAAGAACTTTCAAGAATCGGTGAGTCATTTGTAGGGCTACAATAATTAATAGGATTCATTACACAGAGCAATAAAAAAAATCTTTTATAATATACTAGTTGTGGTTTTCTGCGATAGCTCAGTAAAATAAAATAAGTACCTAACTCACAACAGGGGCGTATCCTAATAAGCTAATAACTAAGAACTCCAAATTACGCTCCTGAAGGTTTAGGTACCTATGAAAATAGAGTGGACTGTATGAAAATAATATGATTTGGTAAGAGAATAAGAGATAAGAGAATAAGAAATAAGAGAATAAGCCTACCGTACTCTGCTTACTCGGTGAAGGTGTAGTACAGTAGGTAGACCTATTATAATATGTAATGTATAGTGTGGTGCTGTAAGGTGTTTGGGTGTATGTGTTTTAAGTGAAAAGGCTACGCTACTTATCTACTGCTGGAGTCCTTGGCTTGCAAAGTATCCGCAGGAATCACAGCAGGGGCGAGCACAATAAACACTGTTTAATATAACGAATAATAACACAAACACGAGAACACTACAACCACAACTAATAAAATTAATGTAATATAACGAATAATAACACAAACACGAGAACACTACAACCACAACTAATAAAATTAATGTAAATTAACAATAGGTAAATAATTAGAACCTATCGGAGCCGTTGCAATATTCAGACTGAATGCAGGGTGCGGGGATGAGTACCTAGCCGATTTTAGTGGTAGGTAGGTACCTCTGCGACAACAACCCGCAACTATGTTTAGCTTGTGCAATGCGAGGCATTCACGGACACTAGTAGTTCAATAGCAGAAAGATGCGCTAATTCTAAATTACGGTACGGAACCATGCATATAATACTAACAATAAAATTTACCGTACCATCAAGTTGTTGTAATATATCAATGTTATTGGAAGAATTATTTGGAACAGTGAAACGGTGTTCTAGATCAAACTTGAAGAATCGGAAACTCAGTTGGCATGGAAGAAGCAAACTGAAGCCAAAATGGCTTACCTAGAGCAAATGGAATGGAAGAAACAGGTAGAAGGCAAGGAGTACCGTGAAAGGGAGAAGGAACAATTGGAACTTAAACTAGCTATCGCTGAAGCCAATGAACGTGAAAAAGAAGGTACCTATTGTGAAATCTTCAGAACCAAGGCCAAAATTTTATTTAAGGCTATTTAATAAAACGTACCTACGTTAATACTGAACGGTAAACAGGACGGCAGCTGTTAACTTACTTGTAAATCAATAATAAAAAACATAAACTGGCAATTGATAATGAGTGACAATTTACCAAATGTCGGTGTGTACAATATAAGTAATATAAGTAATGTAATGCAGGTTAAACTTAATTACGTATTACACTTTACAGAGTTACGCGAGAAGCGCAAAAAGTCCGAGGAGTTGGCCAGAGAACTAAAAATCTACATGGATAGAGAGCGTGAAATGAGAGTGCAGCGTGAAAAGGAAGAAAAATCTTTACAAACGGATATATCATTGTTCATTGATGACAGTAAAAAAATCCAAAAGGTATATATTACCGGCAGAT
The DNA here is from genome assembly GCA_963971405.1 of Psococerastis gibbosa. Classification (NCBI taxonomy): domain Eukaryota; kingdom Metazoa; phylum Arthropoda; class Insecta; order Psocodea; family Psocidae; genus Psococerastis; species Psococerastis gibbosa. The sequence continues at coordinate 26,761,582 of OZ020485.1, forward strand.
TTTTACAGCTGCAAAATGTACATTGTTATAAGATATACAAAGGCTTTTAACGTAGAATTTGTAAGAAATAACATTAGATATAATCAAATAATGTAAAATTTACTATTCATCAGTTAGAGTAATAAATGGGCGGTGTACGTCGTAAAGTGTTTCGATTTAATGAGATCATAAATGAAACGGCATGTGCATATTAAAAAGTACAAAGTCAATATTGAAAATTTCAGAATAAAATGGAGAATGACCTACCAGCATTCCAGGACTGCCTGGATAACATAAAGCGTCAACGAAAAATTGAGGAAAGACAATTCGATGAAAGGTTGGAGCAGTTGGCCAAACAGATGGAAACGCGGAAAGATGAAGAGAAGAAAAGAATAACAGAAGCGCGACTACAGCTCATGCAAGTAGGTCGAAGCCAAAATTTAAGAATCTCGAATCTCGATTGATTATGTGAACAAAGTCAAAGTAATTCTATTGAATTGTTTTGATTCAATGACAAACTAGTAGGTGATATATGATGACGTATTTAATTTTCTTTAAAGCGTTCCAAAAAGTAATCCTTTGCTTGGCAATGAATACGTATACAATTAATATTCAGTATAAGGTCTAGATGAATATCATTGTAGAGTGTATACGAAGGAAGGCAAGAACAACTACGGGAAAAGGCAGAGAAAGAAAAACAGATGGTTTATGAGGACGCAATCGAAAAACAACATGTCTATAATGATATAGAAAAGTACAAATGGGAGATGGATAAAGAGAGGAAAAGCGAACAGGAGCGGAAACGTACTTATGCAGAACAACTTATGAGACAAATAAGAGAACGCAATGAAGCCAAGGTCAGTCTTATTGCTGGGCTGGAATAAACAGCCCTTTTATTTTGAACTCCTTCCAGTCCCAGCTTCCACTAACAATCGCGCCAAACAATATCAACACAGAATTTTATAACTTGGATAGCTTACAGTAATGGAATGGAATTTATTGCTACGGTGCAACTTAAAAATAAGTGCGCTACTACAAATACTGCAATAAATCGAGAAACAATTATGTTAATATTGTAGAGTACCTACTATAATAACTCGTTCAATATTCTGCATTACCTAACTACATTATTTTCTACATGCATGAATACTTATACCGGTACATGTATCATGTACCCTACCTACATACACAAAGAACTGATAGAAGAATTTTAAAACATCATTAAATAGCAAAGTCACGTGGCAATTAGTTACAATAGATGGGGTACGTTATATTTTCTAAAAAAAAGAATTGTCTTTTTACAGCAACAAGCCGAGATTGAAAAGAAGAGGGAACGAGAGAAAGCACTTTCAGAAGAAGCTCAGCGAAAAGCTGATTTGGATTATCTGATCAATCATCCCCCCGACAACAACAATCATCCCCTTCGTGGTGTCAAATTAGCTACAAATTATGTTTCAGTTTAAAACCGTTTTCAAAAAAATTAAAGTCAGCAATAACTGTTAACCATTGTCGATTCCCAATGGATCTCTTTTGTATAGGAAAATTCTTTCGGCCAACCAATAAAATATGGAAAAAACTAGGACTGGAACGTCATCTTCTGTCAGTTGCACATTGACATCTACCATCATTAAATAGTAAAGTCATGTGACAATACGTACAATAGATGGGGTACCGTATTTTACATTTTTGCAACTTTTAATAGAATCAAGCCAAGATTGAAACGAAGTAGGCAAGGCAATACTTAATTGTTTACTTGTATACAGCTCAATGCAGATGCATGTATAGCCACCATGTTGGATTTCTACACGAATGAGGTCTAATGAGTAATGAAGGGTTGCAATAGAACGGTTAAACCAGCGGTTCCCAAAGTGTGGTCCGCGGACCCCTGGGGGTCCGCGAGCCTCTGACAGGGGGGCCGCGACGGGTCCGTGGCTGCGGACCCCCGGGGGTCCGTGGGCTGATGAAATTTCAGGTTTAAATTTTTTCCCTGCATTGCCGGCACCAAAAAATTCAAAAAAATGAGTTTTCGAATTATGGCGTGAATTCGTCTCATGTAATATTCATATTATTACATTAACAAAAAGTTCTTTCTGCAGCTTCACAGTGTAGAGTAGAGTGGCTACGATACTGTGCCTCGCTAGCGGCCAGACCATATTCAGAAATACAGGCATGCTGCATCAGCAGTTTGAGACCACCTCGATGCCCCCGTCTCATCTTAGGATATTTGAAAATTATTGCTGCGTTAGCATTTTGTATACTAGTTTGAATTTCTGTGAATAATAGACACTTGCAATCTGGAGTTCATACATACAAGCACACTTTATTTTTTTCATTTTCAATTTCACCTTTCATGTTTTCAGTTTAAAATTGCTGTTTTATTTGTTGCCGTATTTATTTTTGGTAAGTATTTTAATATGTTTTTTTAGAATTGTGATTAGGTATATTTATTTATTCTTACAATAATTTATCTTGAGCAATGTAGAAAAGGATAGGTAGGTATAGCTTGCTTATCTGTTCATCAAGCTAATAAGCTATTGCTATTGCACATGGCTGTAATTAAGGCAAAGTACAAAATGCCAACTTCATTAGGTCTGTATAATTTAATCTTTCCTTCTTAATGTTTCAGAATTATTATGGAGCAGTGGTTAAAAACGGGAACCTTAAAGCGGGACAGACCTAGTACGAGTACTAATGCAGCGGCTCTAGAAGCTGAGCCTGAAGAGCTGCAAGTTCCTAGCAAGATTTTTCTCGTGTCTGAAGAAGCTAAGACCAAGTCAAAGGGTTCTAAAGTTCGACAATACCAAGATGAGTATCTAAAGATTGGTTTCACTGCGGTTGAAGGCACATCAAGTGAACATTTACCTCAGTGCGTAATATGCTACGAAACGCTATCCAATGAGGCACTAAAGCCTTCAAAATTACGCCGTCATTTGGAAACAAAGCATCCGGATTTTAAGGACAAATCGTTGGATTTTTTTACACTCAAGCTTGAAGAGTTAAAGAAGAGTCGAAAAGTAATGAAAAACGTCCATGTCTCCAACTTAAATGAAAAGGCGACTTTGGCATCTTATGAAGTTTCCCAGTTAGTGGCAAAGTGCGGCAAGGCACATACTATTGCAGAAGACTTGATTTTGCCAGCAGCTGTAATACTGTGCAAGCGAATGTTAGGGGACGCAGCAGCTAATGTTATACGTACCGTGCCTCTCTCGAACAATACTGTACAAAGGCGAATTTCTGATATGGCAGATGACATTGAAGAGAACCTGTTCATGAAGTTGAGTAAATCTGATATGTTTGCGATTCAATTGGATGAAAGCACGGATATTGCCAGTAAAGCAATTATGACGGTGTTTGTACGATTTTTATGGAGTAGTAAGATTTTTGAAGATTTCTTGTTTTCCTGTGAACTCCTTCACACCACGTCTGAAGATATATTTTCTGCACTTAATGACTTTTTAAAAAAAAAACGACATCAGCTGGGAAAAATGTGTGGGCGTATGCACAGATGGTGCCAAGGCAATGTCAGGGTGTAAGACGGGACTCCAAGCTAAGATTAAGGAGGTTTCTTCTAAAGCTCAATGGACGCATTGTTGCATCCACAGAGAGGCGTTGGTGGCGAAACGATTACCTGCATCACTCCGAGCGGCTCTTGACATGGTGATCAAAATCATAAATTTTATAAAATCACGCCCGCTTCAATCACGACTTTTCGCATTGCTTTGCAAAGACATGGACAGTAACTATGAACAGCTTCTTCTCCATTCCGAAGTTCGATGGTTGTCTCGAGGGAGAATTTTAGAACGATTTCTTGAGTTGAAAGATGAGATTCAAATTTTTCTTTCGGACTCGAAATTTTCTGATGTCCTGTTTGATTTTTCATGGCTGTGTGAAATTTCATTTTTAGCGGACATCTTTGCTGCATTCAATAAGTTGAACTTATCCTTGCAAGGGAAGGATGTCGACCTCTTTCGAGTGGAAGACAAGATTTCATGCATGATCGAGAAATGTAAATTGTGGGAAAACCGGGTGAAAAAAGGGTCTTTGGCCAGTTTTAGTGCTTTGCATAATTTACTGAAAGATTCGGAAGAGGCCCTTCCCGAAGAAGTGAAACGTGAAATGTTACATTACCTCAAGGAAGTGCCAACTACATTCAGGGAATATTTCCCCGTTTCCAAAGAAAACAGGGAATGGATCAGGAACCCCTTTTCCAAATTAGAAATATGTGAAATTCAAGACCTGACAGAAGCCGAAGAAGACCAACTGTTGGAAGTTTCGCAATGCAGTGTCATGAAAGCTGCATTCAAAGATATGGAGTCGTTGTTTGATTTTTGGATCATTGCCCTTTCCGATTACCCTGACATAGCCAGAAAAGCCTTGGCTTATTTATTACCATTTTCGACTACATACACGTGCGAAAAAGCGTTCTCAGCCATGTGCTATTTAAAAAACAAATATCGAAATCGTCTGAACTTTAATAACGATTTCAGGCTGAATGTCTCTGAAATGGAACCGAACATATTGAAAATTGTACAAGAAAAATCACAATTTCATTTTTCGCATTAAATAAATATTATTATTTAAAAACATTATTACAGACGTTTAAAACTAGGTTACCGTGAGAAATCCATGCTCTTTTTATCTTCTAATTTTTGGTACTTTACAGCTTAAGTATAGGGGTCCGCCGGATCATTTTACAAATTTTGGGGGTCCGCGATAGAAAAAGTTTGGGAACCGCTGGGTTAAACGATACACTGCCATCTGTTTAAAAGCAAGGAAACTTCAGAAGCATCCAGTTCTTGCGGGTGTTCCATAGATGGTGAACGCAGCACTGCTTCAGGCATTCATACAGTAAATTTTGCATAAGACACAAATAATCTATTACGAAGGCGCGTATACCAGCACCTACGTCAATAGTCAATAGTAAATGTGGTAATGACGTGGTAGCAGTCATTAAAGACAGTCTAAAAATGTCTGCTACCACGTTAATACCACATTTACTATTGACTATTGACGTAGGGGGAATAGGCGCCGTATATGAATCCCAAATGCCGGCTACACATGTAACCATAGAGAAATGACGTCAAAATCCAATGTTTTGCGTGGTTATCATTTTCCTATGCGAAAGAGATCGGTTTGATTTGTTTCGTAATTTGTATTTTACACAAGTTAATAAGACATATTTTGAACAACATGACCAGTAGTGTAAATAACTTTTGCCGCGCCAACCCCCCCCCCCCCCCCCGCAAGACCTTTGGTTTTGGTGCGCCCTACCTTGTCGTATTATTTCATCTTTGTTATAAGTGAAAGTCAATAGTGGAATGCAAGGCCATAGCCAGGATTGTTTTCGGGGGTGGCTGTGATCCCATCTAGTGTATTCTTAAGAGGTTATGGTGTTACTCGTAGGCTATATATGATAGCATAGGCACGTAAAATGCTAATTTAGTGGGGGCACAGCCAGAAAACATTTTGTGGATATGCGTTATGATACCATATTATTATTAGATTAGATTTTATAGAAATAATATTGTACGAAGAGGGGGCCCGGGAATCGCCCCCGGGGAAAAAAATTGAAAATATAAGTGTAATATAGTTGGATTTTACTCATTTTAACAGCAGTAAAGTATAGATTTTTACAAAACTTACAAAGGAATGCTTATTGATATTGCAGCGAACAGGGGGACCGGGGCCGGGGGTCTCCCCCGGGGGAAAATTTTTGGAAAAAATAGGCCCGAAATAGTGGAGTTTTACGATTTTAACAGCAGTAAAGCTTATAATTTACTGAGGAAGACATATTCATGTTCCCGTACTAGATGCATTTAATGCTCAACTTTTCTTTTCGGTGGGGGGAGGGGGCTGCAGCCCAATAAGCAATAAGTATAACTAATAAAATAATAATGGAAAATGTCTGGTTTTGTTGGTACCTAGTGCATTCAGCTGCCACTGGTGAAGCGGAGGATTGGCGAGAAAGAAAGATAATTTTTAGTTTTAAATGAGATGAAGTTCCTAATTTCATAATTATAGTCAACATGGATAACAAATTGATATTTAATATTTTTATTAATTACGTAGATTTCTAAATTATCTTATTATTTTTGGGAACTGAAGTGCGCTCCCAGCAATGCTGCCCCCCCCCCCCCCCGCCGCCGCCGCGGTGGTTGCGGGGGTGTTATTTACGCCACTGAACGTGACGCTGGTCTTCCTTTTACAAATATTCGATAAACCGTTCATTAGGTACGGTAGATAGGCAATCACAGCTATGACTGCTATGGTCGCGCAACCACGGCACGTGCAGCAAGTTAACGAGCTATGTAGTTACTACGGCCTACTACGGCGATTCTTCTTTATATCAACCAGGGATTGAAAATAATGGAAAGTGCTATTGAACATTTTTTTGTTTACATTTCTAACCCCAAGAATAAGTTAATGCCATACGACATAGTTAGACGCTTACTTCGGACACCCTCTAATATGTAGGTACTACTGAATTCAGCTATCTCCAAAAGACCATTGTTATTTCCTCGTTCAAATAGAAATATTGAAATAATATACATTTAATTATACCTAGTTGGATGACAACTTCTGTCACACATAAAACTAAGAAAAAGTCAATAGAGTAATAATTTTTTGTAACAAAATATTTAATGGATGTGTAGAACAGTTGTCAAGGAATACAGGAAAAAAATTATTCAAAATGCCCACCTCTTTCCTGAATACAGGCTCGAAGACGACGGGGCCTATCATCGATAGCAGTACTCACCGCATCCATGTCTATCTCTTCGATTACCTTCGAAATGGACCTCTTCAGCGAGTCCAAATTTTTGTGGGGTTTCGCACAGGCTTTCTCCTCAATAATGCGCCAGATGCGTCCATTGGATTGAGATCTGGGCTGGAGGAGGGCCAATATTCACTAGCAATAAAGTCTATGTTATTCTCACGAAACCACTTCTGAGGACTCTTGGCTTTATGTGCTGGAGCAGAATCCTGCTGAAAAAACCCAGCGTTGGTTTTTGAATAGGGTTTGATTCAAAGGCTTCACCACCTTATCAAGTACCGTATTTTGATACACCAGAGCACCAGTCTTCACACCTTTTTCACAAAAATGCACATCAGTCATACCCCGGTATGATACTCCCAACCAGACCATCACTGAGGAGGGATGATGGCCTCGAATAATCCTAGGAGCGATTTTACTTGCATAGTCAGAGCTTCTGGTATACACCCTATCGTTTTGCCTGTTAGAAGTTTCTTCTATGGTAAAAAAAATTTCATCGGAAAACAGGATGTTTCTGTGCCCATTTTTAGCGTACCGCTTGAGTAGAACACGACTTCTTAGGCGCCTTAAATTTTTCAGTCGATTGTTCAAGAGATGACCTTTCTTTCTCTTAAAGGCATGACGCATAAGGTCTCGATTGATGATAGTTTTTAATGAGCTTCTCCTTAGGGACATCTGAAAAGCCATGATTTTTGGCTACCGGACGGGATTTCGATTGATTCGCGACCTAACTGCTTGAACTACGGCTGGCGTGCAAACTGAACGTGGTCGGCCCGATCTTTTGTGGTCGTCAACACTACAGACATCTCTCCACCGTTTGACGGTGCGGTACACAAATCTTAGCGATATTCAAAGCTTTTGAAGCAACTTGAAAATGGTACTCGGCGAGTGCCCACATTTGTGAAGGGCTATAACGGCAACACGATTTCTCTTTGGCCCCATTCCATGGTCATTTCTTTCACAAAGTGCCACTTGTAATATATAAAATTGAAGGTAATTTCATGAGGAACACTAATATGGCATTTTTTTACAAACAAGTTTAAATTTAATTCCAGAAATTCTATGGAAAGTTGAGTGACAGTACTTTATGTCCAACTAGGTATACAGTATGTAGTTTCATAATATTGTAGCCTACAATTGTCTTAAATTTATATTGTCAGGTACTTCAGCAGGGCAGTAAACAAGTCAGTAATTTCAATAGAAGTCAGTATTTTAGCTGCCTGTATTTACTCAGTATTTTACTGAAAAAGTCTAGTTTTAAGATTATAAGATATATATTTACGTAAAAGTCCATTCGAGAACCACTAGGTAGTTATGGACTTCAATGTTCTTACATGAATAATTAAAAAAAGAAATGTTTTAAACTACAATTGAAATGGCTCCACTTCTGAAGTGGATCAATTTTCCGAAATGAACAATGCTCCGAGGATAACCTATGATCAATCACACTTTTTACTTATATTTTCTAAAAGCACAGTTTCTTAGATGGCTAGGACACGTCATAAGAATGTCAGAGACGAACTAAATGTACAAAGCGAGCATGACTGGAAAAAGACCTGGACGTCGAAGAAACTGCTGGAAGGACGAACGATAAACCAATCTCCACTAGTTGGAGGTCTGTAGAGCGTCGTACAAAACCGAGATGATTGGAGTTGAGTGTCGTTGAGTCCATCAAGGGCTCTAGAGCCAGATGGAGAAGAAGAATCACACTTAAAGTTGCATGAGAACGTGAAAACATAAGTTATTTTGAAGTAAATAATCATATATATAGGCTATTAGTAAAATAGGTATAAGTAAGTAGGCTTGTGTAGGGAGTGAGCCGTGAGGCTATTGCTAAAATTAAAAAAAGAGATGATAGATCAATAATTAATTAAGCTATTTTAAATTGGGGACCTACTGTATATACCTACTTATCGGCAACGTAATTTAAACAGGCATATTATCACAAGAAAGATAAAATTAAATTGATGTCTTTCCTCACATTTTACTTGAAATGGGTCAGTTGCTCACAAAGGCAGCATTACCATAAAAGTTACATTTATCAGTATTTACAAAAGTTTCTTTCGGCATTGCTGTTTTGTGGCTAAAGTTTTGTTAAACAAACGCAGCGTTTGATTTATGGCGCCTTGAGCATTTCCTTCCACTTGAGCCTGTCTTACTTTCCCATTTACATTGCTGAGAAAAGTAAGGTTGTGCTTTTAAGTATATTCCAAAATCCAAATGCTGAAATGTAAGGTTATATTTAAATCTCAAAGTTGTGAACTCGTATTTTAAGCAGGCTATCCTATGAATATGATGAACCAGTTTTAAACCAAATTCTTGGGAAGTACGTGTAAACAAATGCGGACTGAGATTTGAGATGAACTTGGAGGAGATACTAACCAAATATTTTCACATGCGGCTGCTGCAAACAACTAACACATCTTCAGGCAATGGTGTCTCGCGCGGTGTCAGCAGTTTTAAACTTTGTTTATTATTATCTTTTAATGCATTTTATAAGAAACTGCTTACCCGCCATAATAGCCCAGGGTAGACAATTTTTTTTAAGACATTAAATTATAGTAGAATGAAACCCATTGGAAATGGAAGATAATACGACAGAATATTAAAGGAAAAATAAATTACGGGCGATCTGAATTCGGGAGGCAGGTACGGGTGGTTTTTAAGGGTGAAATACGGTACATCTTCATTTCCGACAAAACTACAAGTCCTATGGGAAAACGTCAAATAGCAAAAAGGTAGATAATAAGAAGATGTACAACTTTAATGATTACACTTTTTTCACATAACCTCAAATTTTAAGAGAAAAATGCCTAAAACAAGGTTTTGGTTTTTATTTTTAACTTTTTTAATTTTGCTATTTGACGTTTTCCCATAGGACTTTTAGTTTTGTCGGAAATGAAGATGTACCGTATTTCACCCTTAAAAACCACCCCTACCTGCCTCCCGAATTCAGATCGTCCGTAATTTATTTTTCCTTTAATATTCCATTTCCAATGGGTGTCATTCTACTATAATTTAATTTTTTCCCCACAATTTTTCAGGGGATCTACCCTGGGCTCTAAGGTCAGTCAAAGCTTTCATTTTTCTTGCATTTTGTGCACCCTCTCCCTCACTGTGTTACTTTGTGATATTTTTTTTAAATTATTTTTTTTAGAAAGAGAACAAGTGTCGAGATAGAAGCAGACATCTTTCACTTCGCAAAAGCCAAAGAGTTCGGGGCTGGACATGTGCAGCGAATGACTCAAAATTGCGTGTACAGAGCGAAAATTGAGGGTAGCAGGTCGCAAGACAGGTGGTGAAACCGATGGAATGACGAGGTTGAAAGCGACAACCGAAAGGTATCAGTAGCGGCTTTGCAGAGTAAACCAAACAAAGACTGGGAGGATGAGAGGTAGTGAGAGAAGCCAAAGCTCACTTCAAACTGTAGCGCCGAGAAAGAAGAAATTTTTTTAAAAATACAACTTGAAGATGGCTGGAGTTAACGTTGTTTATTAATTGTGCCTGGAAATATTCCATCTTTGACTGTCGCTATAGAATTGTACCACAATATAATGTATAATTAAGAGGTAATTATAATATTGACTGTCACCCTACTTATACTTTGATACGTACTGTACAACAGTATCATGTTATATTTTACGGTTCCGACAAGGATTTTAGTATTTAACCAACCAAATCGCTGCAAAAGCAAAACTACAATGATATAGACGTAACTGAGTTGAAAAGTGGAAACATATGGCATTTTATGTTATATATACGTATGTATTGCAACACATCCTTATTAAGTACGGTAGCCTGGATAGTAAATGTGAATAATTTGGAAAGTCGTAGCCCACATAACAAACAACAAACCCTCGTAATGTCCAGACTGCTAAGCTGCAGCCAGCGGAATAAATAGTGACATCAAAACAAGGGCTTAAACTGGAAAAGCTTGACAAATAATACCTCATGGACATCTTTTATTTCCGCGGACATTATCTTCATTAACCAAAAGCCTGTTTTACATTTCTGCCAACGTCAAGCATAAGCCATTTCTACCCAGTTAAGTCTCGTACCTCCATTAATGGCTTACGTACTTTCCTGGGGGTGTAATATTTCTATAGGCTTCAAAAATGAAAATGCGGAACGCATATTTTTCACTGTTTTAGTATACAGTGGTTAATTCCAGCAATTACACTGAAATATCAAACATATACTGACGCATAGGTTCTCCATTTGTGTCTGGCAGTTAAATATTTTCTGTACAGTGCTGTAGACATACACAAAAACACAATAAGATACCTTGGTATTGATCATCCTAGATTATATCGGAGAAATTGTATGAACAGTTAGTTTCGTTGAGGCATGATCCCATTTCCTATCCACTGGCAAGTGCCAAATGGTAATTTCGGTAAATCCCACCATCGTTTGAAAAGTATCGGTAAGGAATATTACCACTATCTACCAACGCATGGCGGAGATTCCTTATAGAAACATTTTAAGCAATGGTGGAGCGAGCCTTCAACTAAAAAGCTTTTATTAAAGCACGCTTACTTGCAGGTGGTACTTGTAGGGTTGCAGACGGACGGTGCCTCAATGAACGCTGTTCATTAAGACCGGTCTTTGCAATGTCTGATGTCTCGTCGGTTCTTGGAGGATGAAGGAATAAAATTAGGATCGTCAGATAAAATAAACCATGGCACTGACTGCCACAGCGAATTTTAAAGAAGGGTTGTAAAAAAGTGAGTACCGGTATCGTGTCTGACAAGAAAAGAAGCTGTGAGGGCGAATACGTATTTCTGCCTACTGTAAATTCGGTAGGAAACGACTATTTACTCTGTTGGCCTACACATGAATTTTACCGCGGATAGGCTACAATGCAAAACCTAAAACAGCTAATCTCTCCCCCTCAATATCCATCTCAACGCCTTGAAAGTTATGGCCTGCTGTAATGTTATAAAAATCAAGTCAGTGACCAATAATTTAAAAGGATAAAGACATACTAAATCAAATTGAAATGGTCATCCGTAATCTTAATACCTTTCAATATCTTCAGGAAAGCCACTAGCTCCAAGAAACAAAACAGAGATTAGGAAGAGCCATAAAAGAAATTGATGACCACGTTCCAAAGGAGTCCAAAAGGCAGAAGGTCCATGTTGCAGTTCAAGAGGGTGATCTGTTTATGATATCTCGTTGGAAAAGGTAACCGGGGAATCTTACAGGGCAATAACATAACACTCTGAAAATCAAATAAAGATAAAGCAGAAACAGGAAAACTTTACGATGTCCACTGCTTCGGATTTTGAAGGAAATCCGGCGCGAAATGACCCTCCTGTTTAGCTTTACGACTTTACTTTTTCAACAATCTTGTAACAAAATTTTATTCCTAAGTAAACTGCTCGTACTAACACCAATGTTATTCCTGCCGTTGTTGAGCTGGTTTAATTATTATTCATTTGATTTTATGGCTCCTAAGTAAGCTGCTTAATCCAATACATTTCTGATCAAGCATATTTTACCTTTAAATATCTTTTTTAAATCAATACTTTACACACACACAAAATCATATCCTATTGTAGTATTGCATAATTAAAATTAATTTTATTCCATCATGTAAAGTAGTTAATATTTAAGATTTTTGTACGATAGCAGATTATTGGTTTTTATTAAGGCGGAGATTTGAAAACATTTCGTAAAAAAAGGATGACCGGTTCAATTTGACTAAATTAATAAATTCAAACTTCCACAGCCACAAAGACATGAAATTGGTCAGACGAAAAAATGAAAAAGTATGACAATAGCTTTCGCAGTAAATTAACATTTTATGGGCCTTTTTGTCCAAAATGCAGGTCATTCAAAATATTTCGAAATCTTCTCCCTAAACCAAACTAAAATTGTTTAATAGGCTTTGCAGGTTACTTTGTATATAAAGCCTGGCACACACCCAACGGCATACCGAAGAGGTTTGCCTGTGCAAGTCACCTGCGCAGGCAAACCGGAGCGTGTGTGGCATGTACTCACGATGAAATTGTGCAGGTGCGCCAGGAAGAATCGAAAAGAAATCGGTTCTTTCTACATGCGCAGTTATGTAAAACTGAGCGTGTGTGGTGACATCTGCGCAGGTTTCTTCAGTTGAAACCATATTATCCATAGCAATAAACCAACCAAAGAGATCGCATCATCATGTGATGTCAGCACCACAACTCAACTGACGGCTACACGCGGGAGCATACTGGAGCGTTCGTGAGCTGGTTATCTACGCAGGTAAAAATGCACCGTTTTCAAGAGGCATAAACCTGCACAGGTATACCGTTAGGTGTATGCCAGGCATAAACACTTTAGGCGGGTATTTAAAAAAAAACACTTACTGTATAGGCTACACGCCCATGCGGGATTATAAATTCGTCAAACATATATATTGTACAAACCTTCAGCTTTGCATGTGCTGCCTGTAATTGAAATAATGTGTAGGCTGTATTTTGAAAATAACTCACCAAGTCAAAATGTGATAGTAAAACTAACCTGAGTTGAGCCAAACGTCACAGCCTTTACAGCCGAAAAAACATAGGCCTAGTAAGTTGACTGAGGGGTACTGTGTAAGTGTTACGCAAACAACAGTTCTTACAAATAAAATGTTATGTGATGCGAGTTTTCCAAAACTATATATGTCGTTGTCATGGTAATTTGTTTTGTTGGGTAAATGCGAGCGCAAGTATAGCCAGAATTATGTTCAATTACCTAAAGGATGATAACAGCAGTAGTGGCAATATACAGTCTAAGAAACACACGGTCGGAGAACATATAACCAAGTATCATTACGTACATTACATTGTACACGTAATCTGCACATGGATACTTGTGCCATGCGTGATGTTCTATTTAAACAGGGCCTACTTCAGATTTAATCAAATCCTTCTTAAAACTTGGCCTTCCTGCACATGTAAAATTTTACGATTATTTGCCCGGAACTACTAGTACCTACTGAATTACGTTGCAAGTTAGGCTATATTTTTTAAATATTTACCGCAAATAAAACGTGTGAAATTTATTTCTAACTGGAGTTCATGAAATTCTGCAGTACTCAACACAATAAAGTCAACGAGCGTAATCACATAAATCTCAGGAATGGTTTTCACCAACTAATTGGCTCGAGTTATGCAGGAAAATGGAGAATTTATTTCCATAAAATTGCTTGATGGTCAACGCCTTTCTTGAGTTTCTCCAATTCTCAAAACCATATTGCTTTAAACTTAAATTTCTCATTTCATTTTCACGCATCATATCATTTTTTGCTATAATAGGGGCAATTGCATTGAATTTAAATATTATGGGCTTAGATATCAAAATATAGCTCAGGCCAACAGTGAAAACCGTTTTTCAATAATATCAGCTTATTTCTGTAGTAGGATATGTTAAGCTGATTAAAAAAAGAATACTACAAAGTCGCATCACCCAACTATTTCTCAAATTAAATAAAAATACATTTTATCGAGCAATATGTTTTGTATCACAATATTTTCAACATGATATTGCAGTATTATATAGTATATAACACTGAAAATAAATTAACTTTTGTTGATGAGACAACCTCCTCGTTATAGGATATAGTCCAGTGCGCGCGGTTAATACGACGCCCCTGTTAGGCCTAGATCGTGGGTTCGAATCGCGCCAAGTCCAGTTTTTCATTACCATCTATTTTTCGATTAATATTTTCAACAGTTTAAATTTTTTTAAAGTTGGCAAATGGAAATATAACAAAGGAAATAAGGATTAGTATTATGGAGTAGTAAAATAGGCTACCCATTAAAACGGATAGATCATAAAAAATCGATTTGAATAAAGCTAAGAAGGATGACATGTAGTCAAGACATGTAGAGTAGTGACACGGACTCTGACTTTCACCTGAAAGGTTGTTGGTTCGAGTCCCACACTGGCTACATTTTCCGGCCATGCTTCGGAGGGCGTGTAAAGCAGACGGTCCCGGGTCTTCCTAGTTGAGTGTAAGTGAGGGCTTTATAGCCCTAACTCCGCTAGGTTGGCTTTGTAATAGAACAAAAAAAAGTCCTTATTTATTTAAGGATATTAGCCTATATTTGTATTTTAATTTAAGATAAAATATGGACTATATTGAAGTTCCCTAATCAGACTTCTAATAAGAATTTACAATTGAAATTCAATATTCAGAATATTGCCAGGGTTGGACAATTTAGACGGAGGAGTTGATGGTGTTAGAAGAAAATGGGCAATGCAGAAGATGAGACCAAAAATATATACAGAAATCAGATTGAGGACGATCTCAAAAGAGTAGGATTGGTACTGGGCCTGGAGGACGTGTTGAATAATTAGGAGTGGAGAGAGAAGGCAGTAGCGGAGGCTAATATAGCACCCGGACAACTGGAGATGATTATTGTTGATTGATTGATGAATATGAATAAGAGGATATGGGAAAAAAGGGGTGGTAAAGAGCCCTCAAAAGAATGAATAACTTTTCAGCACATGCAACGATGAGAAAAACCTTTTTTCCTGCAAACTTGGATGATGTTAGTGATGAAAAGCGAGAGGAACGCTATTATTGGGTCATAAAATAAATGATTTTTGAACTCTTGTACGGTAATTAAAGGGTAAGAAAATAAATAAAAACTGACAAGATAAAGTTAAATTAGTCGCAGACCCCAGTGTCGTCAACAAAACAATTCCCCCAAACATTCCGCTCCCATAGCTTATGTATCTTGAAAAAAGAAGGAAAATGGAGCACTTGGAAAATTGTCTCTCCTTGGAACAAATAACCAACCCATAAACTTAAGTGGACTGTACTTTAATCAACTTAGGGGGAATGTAACATGGAACCCAATAAAAAATGGCGTGGCTCCCACTGAAATCAGAGAAAAGTTTGCAAACAAAGGAATCATGTTCCATACGATTCATCTTGCTTCTATACCCTCGTTTCTGGCGGAAGTCATTGCAGTAATATTATAAGAGAGCTGCGGCTTATTTCCATATTTCTATATATTTTTTCCCTTTACACTTCAATTTTTCACCACATTTCCAAAACAAAGTAGTACTTTCTTCGTAGGTACATTTTCGCGTTGCGAGGATTTTTTAAAGAAGGGGGCCAACATGGAAATTTTTCCCCGACCTTTCAGCAATAATAATCATTTGCCTACTTGACTGTATCTAGTACCAACTGTATGTTTAGTACATACATTATCTGTTACTGTACTAATTCTTTGAAAATTCTATGTCAATTCATTAATTTTTAAATATTTCGAGAGGTTCCTGGCATAGGCTTAATTCAATGATCGTAGTATGCAACTGATTTGTTAAACCGTATGTCCGGTAAGCCAAGTCATTGAATATACGTATAACACTAGCGTTATATTCTCAATGGCCAGGACTACACTGTGATTTAACTGGTGATCGCCATCAGGCTTTGTATAGAATAAATTTAACAATTGTTGTAAGCCAAAATATTCAAATTTAATCCACTCGCAATTCTCGATTAAAGGTCAAAAAATCGGCTGGTTAAGAGTTTTATTAATTTACTTTCACTCGCAGCTAGGGCGTAAGACGTTTTAATTTAAAACATTCCGGTACGGTATGCTGTAAAGCAATTTTCTTTGGGGAATTGCTTGTCAGTCATTTTTTTCAATAGTGTGCATAGGCAGTACCTACCGCTTTTAAAGACGATATTTTGACAAGGATTTTTTTTCCTTTTTAGTTTCATGGGTTAATTATAAGAGTGGGCTGAAAGGCAAAAAATTTGACCAAACGGAAATCAAAACAATTTTCTTTATTTCCTTCTTCCCATGTTTAACTAGAAATGTAATGCAATCTTTATAACCTTGTCAATTAAGTAAGTTATGTATTTTAGATAATATAATTATAAGTTGACCATTAATTTATAAACCCTTAATATCAAGTTAAATTATTTATGGGTAGAACGGGCCTAGCCCATAGGGAAATGTTTTTTAAATTGTTTAACTGTATACCGTACTGTATTTGGGATATATCAGGCGTACAATTTGCGTATAAAATACCTACGGCCACCACAGCTACAATGTATCATAGATCGAGGATTTAAATTTAGTCTTTTTTCATGTTTCTCGTTATTCCAATACTTTGAAATAGAAGACCATGAGTCTAGCTACACTTAGTATCTATTTCTAGGAGAAATATAATTTTTGTAAACTGATAAAAAAAGGTTATTAGCCATTTCAAGAATCATAACACTTTGAACATCATGATCAGAGTAATAAAGTTAAAGCGAATATCGCCCATATTTTTTAGAAGAATGGCCAATATCCCTCAGCTAAAAATTGGTTATCTCCCATGAATTGCAAATGGGGGCAATGTCAGCACTACTGAGTCAGGAGTTTAAGCCCAAGTAAAATAGAATTTCATCTTCATTCTTTTTCTTTCCCTTAACTTGTAAAATGGAACTTCTCCTGAGTTGACCGAATTTCATTCGGATGTAGCATGGATATTAGAGACTTTATCAAGTCCATTCACTCTTATTGCAAACATGTGTTTCAGTCTTAGCACTTATCCAGTTAGTGCTCGTATAAAATGGTCTGAAAACTTATTGAATTGCAACATATTAAACTGTAGCCTACTACTGTATTCTTTCTGTACTACTGTATCCTTTCTGTACTACTGTATTCTTCCTGTATTACTGTATTCTTGCTAGAGCTGAGCTGCAAGCTACTATCGGGGTCACAGGTACAGTTGATAGCGAAAAGACCAGATACGGTGGCTAGCCGAGAATACAACGAATAAGCAGTCCCCGACCAAGCAGCGGCATAATCAGAGGGTGTGATGGTGGCAAGTCTGGTGGTGCAGCTTTCCTAGAAAAAGTCACAGTAGCCAGAGGATGAGTAGGGCAAATAGTTGCCACAACAAAATAAGCAACCACTGCACTGCTAGGGCACTCTTTTGTCCTGGGGCAGAGGCGGAGGAACCCAGTAAAGTGTGAACGACATGAGGATGAAGAGGGCAACAAGAAACCACTCAAGTACATTCGATACCTTACATACTTCACTTCTTTTTGGAGAGTCCGAAGTACGGTATCTACGCGTCTATGATTGCCAATCTTCGATAAAAGAGACATTCGTAGAAGAAGCGAAGACTGTATTCTTAGACTGTACAATATATGCCAAAACGTAAACTGATTAGGGGAAATTGTTAAATTAGGCTATTCACAAATACAAATTTAGCTACTCTCACACCGGAAAGGATTCCTTGCATAAATTCCCACTCCAGCACAATTTTTAAAACTAATGAAAACATTGATGAAGTATACGAGGTTAATGGTTTTTAATATATTATTAAATTATTATTTGAATGGGTTAATATGGACTTAGGCCAACTTTAGTGGCACCCTGAACCTTGCCAACGACCACATTAAGTTTTCGGACGTTACTGGTATTGTTTCCGTATCAATATTTCCCATTGGCAAACTGATACCCGCCCTCGATGTCAACCCACACCGGCTACCAGTGACAATAGACAAGCTCAGGCATGCTCATTGCTTGCCATTGATGCAATTTAAAATGCGTTAGTGTGACTTAACCAAGTACGGGTACGAGTCTGAAATGTACTATATATGCCCCCCTCCCCTCACAGACAAGGCCATAGCCAGGATTTTTTTGGATGGGGGGGGGTTCAAAAATTTCATTTGATATTACACAGTGGTTTTTATTTTTCCACTCAAAAACCGATTCTATCTAGTATCAAGCTATTTCATTTCGGGGGGGGGGGGGGGGTTTGAACCCCCCTTGGCTACGGCCTTGCTCACAGGTGAGCCATGGAACGCCTATTATTAAGTTTATTGAAAAGGTCGATGCTGGAGCTCCTGTGGGCGGCAGGTGGAATGATTTTGACAGGGGTGTTACTGAAGTTAGGATTGAGTCGTGTGAATAACCCATCAAGTGTGAGGAAGGGATACAAGAGAGATATCCAAATGTTAGTAAGCCGTTCGCAGACTAATGATGCGGTGTGGCTCGCCGGCTTTCGGACTAGAGTGATAGCGAACGTGTGTGCGCCGTGATTAAACCGGAGGTTCCCACGCTAACGGCCCCCAATCACGCACCCCATGTGTTCCTCCCCCCTCCTCTCCACCCCTTTCGGATGCCCTCTCAGGCACGTACAGCCACTCCTTACTGAATAATCAAAGGGAGCCGCTTCCTTGAACAAGCAGTGACTGTTGCCATTATTTGGTCGTGTGCAGGGAATTCCTTCAGGTGCAGCATTGGCAACTGTTTTATAAGAACAAGGCTGTGGGGTGGGTCGAGGCATGGCTGTATGCATTTTTTGGGGCTATATTTGTAATACCAGCTGGTTTGAGAGGTGCGCACGTAAATAGGGTAATATTTTTTTGTAATAGGAAATAACGGTTTACTCGTTAAATAATGAAAACTACTAAAATTATTAAATTGCATTTTCTTATCGGCGTATCAAATGCACTTACAGAAGGGGGGGGGGGGGGCAGCTGTCTCTTTGCCAATAGCTGAGTGGGAGTATAACTGTTGATGGAGTGTGGTCGAGAGGAAATAAAAGAATCTTATGAAGTTTCACCTAAAACTAGATCTATAAGCCAAAGAATAGGCTAATGGGAAACTGTGCGGCTATCAGATATACAGTAGACAGACAGAGAGACTGAGAGACATGTAACGGTGCCATAGCGACTCCCATAAAATGTTTACCAACGCCAGGATATTGCAATGGGTCTTTGCGAAAACAACAATTTTAGTGAGAAACCGCCCAGTGACTACGCACTTGTACATAATTTATGAAATGATGCTGAAAATCAGATTTCGCATACAGAATTTTGAGACAGATAGGAGAGGCATTGTAACTTTTTTTTAACGGGCGTGAAAATACTTTTGTGCCGCTCAAAAGGCATTCCATTTTATTGCATCCGCTTTAAGTAGACAGCATTTAAACGCCAAATAGTACATCCTTTAGTCCAGGTTAGTATACCAATTCTGTATTGTAAACTGAATAAAGTACAATTTTATAGTTTAATTGAACATAACATAAACTGTATCTTTAAAACGGCAATAACTCCCTCGAAATCGCTTCAAATTAGTACTTGAATCCATTGGGTGTATTTTTTAACATGGCTCCTTACTTCAAATTCGAAGAGCAGCGGGCGGAAACAGACGTGACTAGAATGGATCACGTAGGGCTGACTATGCCATTGGAATCCAAGTGCTGCAGGCCACATCTGTGAATCTCACCTACAAAACGTCTCAATCTGCCACATCCAACTAACTGCAACTTTCTTTAATTAAATAATCTACATTATCTATATATACATACCTACTTTGTTTATCTATATAAACTGTTATATATACGACCGCGAATCGCACACTACAATTAATGGATCGCCTTACTTCTGGGACCTATAGCCTTTAACATGCTCCCTGTTGAGTTACAGCGAGCTTCGAGTAGGGGAAAATTTATGGCAAAATTAAAATTGCTTTCAATATCTGAAGAGGGTGAACAAATGATCCAAAAAATTAAAAATTAGAATTAGGATACAGTATAGGCTAAATTAAGTTAAGATTTTGAGCTATATGGGCTTACGCTCATCGCCGTCAATGATGTACTGTCGGAAATTTATTTATTTTATATAAAATGATTGTATTTGTTAAATTTCTGGTCAATACACAACTATTATTATAATTATATACATACCTTATCATCTATATTATATGCATTATTATTGAGGCTTAGAGAATTGAAAGAGTTAGCCAATTATCGGCATAAAATATTTTGACTTGTGAGCCAATGTGCATTATTTTCTTAACAATGTTGCACGCATCACCTCACTCAAAAAACAGCTGTAGGCCAACACCTTAAATTTGTGATTGACTAAGCAGAAAGTTTATATTGCGTTGCATTTCAGCGTGGAATAGTAACAACAGCAAGTAAATCAAAGCTATGGATTTGGCAATTAGTCTAATTAAAGAGCAGGTATTCGTGAAATTAATTTTTAAGTTATGAAAGTTGCAACACTACTGCACTAGTAATATCAATCATCGAAGTTTACTAAATATGTTGTATTGTATTTACCGTATTAGAGCTAGACGGAGTCGCAGACACGAAATTCCGAATTTCACATTTTACCCATTGAATAATAAATAAATCCAAATCCCCCCCGCTAGAAGTAAGGTGTAGGAAAGTAGTGCTTTGATAATAGTATGACAATATGTTTTGATAATAGTATGTATCGTACGGGTATGAAGATACACCTATCATATAAGTGCAAGCTTACGTACGTATCGCATATGTATATTAAAACACGATCAAACGATCAAGTGATGAAAACACGAAAAAAATTATCATTCCAATATTGTCCTGCATAGAATACAAAAATAAGTAGTGTATATTTGGCTGGAGAGTGGACAGCTTAAAACGGTTTTCCAGAATATCTACTTCAACAGCTTAAGTATATTGTAATGCGTGCTAACACTACATATTACCAAATGAGCTCCAAGAAGTAATTTTACGTAAGTTATTCATATATTCTAACAGGATGTATAATTAGAGTACCAAGTAGGTAATATTCTATGGCGGTTCACATCAGGAAATCATTTCCTTCCATCATTTCCTAATATCATTTAAAAGAGCTGTGACAAAATTAATTTAAATTATTTGTGATATTAAATTAAATGCAAGTATTTCGCGTTGCAACGAATAAAATGTACAAGTACCGGGCAAGATTATCTGGCTGCGCACCCCCTACGCTTCAGCCTTTCTCCCACAGTGGGAGTCCCACCTGCTGTGCCCGGCAGTCGGCGCTTGAGGTGTTAACAGCTGATGTCCAAGACAAAGGGACCAATTATCGTATTTTCTAACACTCGCCTTCTAGCCTACTAGAAGTTCTAGATCGCCTGGCTCTGCATCACTGAAGTGCTGAGAGTGGGCGTACGCTAAAGAAGAAATGCGCAAAGAACAACGTACCATGTACAACTATCGGGCTAGATTACCTGGCTGCGCACCCCCTATGCTTTGGTCATTCTCTCACCTCAAGCTGTGTCAGGCAGTCCGGCCGCCGGCGCTTGAGGTGGTGAGAGTTGCTGTTCAAGAAGAAGGGAACAATTATGGGCTAAAACTCGCTTTCTAGCCCGCCCGCCATTACATGGCTGAAATGCTGAGAGTAGGCGTACGCTAAAGAAGAAATGTGCAAAG
This sequence comes from Psococerastis gibbosa, assembly GCA_963971405.1. NCBI lineage: Eukaryota > Metazoa > Arthropoda > Insecta > Psocodea > Psocidae > Psococerastis > Psococerastis gibbosa. The sequence continues at coordinate 26,783,510 of OZ020485.1, forward strand.
AAAATTTGAAGGTATAAAGAAAATTCCACTCCGAAAACTAGTTATCTCGATCCTATAATTTCGCAGCAGATGCGATTTTCGTCAAACGGGCGGATATAACTTGGGAAATAACTTCAAGCCTATTAGGGAGACCATTCTGATAGAAAACCCGTTGTCTTTCCCCACAACAGTAAACACTTCACCCTCTGTAAATTTGTATTCAAAACTCATTAAAACTTGTGGGATTATTCACCCGTAAAACTTGAAAGTTATCAAAAGTAGTTAGGATATAATTTTACCTTATGGGAATAGTAAATTTACGCTCGAGATGACACTTCTTCACGTGTTTTAAGATACATCTCATGAAACTTTAGGGATACTTCCATATCATATTCATCCATGTCCTACCTTGCATATACCTTGGATATAAGTCCATAGAGCTATTGGTTAGATAAGCAACTGGTAGAATTAACATCTTTTACTGCCCAAATGAAAGAACAATAGCTAACTGCTATGGAAGTATCAGAAAGCCAAAAACACTGCCAGCCTAGTGGGAGTTGGCAAGTGCGTGATGAGGCGGGTCAGACTACGCTAAGGGGACAAATGAGACCTGAACCATAGCTTCATAATAACAGGACTTAGTTCAGGGGCTTACAGAAAAACCTGATCTAAATAAAAGCTGCAGCTGGAAGGACATCATGTGAAATATCAGCAGTTACAGTAAAAGGTGGAAAGGGTACAATAAGCCAAAGACTGCAGTAAGAGATACCAAATTCCACCGGTCGAAGGTAATGTATAAAAAGTACCAGTAAAATGTGTATGGTAAATGTTCTTGTTCCAATCATTTCATCAGCAACTTTCATTGCAAGTAAATAATAATAATAATAATAATAATAATAATAATAATAATAATAATTTTTTTCCCAGCCGATACCCCAGCACTGGGAGCATTTAATAGAAAATAATAATAATAATAAATAAATAATGAATAAATAATTTATTTCCTCCCTTCATCCAATATACAATACATAGTTGATTAGACAAAAAAATGGCAAAACCTCGGAATCCAGGGACAGCCCATGAATATTTTTAAAAACTTTGAAAATGTGTTTTTAATAGAATATAGAAAAATGTTTAAAAAAAATTTGCCCTTTCTCAATTTTTAACTACAGGGTGCGGCAAAACAACTTCCTGATTTGTAATGCGCGCCATTCGATCGGTTTGTCGTAACGGAGTGTTAGTGGTCTCGTTCAAGAGGCGGGACTATAAAGTTTTGTCTTGAATAGTTTAGAAAATCAAAACACTACGATCACGTCGTCAAATCTCGATACAATGAGTATTAGTGGGGCACCGTGAGTAAAAAAAATGGCAACCCTGTAGTTTAAAATTGAGAGGGGGCAAAAAAAATTGTTTAAACATTTTTCTATATACTATTAAGAACACATTTTCAAAGTTTTTATAAATATATATTGACTGAATTCCGAGGCATTACCATTTTTGTTTTACTTACGGCGCTCCACTAATACTCATTGCATCGAGATTGGAAGACGTGATCATAATGTTTTGATCTTCAAAACTATGTAAGACAGAACTCTATTGTCCTGCCTCTCGAACGAGACCACAAACACTCCGCTACGACATAAACCGACCGAATGGCGCGCATTACAAAACAGGAAGTTATGCTGGCGCACCCTGTAGTTAAAAATTGAAAACAAGCAAATTTTTTTTAAACATTTTACTATATACCACTAACAACACATTTTCAAAATTTTTATAAATTTTCATGGACTGTCCCTGGATTCCGAGGTATAAAGCTTACGGCACTCCACTAACAATACATACAATATAACAAATATTTCGATTTTACTTATGATTTTCTACTATGCTAATGATTCGAGCTTTCATCAGTAAAGAAAGGTGGGGACCCATTGGATTTCTCTGTGATGGGCCACTCTATTGGTTATATTAGTTACTGTATCTATAGGTTACTTGTGAGTCCAAAATATTTACTGTATGGATTATTTTTGGTTATATTAGATGGAAAGTTAAATTAGGTCACTTGAAAAAATACAACTAAAGAAAATCATACCTTAGGGCCGTGAAAACGATTTTAAAGTATATCGTAGGTGGGAACGAAATATAAGGAACTCTCTCTAAGTGTAGCATCTCGTATATTTATACTGTAGATATATTGTAGATCTCTGATTTATCAATTATACATGCCTATAAAGTATTGTAAGTGCCCAACTACACACGCCACAGTGTATATTGTATAATTGGGTAACGCATTGTTCGTAGACATCGAATGGCGCAACACAAAGTTTGGTCAAGCGTCCGCTGTAATTTACAATGGGAACATCAACATTGAATAAATTACTTTTGTTTTGCTTTATGCCGTAAATACGGAATGTGTAATATTGCCGTTTTTCGTTCAGTTCGGCAATTCATTTTATATTTTGAATTGGATACTGTACATCAAGAGTCGGCTTGAAAAGCAAAATCAGTTATATTAGTTAATTTTGAAAATAATAACACAAAGCTAATAATGTTCATGTAAAGCGCAATGAAAACAAACAGCGGTCGGTCGCTCTTATTGAAAACGTGTCGTACGTGTGCGAAACGTTAATAATTCATTTTGAAATGTTATAGTTTCCGTTTTCACCACCAACAGCCCAAATTTTCCAATATTACGTGGCAATGCCAAAAATTATGTCAGTAGTAATAAATACTGATTTATACATTTATATTATTGTACGTTATATGTATCGAATATTTGCCAGACTTTGTTCAGCAGATGATAACTTCTCACAATCGTAAATCGTTTCTCAAGTGAGAAAATATTAATTTTATGCAAATGCTTTCATCAGGTTATATTCATATATTTGTGGCTTTGGAAGGAGGAATTAATTAGTTTCGTCAAATCTACATGCTCAATCTTTGCTTACAAAATATTTTGATATAGTTAAACATGACAAAAAGACTCTATAATCTTATTGTTCACCAATTTTGTTGCAATAAAGTCATTATTCATTCACTCATATCTCTGCCTCAATGTACTCAAACGTACTAAAAAGTATATACTAGCTACCTAGCAAAGAATAAACTTGGATTACATGGAAGATGAAACATATCTAGGTGTAGTGGGCAGCTACAGTAGTAAGTTGTCCGTTACTTAAAATACATCGAAGACAAAAGTTATAATTCTATGTATTAAGATAATTACACCATTATTAGATAAAGTGGAGCTGTTTTGTATACTTTCCTAAAGCTTGCGTGATTACAAACCCTCGAGCTCGATGATTATTTTGTTTCCCTACAAGTCTGTACCCTTTTTATTTCCATCCATTTCCGAGTGAGAGCAAATTCCGTTTTTGACACACCGGATACTAATTCATTTATTATTATTGTACTATTGATTAATTAGAGTACGTTCAAAGAACATATGTATATAATATATTATTATAGTATATTATACTAAAATATGGAGCTTGAACTTGACAATTTTGGCTAAAGTATTGTATAGGTATAATGAGGGCTATTATTGATATCCTACTTATTGGAACTTCTTTGCTTTCAATTCACTTAAGCGGCGCCGTGCCAAATTGTATCGTGCTTCCCAACTTCCAAAATGGGGGCTGAGTACACACTTAATATAGGTTATTATTACACTGAGGATTGTCAGTGTAATAGCCGCTCAAGATAATGCGTGACCCTCACAGGCCTCACGGTACGAGGGAGCGCAACCATTATTAAACAACTGTATAAACATTAGATTGCCATATACCACGTGGAAAAGTCTCAATAGGTTGAGGGTGGGAGTGACACGGTGCCGTAGCAATCTCGTGCGTTGGGGACTTTCTGATAACCCCATGTGCGACTGCGGAGCCCTGCAGGACGATCGGCATCTTCTGATCTGTCCAAGGATGAGCTGCCCTATCACGCAAGGGGACTTGGACCAGGGAACTGACAAGGCCATCCAGGCCGCAATTTTCTGGCGGAATGTGTCCTGATGGCCCGGACACGTAAACTAACTAACTAACTAACATTAGATTTAGTAAATACACGTTTATTTTTTTATTATTATTATTATTAAGCTTAAGTTTGAGATGTATAACAAATACGGAGAGAGATTAAACAAAGTACTTATACCAAAAATATTTAATGAGCTTCCTCCACAAATGAAAAAATTTAAACAGATGGGTGAGTTAAAAGCGGGTATAAAAAGATGGCTGGTCAATGGGAGTTAATAATAATAATAAAAACTGACATTAAAATAACAAGTTAAAATAAAATAAAAATTAAAATAAAATAAACATTATAAATAAATAACGAAAATAAATGATTAAGCCTTGTTTAGCAGCGCTGTATGAGTCTTTTGTCCCAAATAAGCGCTAGGTTGGGAATGCGGAATACGAAGACAGCCAAATCCTGCAGGAGCTCCAATATTTTCCCTCGACAATAGCTGACAGACATAAATGATAACGAAATGATAAACATTTTAATATACAGAATCTAGGTTTCGTATCTTTAACAAAATTTAACAGGTTCTATATTATGCTGTGCATATATCATAGAGGGATCGTGTCCCTGCTGATGCCGAGGTCGTCATGCGAATGGATCCAGAAGACGAATTGCTGCTGACGGTTATGAAACGAAAATAAACAATCTTCTGCGATGAGAAACGAAAATATCACCTTCTGCATGATGTCATTCAAGGAAAATGGAAGGACTGAAGATTAAAATCCTGGTTGAAAACCCTTATATCTGAGGGAGTGGTTTATAAGAGCAGCAGGTCCAAATTGCCATGATCTTCGCCAATCGTCGCTAGATGAGACATACGAAGAAGAACAGACTATATAGACTAAAACCAAAATAAATTCGTATGGCAAGGCTGAGCCCAGGAATTTGTTTGGGGGGGGGGGGGTGGGTTTAAACGTATTTTATTAATTAAAGTCCATTCCATCCAGTGTAAAGCCTTTTCATTGTCCGGACCCATTGGACCACCCCCCAGCTGGGCACGGCCTTGTCGTATGGTAAATGGTATATACTAGTCACACCAATCCAGTAGACTCATCAAAATACGATAGCACATTACAGCACAGACCCCAAGCGAAAATAGTTTAATGTTCAAGTACCCCCAATTTTTTTTTTGCCAAGCCGCCGCCAATGTTTCACATACCAACAGTACTGCGTTGGATCATAATACTGTTTATTTTTTATTTTTCAAATAACATACTGTATAAACGTGAACATCACGTATACATTCGATGCACGTATTACGCTGTACGTTTGATGGGACAAGCGTTTCCCGGCCCAGTCAATCAATCAGATGAATGGTTCTGGGCGGATTCGAAACTCAGCGGCCTCTAATTAACCTGATCATTTACATTCGATGTCATTTCAAAATTAAATTTGTATAATGGAAAAACCATTGTTTACATGCAAGTGATTATTTCCTGGTTAGGGATTATGTAACGGGAGAACTGTTTTTTACCGGGAATTCCCACCAACAAATGTTGCGGTAATTAAAAAGTGAGATGAATCGATGAATTATCAGATTATTCACCTCTTTCATAATGACAGCCTAGCTAATATGGCTCCTGGTTGTTTCTGTTATTTTCAAGGATGCTCTTGATTAAAAAGTAATGGAAATTTTTGAAATAGGTCCATGTAATATTGGTTCATTATTGAATGTTATTTTTTTGATTAAGTTATAAACGAACTTCAAGTTCGGCAATGTTCAATTTAAAAAACACTTCCCTATGTTTTATTGTACCTCTCGAGTTAAGACACAACCGGAGCGGAAAACATCTGACGATTGTAAAACATCCTCATAACAAAAATATCGAATGTGGTGCAGGAAAGAAGAGATGTTCCCCCACGTATGGATTTACTTGTGTGTAGCAGTCACTAACCCTCATCGGCAACAGTTACTGAGTTAGATTTGCATAATATAATGGACAGTGAGGATGCCCAAGTGGAAGAAGTTCAAAACTGTTGGCAATTGGTGGCCAAACAATGCACTTTAAAATGTAGAGGAACGTTTCTCCTAAGGCGGCTATTCCACCGGCAAATTTGCTTCACTAACATTCACTTGTGTTTTGAGATTTTTTGTTTGTTTTATTTTAAGGAGAGTATAATGTAGATACGTAACTTATCTATTATAAATTAAGTTATAATATTATTAATGATGTCTGCTCCCATATTATAATTTAACGCATAATAGATAAGTTAAGTATCTACATAATACTCTCCTTAAAATAAAACAAACAAAAAATCTCACAACACAAGTGAATTTTAGTGAAGCAAATTTGCCGGTGGAATAGCCGCCTAAGGGATGATATACAAGTTTTTATTGCTCTAACACCAATATTTCTTGTGAAATTGGATTTTGTTATAAAAAAAAGTTCCATATATTGTCTCTTAGGGGAGGGATTTCAAAATATTTTGTTGAAAAGGAGTGTTCGTTTATTATTGGCAAAATTAATGAATTTCTCGTTCCACAGCCGCAAAGATATGAAAGTGGTCCGATAAAAAATCATAAAACATTTCACGTGACTAATTCAATAAAATCGGGGTTTTCTGAAATATTCATATTCCAGATGAAAAAATGTAAATTTCCTACGAAAACTTGCATTTTTATGACTACTGTCATAACTTGGAACGAGAAATTAATTAATTTCGTCAAAAATCCACGGCCATTTCTTGTTTACAATATATTTTGAAATCTTTGCCTTAATGTAAGTGTTGCCTTTCCCAGGGTTTTGAGGTAGAATAATATACAATACACATAATATTAAGCTACACTTCTACGAGGCCTACATAAACTGAATATTTTCTCTTATAGAGAAAATGTTAGCTTGGGACTGGGTAATAAACCAAAATAGGCTGCAATAATAAAATATGTTGCTTACTATTTATTTAAGGATGCCGTAATCACGTTATGAAATTGATGGACTACAGTTTAAATAGCTCCCGAACTAAAGTTCTTAATAATAATTTAATCCCCAGTAACTAATTTCGCAAGAGATGTGTTAAATTAATTCTGAGAAGTTGCAGATATTGGCGCAATTCCAAGTAAAGTAGGTCTTTTGTAGTTTTGTATAGCGGGCACATGAGAAATGGCCGTGGTCTAACCTAGATTCAGTTATCCCACTTGACAACCTGCTATTATTCACGTGTCACTTCTGTACGAAATGATAAGTTTTAGGATGCTGGTGCCGCATTTCTTAGATAATTCTTCAGGATTTGTGTCGAAAATGATTTTTCCGCCTGAAATTTTGTCCCTGCAACAATGAAAAAGTGTATTTTATGATGCTAACTTTGGCGGCCTATTCCACTTGTCAATATTCCGTCAGTAATTGATGAGATTTTTTCTTTACGCTAGATGTCATTATCCATTTTAACTTCCGCATGTTAAAATTGATCATCGATCATAGAATAAAATCACGCTTTGCAAAAAAATAACAAATTAAATTTAAACAATGGCGTCGTCGGCCGTCTGGAGATGATGAATAATAAAATTGTAATTAATTTCTTGAGATCCAACGAATTATATCATAATTTTAATCATAAAATTTCTTGTAGATTATAAAATTAAAAGAAAGACGGCGGGCATACTTACGAAATTGGAAAAAATTGAAAACAAAAATGGTCAGGTATAAGACAAATGGAATGAGGTGTAAAAAATATAAATGATATTTCCGTCAATGACGAAGAAAATTGAAGAAAAAATGACCAGTGGAATAGCCGCCGCCTTATGGTTCATTCACGTTTTCTGGTTAAAAGCTCACCAAAACGAAAACAAATATTATTTAGAAGGGTTTCGTACCTGATGGGATTTGGCATTTGTATGGGATGGTTGTTGAGCAGCTTCACAATGGTAAGAAATATCCGAGCCATTCTTCTTCTTTAAATGCCTCTTCTATCGAAGATAGGCAATCATCATGGCAATTTGGACCTTGGAGACTGCTTCCCTAGAATGATGCGTCGTGCTCTTGCTAAGCAACTGTCTCGAGTTTTTCAACCAGGATGTTCTTCTTCTGGCGGGAGCCCTCAGCCCTTCTATCTCGCTTGAATTATTACATGCAGAAAGCGATACTTTTCGCTTATCATCACAAGGCCAAAGTATGTTAGTTTCCGTTCCTTAACCGTCAACAGCAACTTGGCTTCTGTATCCATTCTCCAGGACATGTGCAGCATTCGTCTGTGTATCCACATTTCAAATTCACGTCCGACCGCGCCAGATAGCGAAGCAAAAATAGAAAAACGGGTTTTACTGGTAATACTGAGCAGGAATCACAAAAGCTCAAATACATGTGCAGATTATGAAAATATTAAGAACCTGTAGTTTTCGGTCTGCGAATTAGCGATTACCAAATACAATTAGTGCAATAGATACTGACAATAGACCATTGCGATTCAGAAACTGCCAAGTAGTCTGGCTAACGGGTTATTGGTCTTTTTTTCGAATGGGACCTGTTGGCTGTTATAAGTTAGGTCAATAGGTACAATACTGTAAATACGAGCTGGCAATTTAATTGATGTTAAAACTAACACAAGAAATGCTCACCGTTTGGATCTGCCCGGATGCAGGCTGAGTATGTCATTCGCATCACTCCCAAACTCGGCAATTTAGGTACTATAGTACAATACCCTGCCCATCAGCCTTACTAATAAGGATTTTTCAGGATTCTAGGCCGTGGTTAGTTAAGGCCACATACTATACATCAAAATTAGGAGAAAAAATTCTTCTTGCCATTCATCATTTTTTCATTGTTCTGCGTTCCATATTTCATGAGAAATTGAAGTTTGAACAGAAAATGGAATAAAGGCGACTCCGGTTGGCCCTTAAATGTATATCACTTACATTTGATTGTGACTTAACATTGGCGCGATCAGCCAACTCGAAGGAGGTCCTCCTGGAACTGGTCCGCCCATCTTCGTCTGGGTCTTCCTCTTGGTCTTCTTCTGAGGGGGATTGCTTCCCACACGGCCTTTGGGGGTCTGCAGTCTGGCCTCAGGTGCACATGTTCATTGTAGCCTTTAATTGTACATTGACGAAACATAAAATCTGTCAGATTTTAAATACAAAACACGGTAGATCTTGTAGGTCATTGCTAGCTGGCTGAATGCTACTGTTTCATTACCCATAATATACTAAATTTATAATCATACATTTTCGCTAGATAAACAATTAACCGGAAATACTTCGACGGGAAACTAAAGATTCAGCAATGAATAATCCAAAAATTCCCCTGTGGTGGCTAACATGAAATGCGGCATGATAACCTGCAGTCCGTTCATGAATTGAATATGAAATAAAGGGGTTAGCGGTGCACTGTCCAGTCCTGCAGCTCCAAAGATGGAGCCCTTGGGTGCATCATTAATTCAGGATCGTGACCTGAGTTTTATCCTCCGAGTTACTAAACACCGTAACTGGACAGGTGAAACGTTCTTCTTCTTTTACTTCTTCTTCCCCCTTAGTGCCGCGTGCGTGCGCAGCGTGGGGGGGGGGGTCGCCTCGAACCCATTTCCTGAACTCGCCCCGGTCGGACGTTAGCGCCTTGAGCTCGGCCATTGTTTTCCCTCTTGCTCCGACGACTCGTTCAATCCTTTCCTCAAGGGTTGTCCTCGGTCTGCTGATGGGTCTTTTTCCTTGCGGCATTGCTTCCGCCCGGGTGGTCCTGTTCTCGTCCATTCTTTGGACGTTGTAACTGCTTGTTCTCCATTCTTTTCTCTATGGAATCCACTTGCAGGTCTTGCCTGATGCGGTCATTTCGGATTCGGTCCCACCTTGTTCGACCAGCAATCCGTCTTAGACACTTCATCTGAGTCGCTTTTATTTTACTCAAGCCATTTGTTGTAGGTGTCCAGCTTTCGCTCCCGTAGAGGAGAATCGGCTCCAAGATGGCAGGTGAAACGTTCAATCCGAGAAATTCAGAACTTTCCGTATTGTTGCCTTAGAATAATAATTAAGTGTAAAGATGTGGTTGGGGTTTCCCTCATATTGACTTGTTATGTGTTTAAGAAGTTCCCAGCCAAGTCGACTTCGATGGCCAGGTGGTAACGTGCTTGCGCTTGTGCGAGTCTTTACACGCCATGCGATCGGAGACGTGTCGTAACTCAACACGGGTGCTAACCTACAGAGGGGACTGAAGAGGTCAATCGGATACATTCATTAAATTGTTTGTATACGATTAATCTTTTTAAAAAAACAAAAAATAAGGAGAGCAATATTGTGGTAGTGTTAGAAACTAGCACATATCATGTATTAAAATGCCGAGGAGCAATTCTTCTAAGGGACGTGATATTTAGGAGAGCTCTACGATCGATGATCGTGATTTTGGTTTGATTTAGGGCACCCGTAAGGCTTCCCCCGATTGTCTCTTAACATAATCCAACTCAGTCGTCAATTCACATTCCCCATGCAATTATATTGTTATTATTATTATTATTGTTAGTGGGAGTAAAGAAATGGTTGGAAGGATGGAAGGAGGAATGGCAAATATGTAAATGGGAGGTAATAATAATAAAAACAACCTATTAATATTAATATAACAAATAAAATAAACTTTATGAAGAAATAACAAAAAATAATATGATTAAACCTTGTTTAGCAGCGCTGTATAAGCCCTTTGTCCCAATCAAGCGCTAACTTGGGGATGCGGGATGGTATAATTATGCATTGCATTTTGAAAATATATGCTCCTAGTCCAGGGAATACTGGCAAGGAAAAGAAAGAAGAAAAAGATTATTATTACTGTTGTTGTTGTTGCTGTTGCAGCAATTATTTATTTGTTGACGCAACCCCCGACAAGTGGAAGCTTTGTGTACGATTTTTTTAAAATAATAATTTGTTTTGTTTAAAACTGGATACTTCCCTAGCTAGTGGATTATCCAGCTTACATTATAGAGATTATATTGTTATTTAAATGGATTTTTATAGACCTAGGCATAGGCCCATGCAATGTAATGGACCATTGAGTCATGCCCTGCCAACGACCCCATCGGTTTTTCGGACACTTTTGATTTTGTTTCCGTATTAATTTTTGGCAAACTGTTGCACGTTCTCAATGTCAACCCCCACCGACTACACGTGACAATGCGCAAGGCGAGACGCGCTTACCATTGGCATTGTAACCAGCGTTAACTGGACTTGTGAAGATTTTTCTTGAACTGACTCTAAATCTCCTCAAGCATCCGACTAGTTACGGATAGATCATTCTGCTAATTATTAAGAAATGTCGTAGGTATACATGGTTGTACATTATATTATTCACATATAGCGGACTTACTCTATAAGTAGGAATATCACGCACTTGTGCAAGTTTGGTAACTCAACTGGATTGGTAGTGTAGAGGTCCCTGGTAACCGTCGAAAGGAGCGCGAGGGGCAGTGGCCCGATGCGCTCAGCTCTGAGTACTGGATCAGCATGATTTGGGGGGGGGGGGGGGGGGAGCCCTCGCTCACCGCCCCATTACTGCGTTTACATGAAATTCATTCTTGACGTTCACTCACAATTATATCTAATAATCACTATACACTTTTATACGTTCACAATTTGGAGATCTTCTAATAAAGTGACTTTGGCGAGTCAAGAATCAAATACATAATGTGTCAAGAAAATAAAAGAACGTTTATGGTAAAAGTTGGATGAAACTGGACGCAGTAACTGTCAGTCGCTGCCTTTTTATGACCTCCGGATGACCGTTAGAGATTAATCAGACTGTACCGGTCTCACCCATGTATAAGCATAGGCGGCCTAGACATCTACGGTAGACAGCCTGAAGTTCTGCCTGCATCAACCGACACCCGAAGTGATGCGACAAAATGCACAAGCCAGATCATGTTTGCAGACTTTGCCAAGGTTTGCAAACCGACCCGGAAAAAAACCTACTGTGACAGATACTGACGTCACAGACTTAACCAAGTTAATGGCAACGAGTCATAATGCACTTATATGAAATTGAAATACACGAAATGATGGGCATACGAAGTCTCACATAAGAGGGAGAGAGGAAAATATTTCTTCTACGGTCATTGTTTGCCGTTGTGGAAATTCAGTAATAAAGGAATGCGCTAGTTTTCAGACGAGAGGACTGAAATTCAAAGTTTAATTGGAATATTTGATCCAGCTCCTGGTCAACCCGGAATGAGTGGAATCCAAAAACTTGAGCTTCAAGTACTGGCATCGCCTGATTACCAAATAGCGTGAAAACCTCACTAAATTACTCATTAGTTGTTTATTGTGCTGTAAGATTTAATTATTCGGTACTCCAATTAAATAAAATTTCAAACAACGTATAGGCGTATTGCAACTAAATCGCGTTGAGTCTCCATACGTGGTGTGTGCTGTATATGTTGGTGGTTTATAACATTTGAATTAGTTGAAGCATACTGAAGACTTACAGCAATCGTACTACCATCAATCAATCAATCAATCAATCAATCTTTGTCCATGACCCACCAAGGTGGGATAGACGGCGTCTAAATGAAAAAATCTAAAACAAAAACAAGTTTCGTGCGAAAGCATACGTTAGACGGGAGAGGGGGGGAGGTTAATATTTACGCATCCTAGCTTAGTCTCTGAACTCGTCCAAGCTGTACAGTAGACATTCTTTCATTTTCCTTGTCACCCCAATTCGCCACAGTTGATGAACTCCTTCAACTTGAACTCCTAAGTGACCGTTATTTTTTGCGTATCAAGTTCATTAACTATAGCCGATCGGTATTGATGATTGCAACATACTATGTATCAAAATTAGGAGAAAAAATTCTTCCTGCCATTCAGCATTTTTTCATTGTTCTGCGTTCCATATTTCATAAGAAATTAAAGTTTGCACAGAAATGGAATATAGGCGACTCCGGTTTGCCCTTAATTCATCAGCAAATCTGTATATCTTCTTCCTCTTCTGGCTCTACAGCCTTGATTAGCTTTGGTCTGCTCGACAACACTCTACCAGTCATCTCGGTTTATTACAACGCTCCACCATCTACGGACTCCTAACTCGCGAAGGTCCGTTTCCAACTCATCCTTCCAGAGTTTTCGAGGACGCCCGGAAAGTCGTCTTCCTGTCATGCTTGCTTTGTACATCTTTTTCGACATGTGGTCGTCTTGCGACGTGTCCCAGCCATTTAATACTATATACAATTCTTACTCTACGTAATTTGCAAACTTTGGTAGTCAAGCGATAGAATTGTATCGTGCAGAAAGGCATTTGAGGGTTTCTGCTTTTTTTTCGAAAAAGCTTAAAACAAATGGGGTCGAGCACGTCTGGGACATTTGTCACAATTTACAGAGCGGTTTGTTGACATTGCTTACGCTCTTTGAAATCCATGACGGATTTAATTGCTCAATTAAAATATTTTATGGCCATGGCTTTACTCGGATTCAGATTTGATCATTTTTAAACACCCTTCAATTATTGTAAAATGTGGCGCATTTATTTTTTGGAAAACGTTTAAACTAATACTGTAATTATATGTAGAAGTAGGTACAAACAGTAAATAAACTTAATGTAGCATTTATTTTTGAAGATATTTTGAGATTCGAATAGGACTTTCAACAACATTACGTAGGTAAGTATTGATTTTTCTTTTGTACAGGGACTTTTAAATGATTTTGTTTTAATTAGACATGTTAAACACCGAAAACATGATACGATGAAACCTCTCGTACTAATTACCGCCAAAGGATGTAGCATTTTCAAAATGTTGTTAGATAGAATAATAAACTCCCTAGAAGCCTTATACCAAGCTGCAATGCACCAGGAAGGCAACATAACACAAGGTTAGCTTTCACAAGAACCTACTTGGTACCCAACATACAACTTCTGTAGGCGGTTTGGTGTATGCCGTAGAAATTACAAAAAATATTTGCTATCGTGAATTACCCCATATCAAGACACGGGGCATCTTTAATTAATTGGTGCCCCCTCCCACACAGATTTTAAGTTGGGATGTTACAACGTCCGTCACGTATGTCCTTAGCCACAAGGGCACGAACCTGGGTACGAAGAGACAGAGCTGATTACATCGTGCAAGTTGGAGTAGCCTCCTAACAATGTATGAGTTAGTACGTTCTGATGTGGCCCCTAAGTTTATAAGTTGCCCCCCCCCCCCAAGTCGTTATGTTGTCCCTTAAGTTTTTATGTTGTTCCTATAGTTGTAGCTTATATAATTCTCCTCACAGAAGTCCACTCTAAATACACCAATGGATTCTATGGATTAGCAGCTAATCCATAGAAGGTCCCAATATTAGTGGTATAGGGAGTGTGACAATGTGTTTAATAATAAATTTTATTGTGAAAATTGTTATTAAATCAATAATTAATATTGATACTTGTCATGTAAGCTAGACCGTAAGCTATACAGCCTCTCTGTTATTGGCTTGGCTACACAAGGCAGGGTAATCTCAGCATTTGACATTGGATCCGTGTAGGTACTACAATAACTTAATCTACATCCAGTATATAAAAATAACCTCTGTTGTTTTTGTATTCGATGCAATACTGCTGAACTGATAGTGATGAAACTTAAGTAGGGTGATCTGGGTACGTACGCTCCCCAACCAAAAAAATTAATAAATAAAATTATATTAAAATAGTTTCGACAAGTCAACAGCTCAAAAAGTAATCAAACTGTAAATTTAGAATTTAGGGGAGCAGTTGTTACAAAGTTCGCCTAGGTCCACTAGTTACTAATAAAAGTGTACCTTCGAAAATGTAGGTTGTTGTTTATTTGCCACCTACTGGACTTTATTCACCGGAATGAGGACACTTTTTGTGCTAATGAGAATGTTCATCCCAAAATCTAAACCGGAAATTGTCTTTGTTGAGCGGGGAAAAGGTTGGACAACGCGGCCCGTGATTATTTATAGAAAGGAAATCAAGCCCCCTTTCAAAGAGGAAACTAATTAATTTTCTATGGGCGGGAGAAGAATTACTGGGCTGCATGGCAAAAACCTGTGGGGATCACCGGAAAAAGAAGACTGGACTGGAAGCTTCCTGGATGGATGAGATCAGAGCATGGGGTACTCGATATTTATTTCGCCAAGACAAGTAACCTTGGGCTATTTTTTATGTACCTACTACAATAATTGAATCTAGGATCGTTGCATACTGTATTTCCAAGTTGAGTGTAAGAGAGGGCTTTATAGCCCTAACTCCGCTAGGTTGGCCCAGTAATAGAACAAAAGTCCTTATTTATTTATTATTATAAGTGCAATATTGTGTTTTATTTCCTGCTTGGAACTAACCAACACAGTATCTATATAATACTGTTTTGTGTATACTATTGTATTGTAGTTACTATACGTTATTATCTACAGTATGTGTGTTACTTCATATTAATTCATCCAAAAGCTCGTTCATTAGAGGTTACTGACACTAGAGTAACTTTCCATAAAACATTGTCACAATTACCTTATTTAAATGAATATCATATAAAATATAAAAACATTACCACTACTATTACTTAAATACAATATCATAAAATACTACACAAATCACTTTAGCCTATTGAAAAATTAATTTTCATTTTATCCTTTTTCAGTTTTCTTTTTATAATTTGAATGTAATTGACTGCAAATCCATGGGCTGCAGGATGTTTTGTCTCTATATTATATTGATTCTTTTGATGATTACTGTCTTCTGTATATTTTACGTAATCTAGTAAAACAAATGAAGGAATTTAAATTGTAGGCTACACAAATTTTCTGTACAAAATTTGCTATGGTTACTTATTTTTTTATTTTATTTATATATGATGGTATATGATGTACCCATACATTTTGTATTGTCATTTTTGGGGTTCATCATCCCTCGGAGATTGCCAACCTATCGCAATGTCTGACCTTGCATAATACTCTACCGTGCTTAAAACAATTTAATCGTATTCTACAACATTAGAATATACAATAATAATTATGTATGCTCCAAAGCGTTAGAACAGCATAGGGGCTTCTAATTCAAACAATAACAGCAGAACATGCAACTTTGCATGAATCGAACATTGAATAAAATATACTATCGTATAACAGCAAGGATTTAAGGAAATTTGAGGGGGTTAGATGTGGCCATGGGTTAGCTTTAAGTTAGAAAAACGAAGTAATCCCGTACAGTTAACTGAGTTTCGTCCCTTGACACCTTCCGTCGGAGTTACCCAATGGGTGCACACCCTTAACTTTGTTTTTGACTTCTTTTACCGACGTTAAATCTCTTAGTGCTTACATCTGTGATGGAGTGGCTGAAATCTATGAATTTTACAGCGGATACCTGTGAAGCAAAATATTTCCAAAATGTTATTTTTAATAGCTTCTATAGATATAATATATTAATATTTTCTATAGATAAAGCTTTGGTTTCAGAAAAGTTATGTACCGTAGCGCAAAGAAATAATATAAAATAAATAAATAAAATAAAATAAAAACATTCATGTTGTGAGTGTACGAGCATCAAAAGGATCAAATTAAATAATTTTATTTATGTATGATTACTTCACTTGAATAACTTCCTTATTAGAGTAATCTACCTTTTACTTTTGCATCAGATGGGTAGGCTACTAATTTTTATGATTTTCACACATTAGCTACATACGATATGGTATTACTATTAGTTATTCAATTTCTCAAATTCTTCAGCATTCCACAAAAATAGCCAAAGAAGGTAAGGCTACAACAGAAGGGTCCTCGAGTGCCTTACATTTACTATAGCATTACCGAACTACAACTATGTACATTGCCATATTGGTCTGCATAGTCTTAGGCGGCCGGTTATTATTCCATCAAAGTCAGCACAGCGATAACCATTAGCGAAGATTAGTTACCCAGCCTAGGAAGGCGTTGATGTACGTATTTGTCAGTAGTTGCAGCTTAATGGTGCAATTTACGGCTTCCAGCATCCTACCCGGTAGAAGACTAAACTGTACCATTAATGTTTTTAAATACACTAATTAGTTAATATACGATTTAAAATTTTCTTATCAGAATCTAGTATAATATATCTGTCATATTAGTAATTTTTTCCAAAATCTCATTTTTTACTGTTATTTTGAAAACAATACGATGTTGAACTTGTGAGCTTTCTAATTTAGAAAAGAGACGCACATATTGCCAGATTGCCTAGAAATAATCACTCTCAGTAGTCTAATGGCTCGACTTTATTAAACTGCCTTATAACGTTATAACGTATTTACTCAACATGTCCGATTCAAAAACTAAACCGTTTTACTGTTTTTGCCAGTGTAACCATCATTGATTAAAATACTTGATGTCTGAACAAATGAACCAAACTTTAACCTTTCTGAGAGGGTCTCCACAGTGTTAAGGACTTTGAATTTCTTGTTGAAACACAAGAAGTGCCCTTCAAAGCCAACTTTAAGTAGCTCGAGGGGTAGCAAGATCAACGTGGCAGCACCAACTATTCTTCAAAGTTAAAATAAACTGAAAGTGAATAAGAAATTCAGGTTCGGGCAATCCAGGCAACGGTGAAAAGAGCCTTGAAAAGAGTTTTATTAAAAAATCAAACATCAGTTTGAAAATGAGATGCGTATAGACATAGCTTATTTAATTTTAGCAGCGAAATTTGCTGTTCATGGACCTATGATGTTGGGCGCTGCTACAAGATTTAAATACCGCGGACGCATTTTGCTTTTTTTATCGTATGGGTATACACCGTTTACTATATGTAGTAACATATAGTATAACACAGATATAGTTATTATAAGTGAAATAAGTTACGCTACGTTATCCAGTATCAAAGAAATCAAAAGAAAAAATTAAATCAAAAGAAATCGTCACCATAATTTAGACAATTTATCAGCTAGTGCTCAGACATGTAGAAACATGTTCCTGCAGTACGCGGATTGACGTAATAATAATAATAATAATAATAAAATAATAATAATAGTGCCTGCTACCAATAAAAAGGAAATAATTGATCTTTCCCACCGCAACTTGGGTAAGCCTAGTTTCTTTGGGATTGTCAGAATAGTCTCTGTAGGGTATAAATTAAGCGCATATTCATAAAATGCATGAATAAGCAACGGACACGCCAGAGGTAAATATATCTATTCTACCGACAAATGAAGGGGGCAGGAAATGAACTCATAAACAAAAACTGTCTATTTCTCAGTGGGAGCAGGGGGTTGAAGACTCACATGAAAGTAAAGTGATCCTCAAAGCAGACTCAACCCGAGGGCAACCGTTTCGGCGAAAAGGCGGTTCAAAGCTCATCTTCTACGCGCATGCGTGAAACGGCAGGAACAGCAAACAGCCCAGTCTGCAGCGGCACGCGGTAACTTGTAAGGGGGCTATTTCTTCGCATTTTCGAGCCAATGTCCCGCGAAGTTTCGAACGCATTATAGACGCAGTTGTGAGTTCTAATCTTGACTGGATACGGTTTAACTAAAAAGGTGCTTTTTTCATCTATTAAAAAATTTATAGTAGCCTATTGGTAACTCAAAATCTTAATATGCTGTATTTCTGTAGCTGGTATGCATGCATAGTCAATTTACCTATATTTGCGCGCACAGAATGCAGTATTCTTTAATTATTGTAAGCTACGACGGTGCAACTTACATGTAGGGATAACTGACCTACAGCGGTTTTTTTTTTAAATGTAGACAAGGTATCTAATAAAATTAACTCATATTATTGGTTCAAAATATTTAATTTCTTTAGTTTGTCCATTGAAATTATGCAATAGTCTTTTATAATGAACCATTATTAATTCACTAATTCAAATGAAGAATTTACGTTTCATCTATAGGTACTCATGGTTTATCAGTACCAAACCGGTCTCCAGTTCATTAAATGGCACAATGTAAGGATTACCAAAAATATAGATTCGAACACACACCGGGACAAAGTTCTGTTCGAATTTTATTTAGGGTATATTTTAATAAGTCAAATATGGGAGTAGTATTAACTCTTTGTTAAGAACTATATATATACAGCTAAAAACTCAGGGAAATGTAACTAATACAGTACCTACATACTGTACATTCGTATTTTAGTACAAACGCGACTTAAACGTGCCCCACCAAAAAGCAATATCAGTGGAATCCTCCCATTATATTGTAGGCCTACAATGGGCCTAGTTTCAGGTATGAATTAGCCTATTTGAAGGTTATTCGGACTGCACAGAATTGAAAGAAAAGTACTAGCATTATAGTCAGGACATGTAGGGTAGTGGTATGGACTCCAACTTTCGCCCGAAAGGTTGTTGGTTCGAGTCCCACACTTACTAAATTTTCTGGTCATGCTTCGGAGGGCATGTAAGCAGGCGGTCACGGGCCTTCCTAGTTGAGTGTAAGAGAGGGCTTTATAGCCCTCCGGCTTAGTAATAGAACAAAAAAGCTAATATTTATTTATTTATTTATTATTATTAAACACCCCGACTACGCGTTTATTGTACAAATACTATTGTAATTTCAAAGGAAGTATCCTTTCTATAAAAAATGTCGCCTTCAAAAAGAGAAATACTTCCCTACATTTCAGTATAATGATAAGATGGGGGGTGGGACCTTCGTTACAAATTAAAATTCACTTGTAGTTACCCAAAAATACCTTATTAGAACAATAGTCAAAAAACATAGAACTTGGCCATCATACCCTCTCTTTGCGACTCTCGGTTTATTCCCGCTGCGGCACTTGTTCTTATACAAGACATTGCGAATTTTTTACTCTATCAGTGGGGACATGGTACAGAGACCCAGACCAGCAAATACTAGAAGAATTGAGCACCTTGTATTACCAAGGGCATACATAGCAAATTTTACCAAATCCTACCAATGTATAGCACCAAAATTATTTCACTTACTTAATATTTGTCCTGGGTCGCTGTCAATAAATAAATTTTCCAAATTCGTCCGGGAATGGCTGATGAGACGGGATGAGGTGGAATCATTATTTGAAATAGTGGACTAGACTGTTATGTGTTTACGAGAGATCTGTTATTAATATGTAAGCGTAGTTTAATAAGTTAGATTAAGTCTAATTGAATTTTTTTCTTTAGTTTTAGAGTAGGGTAAATTGTTATAGGTCTTCATGTGGGGCTTTACAATTACTGTATTTAAATTGTTCTATAGTTAATACATTCATTCATTCAGATATTGTACTATATATGGCAGTCACAGATTGACCAGAGACCAATCTGTGACGGCAATATATTTTTATTACATTATTTTATATTTATTATATTTATTCCAACACTGTGGAACTCCAGGCTCCGGACGCTCTAACCAGCAGTTTGTTGCCCAAATCAATTTGATAATTGGGACCAATCGGTGCTAGATAGAGGCACATATCATGTATGTAAATGCCCAGGAAAATTTCTTCTAAGGGATGATATATTTGTGACAGCACTACGATCGATATTCCATTACAAATTTGATTTTAAGGTTTATCAACCCTCCAATTGTCTCTTAACAGTCGTATAGCCACCCGGCTATGTGGGAGAATTAAGCACCTGCACTACCACGCAGGTAAGGTGAATCGCATCGTAATTTCGAAGCGATAAAGCAAAGGCCTCATTACGGTGGGAGGAATTTAATTTCCCTTTATGCGAAGGACCTTGTGTTGATATATTATAGCGTTGAAACACATTTCGATCTCTTTGATAATGTCCCCGGTAAGGTCCGCGTACCGTACTGAATACCAACAGGTTTTATCAAATTACCGGGCTGCTGAATTACACATAACCTATTTATACCAACGAGGGATGACCACGTCAAGCGATTTAAATTTTTCTGATCTGTCGAATTAACTTTGTAAGCCTACGTAAGCAGGATAGGCTATTGTGTAGTTTACATAAATAATTAGATTACTCGTGACATCGTGGTATTTCATTTTAATAAACAAAAGATAACAAAAACTTAAGAGTTTTTCTAAAATTACTATTTTTTGTTTATTGTGTAGTTCATGGTGAATTTTCACACACTGTACATCCCGCAGAGTGATTGATTCTACTTCATCATGTAACTCCGGCCGTCTTTGTAATTATAGTTAGGGATTTGATCTGGATTTTTGGTTCGACTGAATTGAGGAGTGAAGAATGAGGACGACGATAAAGTGAAAATAATAAACGAACCGAAAAGAACGTTCGGTTCCGGTTATCGTTAATTCATCGAGGCCGGACCGGACCGTCTAACAGGAAACACTAATTCCAAGAGGCTGGAATTCTGTTCCCAGACAATAATAATAATTGAACCCAACTATTATCAAGTCAAGGCATGTAGCGTAGTGGTACGGACTCTGACGTTCACCCGAAAGGTTGTTGGTTCGAGTCCCACACTGGCTACATTTTCTGGCCATGCTTCGGAGGGAATGTAAAGCAGGTGGTCCCGGATCATCCTAGTTGAGTGTAAGAGAGGGCTTCATTGCCCTAACTCCGCTAGGTTGGCTTAGTAATAGAAACAATAAAAAGTCCTTATTTATTTAGTTATTTATTTATCAATACTACCTCACCCTGTACCAAAACATGGTTAACCAGTACCAGTTTAATATATTGAGACCAATAGAACTCTAATTCAGGGCGGCGAATCGAGAGAAGCGGTACATTTGTAATGTATATTAGGTATGCCCTAATTAATAAAAAAAAATAAGAAGAAGAAGAAAAACCGAATAAAAGTTCAGTCAATCTAATAAAGCTTTAAGCTTACAATAGTAGAGGGAGTTTTATTCACTCATTGTACATTGACAACGGTTCATATAGGCTTTTCTGCCTTTTACTACCATTAGGTACTTTATATTTTACTGCTTACTATGGCTCTGCCATGCCGAACAAGATGTACAAAGCACAAATGACAGGAAGACGACTGGCGGGACGTCCTCGAAGACGCTGGAAGGATGAGTTGGAAAATGACCTTCTCGAGTTGAGAGTTCGTAGATGGTGGAGTGTTGTCAAGCAGCCCAAAGCTATCAAGGGCTGTAGAGCCAAAAGAAGAAGAAGACGAAGAAGAAGGAGAAAAAGAAGAAGAAGTTAACTTGGTCCAAGTTCATGAACGAGCCAGAAGAAGAAAAAGATGAAGAAGAAGAAGTTGGCACTGCCAGATAACAGCTAACATCTTAGCCGAGGCATACAATATTATTTCTATTTTTCATAAATTATTATTATTTTATTACTGATTCCATTGCCTATGTTTTTAATAGCTTAAACAAAATAGCTATTCAAAATTTTTGACACACGCTAATTGGTAGAGCAGCCAGAGTTGGGGGGCACAATAGCCAAATAAATACAATGGGCCTATACGGTATGTACTCCACCCACAGACGCCTACATTCTACACCACGCGGAGTAGCAGAAAAATAGAAAATGACGTGGAACCGGAACGAAAAATTGTATAGAATCCCACATTGAATGGTGCTGTGGGAAAGCGTAATATTTCAATTTTACATACATACTCGTCGAGGAAGCTGCTCACAGCAGCCGTCTTAAACTCAACCTGCTCCATAAAATGAAATCATCTTTCTGTTCCATTTTGAATCCAACATTCTATAGTCAATTTTGGATTTATTCATCGGAAATGCGGGTAAAAAAATTGATGGATTTTCTAGATAATAGTTGATTGCTGTGGATAAAACGTAATCATGAGTACCAATTGTTAGATGAAAAGAATAATGAGGTAATTTCTTACAATATAGAGTTTAAATGGAGTTCGGATTAACTGGAAAAATCAGCGTAGTTTCTAGTCGGAATCTCTGCCTTGCGGCAACTCGTCGCTGTGAACAATTCTAAAACTGTACATCCTGCGGCTGCTTTGTTCGAAGGTCTCAATGATCATGGAGAAGATAGATCAAGGCAGTAGCCAGTGGGGGGGGGGGGATGGCCCAAAGGGTCTGAACCCCCCCCCCCCCCGAAATATTTTCAGTGTACATTAGATATAATGTATTTTAAATATATTGAGGTTACCTCACCTCCGGTGACGTCAGCCTCAGATGGAACCCCCCCCCCCCCGAAAACATTTCTAGCTACGGCCTTGAGATAGACACTGCCGAAAAAATGTCCAATTGTACAAAACATTTCCTTCTATGATCGGAATGGGTAATTTTGTGAGACGGGACGAGTGGTCCCCGAACTACTGCGAAGCAACAGCAGGACACACGTAGTTCAGGGGCTGGTACAGCAAACTGAGCTAAGGAAAGCGCAACCTGTGGGACCCATTCTGGGAACTTGGATTACAATAGGTGGTGAACCGGGTTTCAATAAGCCAAAGGCTGCAGTAGGTAACGGATATTAAAAGCCTGGCCGGTTTCGATCTGAGGAAAAAAACTTGACAAATGGCTACTTAAGGCATGTTTAAACTTATGTTTTTACTTACGGCAAGTTTTATCTTTAGTTTTGAGGTGAGTATTGGCATATTATCACAGCATTTGGAAATGTTGCAAATATTGCTTTAACAATAATTAAAAAAGGAATTAAACAGTTAACTTTCTGTTTCTCAATATCATCTCCTTCTATATTATTTTTTATATCATTCCAAAACAACAAATAATCTATCTGGAAGAAAAAGTAGGGATTCATAACAGGAATATAACAAAGCGTATGGCAGCGCACATTGCAAGTTCCGAAGGAAACGACACATACAGTTAAAATTACATGGCCAGTTCCAAAAGGGAAACTTTATCGATCTGATTCTGTTGGAACATGCGATAAAGCCGTCACACAGCCTCAACATCATTTAACGTAACATAGTAATTATTATACTGTGTAACGACCCCATAAGCTATATCCGCCAAGCCAAATATGATTTTCGCTTAATGACTATGCTGCGTTTACATACAAGCGTGATAGAGCTGTGTATCTTAAGTAATGACTATGAATATGGGCAATAACCAGATAGTAAAGCTATATAGAATGGAGTAATTGATAATTGGCCATTATTCAGTTTGATTAGCCTACATTAACGTAACTCAGCTGATCAGGTAGCCTACGAGTGTTAAGGTACATTAACTTATCATTATGGCCGACTGTTTCCGGCAACTTAGCAGCCTATTTTTGTTTGATATTATCAGTCGCTATTATATTAACTAGTGGGTCCATGCGAACATCCGCAAAATGTTCTGCTTAGCGGTCATACTACTGAGTAGTCATGCCCGCAAACTCTAGCGCTGGTCTGATAAACCCCCGTGCGCCCGTGGTGAAACTATAGTTAGTTCATTAATTAACCACTGAAAAGTCAGCCCTTGCGAATATTGGAATTTTTAGAACAGTAATGATTAATCTAATTAATTAGATCTGAAGTAGTTAAATGGGATTTGAATACGTATGTATGTTTCGGGTGTGCCTGGGGTTGTCACGCCACAGCGTTTTTTATTCATATTTCATTTATATTTTATAAGTCAGTACTCTTTAATGCATCAAGTCTCAACATTTGAATATTCTGTGTAACATACTGGAAAGGCATTATTTACAACAAAAAGAATTCAAAAATAAAGCTTAATGAGGACATACAATAGACATATTTTAGTTAACATATTCGTCAATAAATAGAAAATAAATGAGACGTGAGACCTCCATAAAATATTCAAATCTGACCCTTACCGAAGTTAGAAATCGACCATCTCTGGCAAAAGGATTATTGCCTGTCAATTTAACAAATACTACAATAACTATTGTACTTCCATAATCATTATTTATTGTTTTAAGATCCTTTTCTTTAGACTTGTACAATTCTAGAGCTATAGTACAATACGTAGCAAATAGACATAAAAATTAAGCGTTAACGTCATACTGCGTATCTTGATGAATAAATTGACGGAGCTATTCTAAGCAAATTGCCGTGGATTTTACGTCATCCTATTGATTATTGTATCGTTCGCTGATGAACGATAGAGGCACAAAGTTCCCAAATAGAAGTCACGTCAGCAGCTAACCATCGTTTTGTCATACAATTGGTAAATTACCCTGGATGTCACGGCGGAGATTAATGATGCTTTAATTCTCTCTTTATAGGGGTGGGATGCGGCATTGAAGCAGCATATTTAATTTATTAACATTGAATAAACATTAAAATGAAATTTAAAACCATTTGAGACAATGTCAATTTTTTTTTTTATATTTCGTTGTTTCTCTTTTTTAGTTTGAACCATAAAATATTGATTTTTGTAACTTTTGAGGTGAAAATTGAGAGTCAATGCAAACTTTGGAAGTAACATTCACGATAAGCGATAAAAAATCTAACACATTAACCGACGAGAAATATGTTCTTTTACACTTCAATATCTGACAATTCTTAATTTTATAACAATTTTATTGATATGACAGTTATAGACTTACATTAAATTTAAAGACATTTCGATTAACTGAAGTGTTTTTTTTTTTCATAAAAAGTTCCCGTATTTTCTATCACTTGCGTTAAAAAAAAAATACACTAAGTGTGAAACTCTTGATAATTCCGTTTTTATCGTATTTTATTGCGAAATTAAATTGAAATTACTCCAAGCAGGGGTCTCCTCGCGGAGTTTTTGGCAAAATAGTGGGGTTTTGAAAGGAAAAATCTATAGATTTTATGGACAAAGACATCAATAAAACTGCAAAAGGGGAGGCTTAGGGTAAATAATTTTGAATTAGTTAGGGCGAATTGTGACTGTTTTTGTAATTATTACACAACGTCAGGCAAAGCTTGATTCCTACCAAACCGCGAGGCCTGAAGCGGTCCCCTCACTCTTTGCATCTAGTGTAATTAGAAAAAAATTAGAATCCCCCAAACTCCGCTCTGCAAACGTTTCTGAAACTCACTGTTCATTCCACTACATGCAAAAACATAGGCCTACATTTATAAACTCGAAGAAACATGGTGTTTCGTTTCGTTACTATGATGCTAGATTCATTGCAGTAGAACATCGTAGCCTACTACCTACCAAAGTTAAAACATTTAACATAGGCCAATTTTTAGGCATATTAACATCAGAATGGAGTCCCATTTTTTCAAACTGCACAATTCGAGTCGTCTGCGCCGGCCCCTGGTACTAATTAATGAAACCACAAACGTTTCTTTCATAATGACTAAAAATATTTTATGAATTATGAGCCCCTTTGGTTTGGAGTCATTTCAACAATTTAATGCCAAGAGCTCACCGCTTTGATTTATTCAAGACACTTAGTTTCTACACTAAAGTATAATATAAAAGATTCTATAATTAATTTATGAGGTCGGAGCATTGCCAAATTATTAACACAGGAAGGGAAACTAAAGAAACCCTTTGGAGAGTTAAATTCTTTTTGTAATTCCTAGAAGTTTTTATTTAAAAGTCTGATGTTTTAAGTTATAGATGTAGCATCAGCGTCACTATGACGTTACCTGAGAACCTTTACTCTTTAGTTATAGAGCAGAGTTTAAATTACAGTTATAACGTTTCAAAGCATGAAACATGGAACTATGCGTGCCAATAATATCATTATGTTTTTTCAGTGATAGGCCAGTAATAGCATGGAAAAATTTATTTCCCCCCCCCCCCCCCCCCAATGAACTGCAGGTTACTATATCGTACTTGGAAGAATCCAATTGAGAAGCATGTTTTTGTTAGAGTGAATGAATGCCTTGGTATTTGAATGGGTCATTAAATTTTGTAGTGACATAATGTACCCCAGCATTGCCAAAGTGGGGGAAGGTCATTTTTCGAACAAAAGACCAATCTCACGCTCCACTTACATTCAAATCAAATTCAATCGAATGCTGTCAATTCTACAGCAAATAGCAGGAAGGCAATTTCAGTTTTTTTCAGAGCTCAACTTTGAACTTTAACCAGGTATTAGTATATTCAACTTTTAACCAACCGTTTCACAAGTTGACATCATCAATTTCATACTATGGGACTGTATGTGAAAGAAACAAAGTACCAACCCATGACAATTTATTTAGGCGCTGGTACATGACATAAAGCAGTCAGAAAATAATAATAATAATAATAATAATGTATTTTAAAAGATTATTGACATAACAACATAAAATGTAGGCCCCCTTAACCTTAATTTGCATATTATTGGACTTGTCTGTTTGATTGTTTAATTATTTAGTTTAATGGAGTGCGGGGTACCTTGTAGGCAGCGCTATTAGTCTCCCACAGGTCGTCTTTTGTGCATTGATGTCAAGACATGTAGAGTAGTGGTAAGAACTCCGATTTTCACCCGAAAGGTTTTTGGTTCTAGTCCCACACTTGCTACATTTTCGGATCATGCTTCGAAGGTCCCGCGGTACCGAGTCTCCCTGAATGTAAGAAAGGACTTTTTAGCCCTAACTCCGCTAGGTTGGCTTAGTAAAAGAACAAAAAGTCATGATTTATATATTTATCTAGTTACGGTACTGTATTATGAAATCAAGCTAACATTGGAGTGTTTAAAAAAATGGTAACTCAAATCATACAGTGAGCGATTAACATTGCGATGATAGCCGGAGTGGTTTCCGGGATATAAGGCACAGCACTGCTGCGGGTCTATAATGCCATTTAGTATTAACTTAACCTGGGATTCAAAATGTAATCAAGATAATTCTAGACTGAAAAGTGCTATTCAAAATTGTTTTGCTTACTTTTTTATCCCCAGGAATAGGCTAATAATAAACGGCATGTCAGGCCCGTAGATTTCGATAATATTAAACGGCACAGTTGACGCGCAGTCAGTGGCGTAAATAATTTCTGCTGCGCCCCCCCCCCCTCCGCAAGAACTTTGGTGCGCCCTGCCTTGTCTCATTATTTTCATCTTTTTTATGAATGATAGTCAGTTGTGGAAAGGGAAGAAAACCGTTTGTAGCTTAAATAATGGAAAACGTACCGGAACAAAGTAACAGCAGAAGTAGCATGTACTTTTCTTCAACTTTTATTAAGACATACCTCAGCACAACAGATAGTTGATCAATTTTAGATACAACTTGAGTTGCATCAAGGATAAGGCTGAAATACTGGGATGATTTAATTTAAGTTATAATAATAATAAGTTTTTTTAACACAAAGTTGCGGTCGCGGGGGTGTTATTTACGCCACTGCTCGCAGCTGCATTAAATCGACTTACGTTATGATTGTCTAGAAATCTTAGTAAAATTGATGAGTTAAATTTCAGTGTACAAGGAAAAAATCCTGTAACAGCAGCAAGTAAAGTTATAAGTGCCGTGCAGTACAGCTTTGTTGGACAAATGAGGCCTTCCGAGTTGGCAAAACAACATCCAACAGGAGTCTAGGGATTTCAGCCTGAGGGAATATCATGCCGAGAAATTACAAGGCATCCTGACACAAACATTAGTTCTAATGCGTTGGACTAAGGTCTAAAGTAAGTTACGCCTTTGCTCTCATTCAAATTTACAGAGAATAAACATGGAGTTTTCATATTAAGAGAGCCCCGAAATTTCAACTGGAAATAGGATTTCCTATATACCCGAATTTCCCTTTACCTGGTTATCAGTTTGCCACGGTCTACACCACACACCACAGCCTTCAGTACCAACTTATTGCCTTCAACTTTATTTTACTACATTCATGCAAAATACTTAGGTACTTTATTTTATTAGGCACTTTTATTTTTTATATACCCAGCATGAGCGTTTAAAGATCAAAAGGCCCAAAATTCGCCCAAGAGGTAAATAAAAACAATTTTCTTTCTTTCTTCTAATATTACGTAACGTTTACTAATCCGGTAAGGGAATGAAGGGATACTGTATCTATAAATACAGCATCGAGATGGGGTTTACTCGTTATATACAAGCATCCCTTATCTGGAGGTGAAAATTACGTTCCATCTGTGCCTATGAGTGTCTCCCCGAGGTGCTGCGTCTGCCAGCATTTAGCTCCAATAATATCTTCATGCTGAGTACGTGACTTAACAGATATGTTTTCGCAGCTTGAATCATGATGATCATCTAGAAGTTATTCTGAATAAGTTTTAACTTGTTCAAGACGACAAACTTCGAATTATATTATATTTACACCGGACTGGGATTTTCATGCAATGTACATTCTACTCATTCAATTGAAATTAGTACATATGCATATAGCTGGAAGCAACACTGAGAATAAGATGTTTTCCCGTATTATCATGCGTTAAAAAAAATCTAATTATTTGATTATCCGAATGGGTATCATTCCCAATTGATCTCACCAGATCAAAAGGTCAAACAAAAATATTACTACCGATAAATAAATGAAAGTAATAATATGGTTTTCTCATTTCCCCTAATTGTGCCATTGAACGGTTAGGGGAAAAAGACACATTTCGATGTAGAGAGATAACTGACAACTTTCTTCTCATGTTTTTAATCTAAAATTTCCTTCCTTTTCAAAAATGGGACATTGAAAAAACATGTTTTGCGTCTTCCCATTCCTCTTCGCATTCACACTCTGGGATGGGAAAAAAATTAGAACGGGCTAATGAGCTGCCATATTGTATTGGTTGGATCTCAGTTGGTTCACCATGGTGATACGGTAAAATGATTAAGTAAATACCACATTACATTTAAAAAAAAAAAAAAAACGTAACGAAATGGCATGACCCTACTCATACCTATAATACGGGGAAATCAAAATGAAATTCAATGTGGTAGCTAATGGCGTAATTCAACTCTTTACCATCTCCTGTCCGTGTTGGTTCTTGCTAAAAAAAATCTACATTTTTTTGGGATCAGTAAAAATGTTCCATTAACGGACCCACCATGGTTAATTTTTAATTTGATAAAAATGTCGGTTTCCACAGGGTTACGAGCTCTCCCTATAAAGTGTTTAGTTCCAAAAGGTGACTTGAGCCGTGAATTTTGGCTTACGGTTTTTCCAACTTTGTTATCTTAAGCCATTTTTTCCTTTTTTTTCATGATCCTCATGGGTAGCCCTACTTGGTCTACGTGACTCACGTGTTCATATGCCTACCAGCAAAGAAACATTTTGAAAATAATGAAGGTGGCTATCTACTTCTATAACAATTGAAAACAGGTGTACAATTGAATTTGAACATTTCGAACCACCAAATTTCTAAAATGACATTTTGATGCAGTTACTAATGCTTTTTGCTGTTTGTTTTCCTCGTGCAACATTAAGATTTAGGGCATTGAGAGAAATAAAGTACAATTCCTAGATATACACTAGTAGGTCTGCCAGTAACTCCTGCCCTAAAAAATTTGCGCACATAGACTATTTATTAAATTTCAATTAGGTATTGTTTAACAGACTTCTACAAAATATAAGCCAGTTAATCCTAATCCCGGAATCCTAAGTCATAAGCAGCTAAGTCTGCTCTATGTATGCTTCACAGATAATACCCTTGAGTAATAATATGTCTGTACAGTAATAAGTCTGTACTTTCCTCGCAGAACCTTATTCGTTATAATTGAATGAATTGACGAAATAACCTTGTATTAGTAAAAAATAATATTCACAATAGGCTAGAAAAGTGAAAACTATTCCAATATTGGAATGAAATTTTTACTTTTAAAGCATTGGCGTAAATAGGGAGGTCCTGGGGGGAGGCACCCGCAGCCCCCCCCCCCCCAAGATTTCAGGTGACAAAGACGTTATGGAGGCGAAAGGGATAGCATCCACAATAACGAAAGGGAAATTAATTCATGGTATGCTTATTTTACATGAGGGACATCATAAAAAAAATCCACGTATTGACCAAGTACTTTCACAAAAAAACCCAATATTTCAGACTTATTTGTTCAAAATTTTTCTACGGGGGAGACCCCCGGGCCCCCCTCCGTGGTAGGTTTATTAGTCGGTAAAAACTCAACTTTACTGCTTGGAAAATGCGAAAAACTCACTAATTTGGGCCTATTTATCGATCGCCCCCCTTTCTTCTTCTTTCTCACATCAGAAGTGAATGAATAATGAATCCAAGTCTTGGGATCCTAGAGCCCCCCCCCCCCGAAATTTTGGGAATTGACGCCAATGCTTCAAAGTCGGCTTTTACCAGCAACATCTTCCAAGATACACGCCTAAGTGTGGAAATTACGATCAACTCATGAGCTCGGTTGAAGTGCCAAAGGCCATGGCGACACGTTGATCATGAGGGTGTCACACTCAGGTCGTCCCATTGTGTCCGCTGTCCGAAACACTCTTGGCCTTACATTGCCAGTGTCATTACTTCACGAGTGCTTACAGCTCAGCAGTTGTCCTCTCTTGACATTTCCAAAATGTCATTCTGCTGTGTGAAGGGTAACGTCAGCAGTTTCTGTGAGTTATTGATTATGGAATATATATTTTTTAAATAGGCTACACATCATAATGGTTAGACAGATTAGAGAAAATCAAACTGGCTCTCATCAAGGTACGTATAGGCATACGGTTAGGCCTAATTAAAATATGGGAAATGTGAAATAATTCACAGCCGAATGTATACAAGAAAGCTGAAACTCGTATTTTACTTTGAAACTGAAAAGAAAAGTAACTGATAGGTGGGCTGATAGATTGTTTATTTATTTTGGGAATGATTAGCAAAGAGGTCTGATGAAACTTCTGAAAAATCTATATAATACATGTTTCCTTCATGAAGACCACTGGCGGATAGTTACCGAAACTCAACTACGGCGACAATTTCAAATATACAATAGATGTTATTCATACATACAATCAATGTATGGCGGTAAAATTTTTTAGGCACGGTCCACATGGACGATTTGCGCAGTGGCGATTCACCGACGTCTTTCCCATTGCAGTAATAGGGCTTGGTGAATGGTTGGTTCAGACCCACAGAGTCAACTTCAAAAGATTTCTTATATGGCGCGTCTAGCGGAAATCCATGGATTGATTCCATGTTATTGTATATTTGAAATTATCGTCGCAGTTAAGTTTAGGTAACTATCCGCCAGTGGTCTTTATGAATTCATAGAATTTTCAGAAGTTTCATCAGACCACATTGCTAATAGCTAATCTCCCTCTAAATTTGGGACTCAGGCTATTCAGTACCGTACTGTGTAACAATAAATTGTAAAATCCCGTTTTGTCTTGTTTCCAATGCATATTCCCTATGCTGATATCAGAAAGCAGAAAGCATAGGAAGGTTTTGTTCGAAAGTTGTATACAAAACTACTCAGCTTCTGCATTCGCAATTAAGCGGAAAAAGGGCTTCAGTAAGAAAAATTATTATTTTGTGTGTTGAAATTTTGAAAAGGCCTTTCAGCATATAATTAACAATTTATCATGCATTTCCCTGGCTTTAGCTAGTAACGTTTCGAATCTACCAAAAAAGGCATAATATAAGTACATACCCTTGCATTTTTTCCTTCTTACTTGAACACAATCAGTGTATTGTTAACTTATATAGACTGTAGGACAATGAAAAGAACCGGTCCGAGTTTACACTCGAACATGCTTTCCAATTTATCAATTAGTAGGGAGAGAAAATGAATAATTTCATGGTAAATAATTTTCCTACGGTTTAATTTCGGATATCTCGGGGGGGGGGGGGGGGGCGGGGGTGTCCACCTGACGTCACTGGAGGTGAGGTAACCTCAATAACACAATAAACACATTACAACACAGTAATAATGGCAGGGCAGGCAATGCATTTCAGCGTGAAGTTTCTATCATTTTTTTCAAAAAAAAAAATTTGCGCAAAAGCAAATAGGTTTTTGGGAAAGCCAACTGTCCGGTTTCGTTACTCAACTTAACACCTGCAACATGCCTGAAGGTAGAAATCATCGATAGAAAAGTTTCGCTGAAATATTATTTTTTAGTCATTTTTCATTAAAATTAAGTTATTTTTATTTTTTTACCCCCAGAAGCAAACTATCAAGGGGTAAGCGACCCCCCGCATTTTATCAGCATTAAGAACGACTAGAATATATGTGAATTTAAAAGAAATCGTTGGAGCCGTTTCTGAGAAATAATTTTTTTTGACGTTTTTTTGGAATTTATGAGAATGAAACCCCCCCAAATTGAGTTAGCCCCAAATAAAAAAAAATGGTCTCGAGGTATGATTTTTGTGAACCTACATGCCGAATTTCATCAAAATCGACCGAGTAGTTTGCCCGGAAATCGATGCACAGACAGACAGACAAACATTTCGTAAAAACCCCTTTTTTTGGTTCCTGGGACCTGAAAACGTGTAAATCCGTTGAAATCTCGGAATCGAAAATTTCGACCATCACAAAGCTTTCCTAATACTACGTATAAATTGGAAAGCAATAATATAATGGTTCATTCCATTGCGGGCATTCAGTCATTTATTCATTCAAGCGATTCCCTACCCTACCCAATGACTACCTGCCAACGAACTGTTGTTAGACATAGGGTTAAGTACTGTTTTCAGGAAAAGATCGTGAATTTCTTCCAGAGGAGGGGGACGTAAATATACGTTATAATACCATATGCACCGTTATTATTCCACTTGTAGCAACTTTGTTAAAATTGGAGTGTTTCCGTTTAATATAATTTATTTATAAACAGGGTCCCGGGCAAAACAGAAAACTGCTCTCTTTACCTCAAGCAGTTGATTTAATTCACTTCAAATTAAGTGGGTGGATGTTAGCAACAAGACGAAATAAAACTACGTACACACGTTATTTATATTTTTTTAATGTTACTATGAATTAAAAAAAAAAAGGAACTATCTTGAGAAGTTGCAGATAACTAGTTCGTGTATCACACCAAAATGAAATTAAAATGATTGAGGTAACCATTTTCCTTTCATTTCGGCTCATAATTTTTGTCTACAGTAAAGGACAATAATTTTTCCTTTTAATTTTTACTGCATGGCAAAATTAAGATAAATACGTGGTTCTCTCATTAAAACTTGTGTTAGGTATAATGGATTAACAAGTTCTTTGCAACTTAGGCTAGTTTCTTTTCAAAAACCTTCATAGTGATTTCAGTTATATTTTCCACGTTCTCTTTGTAATACTTCATCATCATAGTAAATAAAATAAATTAACTTTCTTAGAGGGTATGGAAAAAACTGGGCTTGGCGGGAGTTTTTTCCATATCCTCTAATTTCGTTTATTACGAGGAGGTTACCTCTTCAACCAAAGTTAATTTGATGTTAGTGTTATATATACCATACAATACTACAATGTATTAAATTAACCTTGTCAAGTATTACTAAAATATATTAAAAGCGACTACAGACATGCAACACAAATTGACAATATATATCTATCATTCATGTGGGATTCGATTTTCTCTTCAAAGGAACCCCAAACAATTTTTGTTAAAGTAAATAAAATAAAATAACTTTGTCAAGTATTTCCTAACAAAATTTTTAGTAATAGGTTAATTTATTTTATTTACTATGACGAAGTATCCAAGTGAATGGGGAAGGTATAACTGCAATCATTTTTGTTAAATTAATAATTTGGTTATAAACACGTATTTTCGAATTTCCCTTAACAGAACAGTCATGTCTCTTCACACAGTCAGTGGCATGGTTTCCATGGAAACCTCTCTTATGGTCTTGGGGCTAATTATAACAAAGGAAGTTTAGCTACAGAACAGAGGGACAATAGACTTGAGACAGGACATCTGCAGTACTGAACAATGGCACTGGCAAGACATATGACTTTCTGCTAATGAAGCCCCATCCCCCCTTCTCCCGTTTCGGACTTTCCCCATTATGTAATTATGCATTGCATGACCCGAATAATAATGACTATTAATTCTCTCCGAAGTAGCTTCATCTTTTTCATCTTCTTTGAGATCAACTACCCGAGGGAATATTAGCAAAGTGCGATGAGACGGTCGGGGGTCAGATTAATGCCCAAGAATCTTTATTACACCTACCCTCTTTGTAGTACCAAGTTGTAGTCTTCTCTAATGCCCCCTTTATTGGGGTCTTTCCCTATTCCTCCACCGCTTATCTGACAGATTTTGTGTGGTGGCTCAACTGCGGAACACATCCTGTGCCATTGCCCGTGCTTCTAGCGGGAAATACTTCGGACTTTCGGAAGCGGCTTTCTTAACGTATCTAACGTGAAACAATCGTAGGTGCTAAAGTGTGGTCAGAACTTAAATACTTAAATATAGATACTTAAAAACGTCATAGATAAGACTGTCCAATGGATTTCAAGTAACCTACATCAGCTTACAATGATTTTTTTTTTTTTAAGATTATTCGCATACAAACAATTCAATGAATTTATCCGAGTAACCCTTTCAGTCACCTCTGTAGGTAATACCTGTGTTGAGTTACATAATTACAATGCTTTTTTTTAAAAATTACTATTAGTATTATATGTATATATTCAGTATATTTATTATATATATTGTCTACTGTGGTACTAAAAGGAAACGCCAGGAAATTTGAAATTGATATTGCAAGAAATTAAATCGGTATCTCAGACTGTAAAAATTGTAATTTAGCGTCGAAAAAGAAAAGTAAAGACCCGCAAGGGGCAAAGACCCGAACCCGCCTTATATTTACCACAAAATATGGACGCTCTGCGAGCTGCGGCTAGTCTTGGTGAGATTATTGTTTCGACTGCAACTATACCATGACCAAAGGTGCCCATTCCATTGACCGGCTAGGGCTATTTCCAAAACGGTGACGTGGTAGCAGACACTCAAGACTTACGTGACGTTTCCATCGACCTCGCATTGCAGAATTGACGGAAATGTTTATTTTCCTCTATGCCATAGTTAAAATTGATCAATGATCATACAATAAAATCACAAACAAACAAACTAAAATTAAAAAATGGCTTCATGGGATATGTTAATTACAAACATTTTAATAGATTTCTATAAAAAGAAAAACAAACATTACCGTCAATGTCACTTGCAATCTGCAATGCGAGGTCGATGGAGACGCTACCTAAGTCTTGAGTGTCTGCTACCACGTCACCGTTTTGGAAATAGCCCTAGCCGGTCAATGGAATGGGCGCCTAAAGGCAATGAAATTAGTTGACTTTAACTAATAAACCATATGTTTCGGCCATTTGAACTATAGTTTCTGGGTGGATTTAACGAATTTTGTTTTCAATTTGAGCTCAAATGAATGAATTTCTTTTTACATTGCCCTCAGTCACCTAATAAATATTTTATTATATAATTATATATTTTTACATGATCTTCTTTTCTCGAATTAACACAAATAAATTAATAAAAAACCGTACATGAATGTGAAGTTGGAATGGAAGAAAAACACCTTAAACTGGTCAAATAACGAAAGTCATGCAAGAGAGTATAGACTATCTAAGGTTTAACTATCCTATTCTCTAATCAATAATGAAGCGCATACGCACTGTAATATGGGATATATTGATGGTTTGTTTGATTTTTTCCAACGCCTGTTTTCAACATTTCTGCTTTAAGCAACCCTGTCAGCTTGGCGGGGGGAGTGAGTCTGTCTTCATTTCAGGGAGAAGGGGAGTCGACAGACAGGGTGGACCTCCTAATTATATTGGATTCCGAACGACTTGGGGGAAAACATAGTAAAGTCACACGATTGATTTGGAAGTGAGGACTCAGCATGCGCTCAGGCTGGCTGGTGGTAATCTCAGGGCGTTGTCATGTCCCAACATGTTCCCCTACCAATGCTGTGCACCAAGTTTACGGCAGTTTAGAACAGGCACTGTTCTCGTGGATTCAACTTGGTGTGGCATTAAAGATTATGACTATTCTCTAAATAAATCGACTTAACCCAAAATAACCAGCAAACGAGACAATGTTGATAACCAAATAAATTCAAGAGGTAGTGTGACACTTGTAGCAATTAAATAACACGAAAATAAATCATGAAAAGTGGATGGAGAGGCTGTGTGACAAACACAGCAATTAGTTTCCAAAATGTGTGACACGCTGCGGGCTCTCTTCGCTGTTTTAATGCCAACGTAAACACCAACTGTGTTGCTGTGTTGATGATATAGCATCCGTGTTCCTTTCGGCTGCCAACTAACGAGCAACGAATAACGAAAAATTCAATAGAAAAAAATAGTGCCACTAGGTTCAATGTGCAGAATGTGCCAGTCTAGCACATCAATGAAGCTTTTCAAATATAGACTGCATTGAGTCTGCTTTTTGCTTTCCAATTTATACGGTATAAGGAAAGCTTTGTGATGGTCGAAATTTTCGATTCCGAGATTTCAACGGGTTTACACGTTTTCAGGTCCCAGGAACCCAAAAAGTGGTTTTTACGAAATGTTTGTCTGTCTGTCTGACGCTCTGTCTGTTCATCGATTTCTGGGCAAACCACACAGTGGATTTTATTGAAATTTGGCACGTAGCTTTACAAAAATTATACCTCGGGACTTTTTTTTAAATGTTGGGCTTACTACTCAATTTGGGGGGGGGGGGTTTATTTTCCAACAACTTAAAAAAAAAACTCATAAAAAAATTATTTCTCAAAAACTGCTCCAACGACATCTTTTAAATTCACATATATTGTAGTCGTTATTAATGTTAATAAAATACGGTGGGTCGCTTGCCCCTTGATAGTTTGCTTCTGGGCGTAAAAAAATAAAAATAACTAAATTTTAATGAAAAATGACTAAAAAATAGTTTTTCTGCGAAACCTTTCTATCGATGATTTCTACCTTCACGCATGTTTTAGGTGTTAAATTGAGTAACGAAACCGGGCAGGTTGCTTTCCCAAAGAAACTATTTGGTTTTGTGCCAAATTTTTTTTTTTTTTAATGATAGAAAATTCACGCTCAAATGCATTGCGTGCCCTGCCATTATTACTGTGCGGTAGTAGCTGGTTTGAACCTACCCTCTTTGGTCGGCTATATTTTATTCAAAGTTTGCCTATGGCACCGGGAAAAAAATCACCGTTCTAGTCTTTATGA
The DNA here is from genome assembly GCA_963971405.1 of Psococerastis gibbosa. Lineage (NCBI taxonomy): Eukaryota > Metazoa > Arthropoda > Insecta > Psocodea > Psocidae > Psococerastis > Psococerastis gibbosa. Next base: position 26,821,187 of record OZ020485.1, read on the forward strand.
CAATAATTGTAAGGCATTCCATATCGATGTCTATAAGCGTCGCCTGCTACTGGCAAAAAGTATTTACAAAAGTGCCTTATATACAAAGATATAGCCTCTTTCCCTCAATAGCTCTAGTAAATTTTTTGGCGAAAGCCCTCCCGCGAAATAAATCTTAGATACGTGAACCATCACCACTGTGTGCTGTGGTATTATAAGGGTGTGGGGCCTCCTCTATGGGGATTTCTTTAGAAAGTGCAGGTGATAAACGGTAGACTGGCTGCTAGCACATACAGCACATACAGTACTACGTACTTTACGATCGCTTTCAACATTACGACTAGTATTGTCCCGACCGCATTGCTTATGGCTTCGACTCCCCAGCGACTTCCATAAGAATGCGGCGCCCCAAAATGAGAAATGGTGGATCAAGAGGGGAGGGAAGGCGTCTATTCCTGGGGCAAAATTAATGTACGTTAAGATGTTAAATCATGCTTAAAAACATTCAACTCTTATCTTCATTTTCAAATGTTTCTACAGGACCCCATTCCCCGGGAAAGTTGATGCACAGTAAGTTTATTGCTAACTTTTATAATTTCTATTTGGTTCTGGGACCCCCACCCACTATCGTAACACCTGGACCCGCCGCTGGCAATGAGTACAACGACGACTGCAACGGTCAAATATTGATTAGGGGCTTTTTGATCCTTCCAATCAATCAATATCGTGTATTTCCCCCTTATAATAATATACAATATTGATGTAAGAGGTAAAGTCGTCATAAATACAAGTGGTGATGCAATACAATATAATGTGTGTACATGCCTGTTGCCAGTCTAAGAGAGAAGAAACAGTTGAATGAACGACTAATTTACCATTTTCAGAGACCCAGGATGTCGATACCATTCGTCAGAGTAGTAAACATTTTTTAAAGATATTTTTTTAGTAGTAGCTTGTATTTTTTCATTTGAAGAAGCCGCGAGTATGTGAAGTCAGCTTGTTATAAAGCTTGTTTGCTGTATAAAAAGGAGCTTTTCGGTATTTCTCCTGTATTTCTCCGCATTTAGTTACCGTACAGATATTTTAAGGCCTCGGTAAAGTCAGCTTAAATGTGCTCATTTTTAGAGTTCAAAAATATCAGGACTAAAAATTTACAGAGTTTAAAATTAGTTACCAACTACAACATGTAGGCTACGTTCTAAAAAAAATTATCTAATTTTTGCCTGTCTATTAAAAATTGCTAATAAAAGAAAGCGTTCCTTTGTAGTGTACGTACATAACGTATCTTTTTGACAAGTTTGAAAAAAAATTATTTTCTAATTGTGACCCTATAAAACATATTAAAACCAAAAATTTGAATACATAACCGACCACATTTAACATGGATACCATACTATACTCTTGGAGTGTTGAATATTGTAAGTAAACAATTAAAGAAGTATCCACTGCGGTGAATCAATTATGAACCTTTCAGTAACATATACCGTAGGCTTTAAACGTAAACACAGTAAAAAATTCACGAAAACATGAGGATACCTAATCACAATGGGGTCGGATGGGTTATTTTTTTTTCTCTCTGTTGACCCGACAGCTTAAACAATTTGATCGGATTGGACCCTTTTATTATCCCTTACGTGGGAATACAATTTCCCTGCTAATTATTCACCGTGAGATTTAATCGCGCTTTAATTCAGTCCTATTGTACTGGACTATACTATCATCCATTGTTAACGGCATTAAAACAGACTGACTTGAATATCAAGAGAATGCGCTTAACCAGGGATTATAGTGTTCGCCCGGCTCGGTCTCGGTCTCGGACAAACACTACCAGGGACCCACACAATAATAATGTCCTGAAGGACGTTTTTATGAACCTAGGCCTTCTTAATATAGTGGCCCATTGGTCCCTTGTCCAATCCCAACGACCCCATGGCATAAATAACTGGTTATCCGGGTATTTTGCTGACCACAACTTTCCAAATACAACAGTACAATATAAATGGTAGAACAGCGGTCAATGGAGAAGATCCTCTGCCAATCCTCACGCCTAGACCCTCATTGGTTTTTCAAACCACGGTGTTTTTTGTTGTTGCAAATCAGTAGCGTAAATAACTTTTACTGCGCCCCCCCCCCCCCGCAAGACCTTTGGTGCGCCCTAGCCTGTCTTATTATTTCATCTTTGTTATGAGTGATTGTCAATAGTGGAATGTTAGGCCGTAGTCACGATTTTTTTTGGGGGTGGCTGTACTGGCGTAAATTCCCAAAATTTCTGGGGGGGGGGGGCTTTAGGACCCAAGACCTTGAACCCCCGGAGAAAAAATCTATAAATGGGCCCAAATTAGTGAGGTTTTACGCATATTATACTCTGGAGAAAGGGAGCCTGGGGGTCCACCCCTCGGAGAAAAAAATTGATAATTAGGCCCAAATTAGTGTGGGGGTTTCACCCATATTCTAACCTGGAGAAAGGGGGGCCCGGGGGTCTCCCCCGGAGAAGAAAAATTGATGGATAGGCCCAAATTAGGGAGGTTTTACGGAATTTTGCAAACAGTTGAGATTTTATAGACGGATAAACTTACCACTGAGGGGGGCCCGGGGGTCTCCCCCGAAGAAAAAATTTGAAAAAATCGTCTGAAATATTAGGGTTTTAAGGATTTTATGTAATATATTTTTGTGAAAGTACTCGGTCAATATGTTGATTTTTTTCATAATGTCTTTTTGTGAAATAAGCATACCAAGAATTAATTTACCTTTCGTTTTTGTGGATACTATGCCTTTCACCTCCATAACGTCTTTGTCACCAGAATTCCTGGGGAGGGGGGGGGGCAGGACCCCCTATACACGCCAATGTTTGCAAGCAGTACAATTGAGATATTTATCATAACGACGAACAAACCTACCATTGAGGGGGGCCCGGGGGTCTCCCCCGCAGAAAAATTTTGAAAAAATTGGTCAATATGTTGATTTGTTTCATGTAAAATAAGCATACTAAGAATTAATTTCCCTTTCATTATTGTGGATACTATATGCCTTTAGCCTCCATAATGTCTTTGTCACCAGAAATCGTGGGGGGGGGGGGGCTACGGGTGGACCTGGGGAGGCTGAGCCCCCCCCCCTATTTCGCCAATGGGTGGCTGTGATCCTATCAAGTGTATTCTTAAGAGGTTATGCTGTTTTTATGGTGTTACTCTTAAGCTAGTGGGGACACAGCCAGACACATTTTGTAGATATGCGGATTAAATCGTTATGTTACCATTACGACAGCTTAGATTTTATAGAAATATTATTGCACGTAATCCAAAGAGGGGGCCCGGGAGTCTCACCCAGGGAAAAAAATTGAAAATATAAGTGCAATCCAGTGGGGTGTTACGCATTTTAACAGCAGTAAAGTCTAGATTTTTACAAAACTTACAAATGAATGCTTATTCAAATTTCAGCAAACAGGGGGCCCGGGGGTCTCACCCGGAGGAAAATTTTGTAAAAATAGGCCCGAAAAAGTGGGGTTTTGCGATTTTAACAGCAGTAAAGCTTATAATTTACAGAGGAAGACATATTCCTGTTACTGTACTAGATGCATTTAATTCTCAACTTTTCATTTCGGTGGGGGGGGCTGCAGCCCAATAAGCCCCCCTTGCCTACGTTCTTGGTGGAATGGGAAGAAAATTTTTGAAGAATAAATAATAACATAGTAATGGAAAACGCACCAGCCGCTGTCTGGTTTTGCTGGTACCTAGTGCATTCTGCTGCCACTGGTGAACCGCAGTACTGGCGAGAAAGGAAATTTTTAGTTTTAAATGAGATGAAGTTCCTAATTTCATAATTATAGTCAACATGGAAAACAAATTGATATTTATAATTTTTATTAATTACGTAGATTTCTAAATTATCTTATTATTTCTTGGAACCGAAGTGCGCCCCCAGCAATGCTGCGCCCCCCCGCGCCGCGGGGGTTGCGGGGGTGTTATTTACGCCACTGTTGCAAATAAATGCAACAAAGTAACAAACAAACAAACGGACATACAAACAAGTTGGTTGAATTTATTTGATGACGTCACGTCGTCACTACGTAATATTATAAAAATTTTAATGACCACATGGAACGCATGACGCATCCAAGCGACTCTGACCGTATATAGACTAAATTGATATTGTCAAACATGAAAAATCACCTGTAAAAAGTTACATAATTATTTTGGGGCTATTTTTACCTAAGAAGTCAGCAGAAATTTGGTTTCACCAGTCGTGATAGTATTGTTATTTTATTTGGCTCATATCATAAGAAACTTATGCCTATTGTTTACATTGAATGAATTATCTACCCAGTATTGTTATCCACATCAATAAAATTCACTTTACATTTGCATGCTGTTCAATTTCAAGTAATTAAAGTCATCAAGGTGTACTGTTCGCCTACTTCGTATTTCTTACCGCAACTAGATATATTCCATAAACAGTACGTCTACCATTTTATCACCTCCAGCACAAAAATTAGGTCACCAATGTTTAATTAAAAAAATAGCTTCTCGTTTTGCAAACTAAGTTACATTTTAAAATTGTGCATTCTCCTGGGATCGCCGGAGAGCTTTTTTGAAACCCATGAAATGTATTCCAGGACACAATGCACACAAAATCTCCACTGAATTCAAGCTTAATCAAGACGTCAGCAGCCAATGCAAACCCCTAGAGAATACCAGTGAAAGCACCATCATTAACAAGTTGGGGGTTGGCTATTGAAACCCAACTTCATGTTTGCGGGCTTTGTTCCCAAGAAATTGCTATATAAATGAAACAACAAACATGAGATATCATTTTGTTTTTTGCAGGGGAAGAGACCAATAACTAAGATTGCAGGAAAACGCATGCCTAGAAGAAGTACTCATAATTATTGTTATTCATTGAGGGTAGTAAAAAATGTCGAGTTCCTTTATTTATTTCTTATAAGTTTTTATTTTATTTACGGGTCATTCCTATTTTACAATTTTAACATAAAATAAATAATTTTTACATGATTGTAATTAAAATTAATAAAAGCTGAATCTAAGTCTAAAGCTTAATCTAAAAATAAAGGATTGCTATGGACAGGATTACACGTCATGACAAAAGACGCCTTAAATCATCCCAAGTGCAGTTGAAGAAGTCGATGCGCCTGTTGACACCATTCACCTCTCACAATTATCCTGTCATAAGGGAATTTTGTCCATAACAGCAGCCTGATCGAGGCGATTATAATACCGGGGTTAAATAAATGCCCTAGGATTATAACTGTAAACAAACAAATTTTGAATAGCACTTTCCATTATAAAATTATCTTGTTTACATTTTTAATACCAGGGGATTAAATAAATACCGGTATTATAATCGTCTCGATCAGGCTGCTGGTGTCTGGTGTATCGATGTGGGATCAATGATATCTCGAGTTATCCATACCTTGGCAGTAAAATAACACATGATGGCAAATCATGTCAAGAAATCTCCACCTAGCCTGACACGCCTTAAACCAAAAGTCAAAATGTTCGAATCTAAGAACATACACATGGATATATATATATGGAAAAGGCTGATTAAAACACGATTTAGGAACTTAAAAATTCGCAAAATCAAAAATGGCTAGGACTTGTTCTATCAGTGTCGGAAGATCACATGCCGGACAAAATGTTTTCAAAGTAAGCATGGCCGGAAGACGATGGTAGGGATGACGAATTGTGAAACTGATCTCAGAGAGTTGTGAGTTTGTAATAAATGGTGGGTTGTCGTACAAAAGCCGGAGCCACTGGAGTGTTGTCGAGGAGGCCAAAGATTCAAGAGCTGTAGAGCCGGATGAAGAAGAAAGAAGAGAAGTGAACTGTGAAAGTGGAATAATCGTTTTCCAGTAAAGTAGCCTGCCTATTGTCACGTACCGTACGTACAGTACCGTAAGCGTACCGTTTCAGATATTTCTTGATCACTAAACTTGTTGTGGTGAGAAAACTAACCACAAACTCAAATTTCGTATTTTTCATGATCATGAAGTAATGAAGTATCATATCATCCTAAAAACGTAAACTCGAAAGGCAATATCTCATGATTCCCATAATAAAATATTGAAGCCATCACAGTATCGGAGCGCCCCCAATGCCCCATCAAAATCATGGATCAGACCATAATCATAAATTTGGGGGAGTCGCAGATGTGCGTCCCCCCCCCCCCCCCCAAGTACCTACCCATATGTTCCATATATCTCGACTGGAGTACTCTAGTTCCTATCATAGCATTTCAAGGGCTAGACTGTTAAAGAAATTATAGGTCCATTTCTAAGTCTATATTGAAAATGTGTCTGACTTAATAGACTACAACAGTTTGGTAGTCATACCACAATGATTCGCGGTACTAACGTTATAGGATCCTTTTTCAACCTTAAACACAGTGAACTTAAATCATTTAAAAAAACAAATATAATAAAATTCTCTATTTTTTAATGTGTCGAATAAAAGGTCATTTTTTCCTCTGGAGAACAGCCGATTTCTACAAAACTACTATACCATTAGCAATATTGAATGCAAATGGAAAACCGTTTGGCATCGTGGATGAAAAGCAGTCTGGGTGTTTTAGGGCAATGGCTCCTGCAGCCGCTGCCTCTCATCATCTCCCCCATTAAAGGTGAGCGACGTTCAATTATTCAAATTGGCCGTGACAATTTATGCTCACCCGCTGAAGCGCCCCAAATACTTATTAATAAGTTATCGCAGGTATATTATCTGCTTCTTTGGTATCTATAATGAGATATGGTAACTCACTCTAGTTACTGATTAATACCGCATTTGCATGACGTCGTTATTAAAGGAGTCGAGTCTTCATTTACTGCCTAATGACTTTTCAGATAAAATGGTAACTTTTTGAACAGTGCGTTAGTGTTTCTTTTTTAATTTAATAATTTACCTTTATGAGCTCAATAAGCCACAGTATGGGATTTTGTGTTCAGAACGATATTGTTTACCTTATTCTAGGCTACGCGTACTTGAAGGGGGCCTCCTGCTATTTTACATAGCAAACATATGGTGATTTGCACAATTATTTAACTAACAAGGTTCACTTCAAACACTCAGCATTCATAAACGATCCAACTTTAATAACAATGACGAGTTTTTTTTAAACAATTTTTGAAAAACAATTTAAGAATAAACATTGGCGTTGCAGAAACAGAAAGTTATGGTGGGTCAGAAGTTCACATACATATATACTGTAAAAATGTCCTGAAGGACGTTTTTATGACCTAGGTCTCATTGGTTCAAGGGCTCATTGGTCCTTTATCCAATGGCAACAACCCCATGGATTTTGGGCATTATTATTGTTTCCGTTAGAATTATGGGCCATTGGCAAACTGATACACGTCGTCGATGTCAACCTAATTTCACTACAAGCGACAATAAACAAGCTGTGACAAGCTTACCATTGGCGTAGTGTAACAGGTGGAAGCGTGGCTTAACCAAGTACAGATACTAGTCACAAATAGAACACAGAATTCATTTCAATAAATATAGATTTCTGATGTACAATGTAGAATGTACTAGATGTTGCGGCAATATATTTTAGTAAAATCAAAAACATGTCTAAATGATTTCCTAATCCCAGAAATTCCTTCACTAGCATTGGCATACTTCTCTAAATATCATTAAATTTATTTCCGTAAACTTTACAAAGCTAAAAGGACTGAAAAGAACTGTTACGGTAGTTGAGCGTATGTTAGCTCGACTATAGAATTTTGCCTGTCGTTGAAGCGATCATTATTTCTCCTATTTCCATCATCTTGTTATAAAGTTTTCCTCGGCAAATTTGCCTCCACAATAGATTGCTCGAACGGAGTAGGAGGGGTCTCTTCGAGGCACCAAGTTTTCTGACTTTAACGACTCAACACACAGAAGCTAAATGTGCATTGAATATTTCAACTCAGAGACAGAGCATATTAGGCTATGTTGCCAATGGGTAGGTACTCATGAAGTAAGATTTTTTTTATTTCCATGTGTCGGTTTTATTGAATTTTTAATGAATTAGTCGTTTTTGTGGGTAAAACCTATGACACCTTGTGTAGCGATTAGCAAAACTAATTTTATTGTACCATCTTCCCAATACATTAACATACTAATTATACAATATGTCAGTATAATGGAACCCTTGGCTAAAATAAGCCTAGTAAGGTAAACTTAACCGAAATATTGGAGAAGAAGTTAAATCTAGATTTGGCGGGATCCCATCCCCCTTGCCTTGCCAAGCAAAATACATTCATTCATACATATATTCACTAACAACAAAATTAAAATCTAGACCAACATCTGACTAGACCATAGATTGACGGGAAGGCAGCTGAAGTGAAAGCCAGGAGAACGCAATGCTGGTAGAACGAATCAGAAGCCGACCTCTAGGAGGTCGTAGAATTAAGGTGGAGCGTTTCGCAACGCCGACACTGGAAAAGTGTTGTTGAGTAGGCCAAAGCCCATCAACGACTATGCATGGGAGATATCGGCCCGTCGATATCGGCCCGCCGGGTTGGCTTTGAAAACATTCAGCCATGAACGAAGTTATATTCATTTATACGTCGAAATTGCAATCAGTAATAAATTCGTCTAGGATGCTAAACACAGAGACGTCACTCAGGAGCTGGATGTATGTGAAAGGAACTAACTGTGGTTACTAACGTAGTTAATTTATTAAAAAGCACCGAGCGTGGCACATTGAAGCTGGGACAGGTTATAAAAAGATGTTCAAAACTGCAAACTGCAATTCGGACCGCAATAAGTACAAGCAGGGCTGTTGCCTCTCCACAAAATTTTGTGAATATATAACTAGGGCTAAAACCTTAATCGGCAAAGAGGTACCGCCATTCACCTAGGTGCTTTTTCAATCTGTTTGAACCATGGCACTCGGAGAGGGAAGGTTGCTGTTCAATCTGTTACCGGACCACATTAAGAGATTGCGTTCAGAGGCTAGGGAGTTCAGGCGAATATTACACACTTACCTGCTGCAGCCTGATCGAGGCGATTATAATACCGGTATTTATTTAATCCCCTGCTATTAAAAATGTAAACAAGATAATTTTATAATGGAAAGTTCTATTCAAAATTAGTTTGTTTACAGATATAATCCTAGGGTATTTATTTAACCCCGATATTATAATCGCCTCGATCAGGCTGCTGGTGGAGGGTGTGTTTTATTCGCTTGATGAATTTCTGGGGAATGCGTTAAATAATTTGGCCGATTGTTCTTACAATGGGCTAATTTTATTTCGTTTTGTAAATTTTTTGTTTTTATTTTTTAATTGTTGTTAGGTATTTAAGTTAAATGTTAGATTTTAACTGTTTTTTGGTTAGTTATATTTGTATCGTATTGCATGGTATTGTATTCTATATAATTACTCATTACATCATAGCCGGAAGAATACGATGAAGAAAACCATGACAAGCTTTCCGCCATAGTAATGCTCATTATAATGTTGAGCCTGAGGAGAATAAAATAAATTAAAATTTCGTGGTACGAAAATAGAATTAAGGAAACCGATAATGTGATAGACTGTCTTATTCTGTTGTTAACTAAATATCACCTTTGATAGGCGGAGAAAGTGTTTATTCCCTAAAGAACAGTTCAAAAAGCTTCTCTGACTTTCGTTTTCAATTATCAAGTGCTAGCTCGCGCTCTTAATTGGAATCTATCTCATTGTTTAATCACGCACATAAAAACTGAATGGCTCGTTTCAAGCTACACATTTATTTTTGTTTTTAAGACTTCAACCCTTCTAAATGCTACGCAAGTGTAAAATGAAACTTCTATAATCTTGGAAATTTGGAGCTAATTCACCCTCCTATTTTGGCCCAGGGGCTTGGGCTAGGGAAGTAACAAACTTCCAGACCGTTTCAATTCAGTAATGGAAATAAAATGTTTTTCTAAATTTTACGATTTGGCGACATTTCCCATTTTTTTAAAATTAAATTTACACTGTTATTTCTAAAGCTGTTAGTCAAAGTGTTCTTGGGTAGTCAACACCGAATTAGAATAAGGATTTAACAAGCAGAAAAGTTTGATAAATAGTGTTAGAAAATTCTCGGGGTCAATACAAGCAGGATAAAAAGAGTACCTACCCATAGCAGAACCAAAACGTCTTGCGTCAAAATAGCGGTTCAAAATCTCACGTATTTTAGGTAGCCAACTGTTAAAAAAATCCAAAATTCCTCTAGTAATTTTTGTGGCGTACGCAAAAAATATTTTGTTAAAGATAAAAAAACGGAAAAATTAACAAATATTTTCAATTTCTCTTCGAGCTCTTTATTTGGAGTTGTTTAATATACATTCTCCTTTCCCCAACTGTTTCGAATTTTTTCACATCAGTTGGCTCCATACAACTGGTTACCCTCAAATATATCTTTTACGATTATTATACTTCTTTTTATTTCCTGCCAACCGGGAGCAAAACCTCTTCTGTCTTTATTAATGAATTTCGCTTCACATTGCTTTCAAAATACCAAGAGCAGTAAATAAAATGCCTTTAATGTTCATAATATTAGCATGGTTCCTTGCAAAGTTTTCATGATAAATCATTGAAATGTAATGTACCGTACGGCAAAATAACCTTTTTACAGAACCGTCTCGGTATATTTTTTAGCAATGTCATTGATGTTTTTCATCTTTATTGCGATACAGAAGCGGTATTGTATATAACTTATACAAGAGGAGTATTTTCCATTTACAGGTACGTCTAACTTTGCAGAGAGATAGATAATATAGTTCAGTATATTATATTTTATTATGTTGAATTGTATGTATGTGCTTGTATTGTATATATAAGTCAGATCGGCGGTCGGTCCCGCTAAAGCGTGCAATTTATTATCAATTAATCAAAAAATTAATTATAAAAAAAATCAAAATTTATCAATGTAATATCAATCTTGTACTCACTTGCGGTTTTGAGCTAAAGCGCTAAACATTGGCGCTGCATGCTATTGTAACATAGCCATGGCTCCCATCCAACTAGAAATAGGCATGTATTGAAAAGAAAAATTTTTAGGTCATAGAAGCATTTTCTTAAAATAAATCGGCTCAGATTTAAAAAATTGCAAATTTATTTATTTTATTTTATTATGCAGGTAATTTTTTTTTTGTAAAGGATACAATTCATTTAGAAAAAGACAGTGCACTAAGGGTGACCCTGAAGAGAGTACCACTGTATTATTCAAATGATTACCTCTGGTCACTCTAATTATAATATGTAATAATATATTATAGTATTATATGATAAATCGTTATTTCCTATTGCTATGTAGTATGAATTAACAAAAGTAACAAATGTGGCACTCATATTGGCATGAAGTGTACGCCGATGGCAGCGGTACGCCTCTGGATGGCTTGACCTACTTTGGGCCTGGTGTGTTGAACCTGCTGACGACCGCTGACAATGAGTACCTGGTGTGTAAGGATGGTTCAGCGGGCATCAGAGAGAGAGGAAGCACGAGCCAGACCCAGGGAAGTCCAAAAGATCCAGGGGCGGACATCGAGGTCTATACGTTTCCAATACAACTGAGATCAATCGATCAGGTCTTGTCTTTCATATGGTAAGTTCCCTTTTATCAATTTTATCAGGTGTTATATGGTACCTCAGATTCACCCTGACCTCTGAATCTGAGGGATCATACGACAGCTACTAGAACTAGACAATTGATGAAGGCATATTTTAGTTTAAGTCCTGTGCTGGTAGATGGTACTGATAGGTGATATGTTAAATTTTAACCGATTAACTTGCAACGTCCGTATGCATTTGGATCCAAATATTGCCTTCAACAACACAATTTTAAAACTGATATTGAAGGGAACACAAATTTGAATCATGAATTCAAAGTGGCTTTACATATAGCAGGCGTATAAGCGCCATGAATAAATTACCCTTTGATGTGAGACCACAAACCCAAAAATACTTTTTTTAAATGTATTTATGACGCTTCTGGGAAGTCACTTGGCGGGTGAGAGGGCCATGTTTACAGAACGGTGAAGAGCAGAGCACCTCGATTAAATCAGTTCGTCATTAAAGACCCGGATGTAACGCCATTAAAGGGGCCAGAAAGCTCATAAACCACTTCGAACGAACCCGAACAAATTGGAAACAGATGCAATTTTAATTGGTGAACCAAACGCGCTTCAGTGAACCCTTCTACATTTTTAGAGCTCAATATCTATCGTCAGGTGAACCAATGTCTGGTTTCATTCCACCTCGGTTTCACCCCATACCCCTATTTACTCTTTTAAATTATTAAATTAAGCCTTCTGTATATTCGAAAATGGAACTCGCAATGATTAAAATGCGTTGTCTCCCTCCTCTTTTTTCTTTACTGTCATTACAGGTGCTCTTTTACCTACAGTAGAATGTTGGGATAGTCAGGGAAAAACTAATTATAAATTGAAAAATAAACTGAAAATGCAATGGAAATTTTGTTTTCTGATTTACTTTTTATATGTATTTTCCCGTTATTGGTATCATTACAATCATTTTATTCTTTTGGTGCGTCAAACGTGGTCCCATTCCGGCAAAAAAGTAATATAAACCTCTTGTGGAGACGCAGAGGCACTTCCTCTTGATATACGTGTTTCTTCAAAAAGGTAAATGTACGCCCAGGTTAGAGACGTTACATGTTCATAAGACACGCAACTGTAGAGCAGCCCGAGCAAAAGCTTGGTTTGGCTTGTTTACAAGCCAAACCCTAAACCATGCTTGACAAAATATTGCACAAGCTTGTTGGATTGGCAGGGGTGTCCATCGTAGGAGCGGTTAAGTGCTAAAGCCCTCTTAGAAGAATTTATCGCCTACACCTAAGGATTATTAGGGATATTTTGGAACGATCAAGATAATACACAGACAGGGCAGAATTAATAATTCATAGAAATAGAATGGAATGGGCCTATATACGGTACCTATAGGGAGGACGAGAGGTAATGTGTATATGCACTTCTGCACTACCATGGAACACGGACAGGAATGGGACGCACTAATATACTATAGTATTAGTAGTAGGCAATTAAAGCTACGCTTTTTTACGTACTATGAGGGTATAGTGAATTTCAATATTGGGCTTGCTATTCCGTGCGCCTGGAGTTCTGCAATTATGCAACTATGCACAATGTCGGAGGAGGTTACATCAGTAAAGATCTTCTTCTTCTACTTTAAATGCCTCTTCTATCGAAGATTGGATATCATCATGGCAATTGATGCCATTATGATTATGCTAGAGAATTGTAATGCAGTGGTTTCCCTTAGCCTTCTGCATCCTTATGAATAAATAAACAAATAAATAAATAAGGACTTTTTCTTCTATTACTAAGCCAACCTAGCGGAGTTAGGGCTATAAAGCCTTCTCTTACACTCAACTAGGAAGGCCCGGGACCACCTGCTTTACATGCCCTCCGAAGCATGGCTAGAAAATGTAGTAAGTGTAGGACTCGAACCAGCAACCTTTCGGGAGAATGCCGTTGACTCTTCATTGAGTTTCTCCACCTTCAGGGCCAGATTCCCTACCCCGGAACGAAAGAGTGCCCTGCACAGAAAAGACTGTGTTTTTCGCATCGGACACGGTGTCCTCAGAAAATAAAAATATTTTGCTACACTAAAGGGCGGGTCCAGTATTCGAATAGGGGAGGGGGGGGGGGGGCAAACAGAGCTCTGCCAGACTCTGCCTTCCCTTCCGGCTCCACTACCTCCTTAAATGGCTTAGCTACTTAACACTATTCTTACAGCTTGTATATCAAGGCTAATTTCCTGTACCTACTTGATAATTAAGCAAAATGTACTGAATAATACATGACAAGTTGGGCAGTCCAAAAGGGAGTGAATTCTTATTTGCCATTTTTGCTTATGGTTAGTTTAGATGGAAAATGAACACATTAGGAAAAAGTCAAAGAACTAATGTTTCAACTGACTAGAATAAATTATTTAATGGTATATAATCTCGTAACAATAAGTAGAAGCAGCAGAAGCGCAGCTGAAATTTAAGTTCCTTTCTTGGAGTGGAGATATCCTCGTACAGCTGGTTGATCATTAAAGCGCACTGTAACTGGGTTGGTTATATTCAAAATGAACGAAGACATCTTTGATAATGTCTTTTTGTTCCATTTCTGTTTTGTTAACGAGTTATAAAGCTCTCCCTTTCACTCAACTAGGCAGATCCGGGCCCGGCTCTGCTTTACACACCCTCCGAAGCACGGCCAGAAAATGTAGCAAGTGTGGAACTAGAATCAACAATCTTTTGGTTGAAAGTCAGAGCCGCTCTACATACCCTGACAATCTTCGCAGGCCGTAATAGGGGAGTTGGCTGGTTAATTTGTCTAATAACTGACAATTTAACCTGAACGTAAAGCAAACATTAGTTATGAGATTAGCTCATAACTCATGCCATTCATTCTAATGGAATTACCATCACAAGGGGATTTTCCTGTAAAGGCAGGAAATTAATAGTCACAGAATGAGAAAACAGCGCTGGAATTTCGCTGAATGCTTGATTTGACACTTTGAGTGACGTTCTCAGCCCAACAGTCTTCCTCTTCCGCAAGACCTTCATGAAAACGTTATCTCTACCGCATTTTCAATTCTCGGTTTACAACACATTAACGCGGAGTAGCCCTAGGAAAATTTAAACTTTAATTTATGTCTAGATAGATACTAAACTGCTGTGAACGCACCTATAAACCTGCACATAAAAGGTTTGTAGATTATTAGCCTATTTGATAGGATATATTATGTATCTATTAGATATATTTTGGAATTGAAATGTAGATTATTATTATTTTTTAGGCGCGGGACTCTTTTGAGTTTTTGCGACGGTCGGACTGTATGTGCGGAGGTGCTTAATTAATTGGTTAATGTTGGTAGTTCAATGGTTCAATTGTGTTTGTCTGCAGGTGTTTCATGAGGACCAAGTAGTAGATATACAGTAATAAATATCTAATAACATATCTTATGGTAAAATGGAAAACTCAGCGATAATGCTAATTTCTAAATATCAGAAATTTCGAATTAAATACCTACTACCTACTAAATACCTACTACTACAGTTGATCAAATATGATCCTGTCACCTCCCGTTTTTGCGATGGTTTCTTACGATTTGAGCTGCTTGGAACATAGTTAACGCGATCTCTTACCAGCTACACCATTAATAATTTTCATCGACTATCTATTGGTAAATTGTTAATGGCAATAGGTATTAATTAATTATTAATATTATCAAAGCAATGACTTACTTGGCCTTAAATTGCCTGCTGTGTTAATAGTCATTAGAGGCTGGAGTTCACAGTCTTCAAACAATTAAAGCGGAGCCCACAGTCAGGGGTAAAGACCGGAATATAAGTCCAACTAACCCTTTGTTTAATAAAATTTAGTCGACTAGGTCCCTATACTATAGGTTTCTACATCAGTATTATCGGGGGTGTACAACGACAACCCCTTGAAAGGAGAAATCTGAATTATATTACAGCGCATAATACTGTACTCTGAAAACTCCAGTTATTGATTCCAGTCGGACCATTGTTAGATTATTCAGGTGTATGGCACGAAGCATCGGCATAGGCCTTCTTTCAGGAAAGTTCTTCATTGGGTGACGTATTCTTTGGCCGATACATTTTACATTGTAGTTCAGTATTTGTAGCTGACCTCTAGTTGAGGGTAAGAGAGGGCCCTACCTCCGAAAGGTTGGTAGCTAAAAAATAAATTCATTTTCAATTTATTTATTTATTCATGACTTAAAGGTCAAACTTATTTTATATTTTATATACATGGCCACCCCAGGATGTACAGCTGCTTTAGGACGATGGCACGAAGGACGAAGCATCATGCCATACAGTCTAATTAACCTTACTGTGTCCTTAGAGAATCATTTTTTTTCTGTACTCTAATTAAAAGAACCGGTCCGAGTTTACTCGAACATGCTTTCCAATTTCTCGATTAGTAGAGAGAGAGAAAATGATTAATTTCATGGTAAATAATTTTCCTATGGTTAAATTTCGGATATCACGGGGGGGGGGGGTGTCGTCCACCTGACGGTGGACGGTCACTGAAGGTGACTTAAATTCTACATAGGTCAGACCTACACATTACCTACCACACAAGAGCGTGAATTTGCTTTCACTGAAAAAAAAAAATTTTTCACAAAACGCAATAGTTTTTTCAAAAAAATTTTTTTTGCACAAAACCCAATAGTTTTTTGGAAAACCAAACTATTCGGTTTCATTACTCAATTTAACACATAAAACATGCTTGAAGTTAGAAATCATCGATAGAAAGGTTACGCAGAAAAATTATTTTTATTTTTTTACCCCCAGAATCAAACTATCAAGGGGCAAGCGACCCCCCGCATTTTATCAACATTAATAACGACTACAATATATGTGGATTTAAAAGAAATTGTTGGAGCCGTTTCTGAGAAATAATTTTTTTAGACGTTTTTTTTAGAGTTCTTTGAGAATAAAACCCCCCCCCCAAATTGAGTTAGCCCTAAAAATAAAAAAAATGGTCCCGAGGTATGATTTTACAAACCAACATGCCGAATTCCATAAAAATCCACTGTGTAGTTTGCCCACAAATCGACGAACAGACAGACCGACAGACATTTCGTAAAAGCTACTTTTTTGGGTTACTGGGACCTCAAAACGTGTAAATCCGTTGAGATCTCGGAATCGAAAATTTTGACCGTCACAAAGCTTTCCTTATACTACGTATAAATTGGAAAGCAATAAAAGCAGAGGCAGAGAATAGGTAACGGAATGGAACCCGTGACTTCCTTCACAAAAGTCCAGATCGTTATCCACTACACTACGGCTATCAAAAGCAAATAAATAGCCACCTGGCAATATCTGGCCGTGCTGCAGATTGCCGCAAGTCGAGCAGGTACAAATAAGTAGCACTGTGTTTCCACATGCAATACAGCAATATTTACTTTACTGGTTAATTTAGTTTCATTAGTAGCCTAGTTTAACTACAAAGTTAATACTTGCATCTGAATTATAATTTCAAACAAAGCATAATGTGAAGGATCGATAGTATCAGATTTTGAAATTTCACAAGCGGAAAATAAGGGAGTGAGCGGAGTGAGCAAGAGCAGGCGATTACTCGGGTACAGTTGGAGTTGCTCCATTCGTCTAGATTAAATCGCTCCTGAATGTTCTCGAAATGGGATATTATATGCGAAATATTGAGGCGTTACTAACAAAGGCTAATTTTAGGTTGCGGCTGAAATTTAATAAACCTGTATGCTTCTTAACTGTGAAAATTCAGGTTTTCTCGTGAGCTCTATTATAAATTTACAAGTTTAGAAATGTAATATTGTTAAGAAAACATCGTTTGTGTACGTGGTACGCGTGGTGTTGTGAATGGGGGTGGGGGATAATGTAATCCCCTAGTTTTACGACGCGTATTAAGAGTATACATTGCCTTGCCAATAGAATAGGCGTACCTACTTTACACTCTAGTTTTCCGGCCTACAGCAAATAGTGCCGCTGAAAATGACTTCTATTGTAAGGTGGTGGATTCGAGTTTCACACTTTCCTTTGTTTAATTTTATGCTCCATCTCAACCGTCTTATTTTAGTTTAAGTTTGGATCATTGGATGTATAAAAAAATTGTATTAGGGTTAGTAATTTATTTGAGAAAACTCAGACTAAACAATGTTCATTCAGAATATACTATATGTTATAATACTTGATGTATACTCCTGAGATGCTGTAAGATAATTCATAGAATATTGTATACTTACAACAATATTATTGTGTGCAAAATATTCAATGGCAATTTCAAAATAATTTATATCGTAGCCTACATTATTGTGGAATGTGCATACCTAAATGCGGTGGTGATCCCAACGCGCCTTTTTGGCTTTGTGGCGCTGGTTTTAGTAAAAATTGTAGGGGTTTTTTGATAAATACACGCATTATTATTATTATTATTATCAGATGGGTGAGTTAAAAGCGGGTATAAAAAGATGGCTGGACACAATGGGAGTTAATAATAATAATAAAAACTGACATTAAAATAACAAGTTAAAATAAAATAAACATTATAAATAAATAACAAAAATAAATGATTAAGCCTTGTTTAGCAGCACTGTATGAGTCTTTTGTCCCAAATAAGCGCTAGCTTGGGGATGCGGGATTGTATTATTATGTATTGTATTTTTTGTAATATATTCTCCTTGTCCAGGGAATACTGGACAAGGAAAAGAAAGAAAGAAGAAAGAATTATTATAACTACATTTATACTTTTCATTATTCAGTAAAGCATTTTAAACACAATTCATTCCTCCCATCAGTTTATTAGTTATAATAAGCAAGGGTAATTTAAAATTGAGTTTTCCGCTGGAACAACCTAACTACTTATAAATGGCATCCTACGATTAAGCTAATTGTGGATGTCCTGATTAGGGCGATTGAAAAGGCAGTTTAACTATAAGTGTTTTTTTTTTCACTTTAAAAGTTCTGTCGACCTAGACTAGGTAAGACTAGGTGAACATGCAACCATCAGTCATACTCAACGATTTATATTTGATTTCAGGCAATCAACCAAAATATAGACGTGAACTCCTCAATAAAATTATTAGATAAACAAATTCAATAATCTACGGTAATAAACATTTAAGATTAAGATTTTACAACATTTTTATTAACTTGATTAGTAAATTAATTGAAAAATAATATGTATCGGATTTTGGGGTGCCAAATTTTTATGTTCCATAGCCTTTTAAGACAATATATTCAGGACATGTAGAGTAGTGGTACAGACTCCGACTTTCGCCCGAAAGGTTGTTGGTTCGAATCGCACACATGCTACATTTTCTAGCCATGTTTTGAAGGTCATGTAAAGCAGGCAGTCCCGGGCCTTCCTGGTTGAGTGTAAGAGAGGGCTGTATAACCCTAACTCCGCTAGGTTGGCTTAGTAATAAGAACAAAAAAAGTCACTATTTATTTCTTTTCTTTAACAACCAATGTAAATACCCATGCGAATGTACTTGACCGAATATTATCGAGACATTTGGCGATGGATTCCGGAGACGTTTCTCAACTTTTACCTTCACGGCTCCACACAATACGTACAAACTTTTGGAAGCCTTCATCTTTAATACTGGCTCAATTCCAAACTATTCTATACATTTATGACACTTTTAACAAATTCCGACAGCTGTCGTGAGTTTAATATGTCATTTTCACATCAACGTTAAAATATAAAAATAAAGTTATTTATTATCAGGTCATTATAGACCATCATTAGCTATGCTCACGTGAGGCGCTCGACGTAGCGTAACATTTTAAAGTTTTTGAACGACAAGGATCAAACTTGACATCGTGTTGGAGGTGGTGTTACAACATTGAGTGACATCTCTTCGAATTAGTTACCAACTTTCCTTATAACCGAGAATCCCATTTGCACGTTCTGTTCACCTCCACAATATCTCATCTGCTCCATGTTTTCAGCGAAGCCGTATCTTTTGCGACATGTGCTGCACTAGTTATACATCAAAGAAATACCGTGTTGCTACTCAAAAGCATACGGAGCTTTTGCGTGGCAAAGGAATAAAATTAATGAAACAAAAGTGATGTTATATACCCAGGTACATATATGCAGTACATAAATCGGCTTATACCACTGGGTCCGTGGGAACGTTCGCAGAATATCACATCTGTGCGTGCGCACGAAGGATAAGTGTAAAACATGTTTTAATAACATTATGAAGAATTTAATTGAACATGAGCATATCTTGCAAATTACTGTGGTTGATAGGTGCCCATTCCATTGACCGGCTAGGGCTATTTCCAAAACGGTAACGTGGTAGCAGACACTCAAGACTTAGGTGGCGTTTCCACCGACCTCGCATTGCAGAATTGACGGAAATGTTTATTTTCCTTTATGCCAGCATAGTTGAAATTGATCAATGATCATACAATAAAATCACAAACAAACTAAAATTAAAAAATGGCTTGATGGGATATGTTAATTACAAACATTTTAATAGATTTCTATAAGAAGAAAAACAAACATTTCCGTCAATGTCACTTGCAATCTGCAATGCGAGGTCGGTGGAGACATTACCTAAGTCTTGAGTGTCTGCTACCACGTCACCGTTTTGGAAATAGCCCTAGCCGGTCAATGGAATGGGCGCCTAAGGAAAATGCATCAAGGTACCCCATATATATATAGACGCAGGACCTTGTTTTGGTACAAACCCGCCCAGTGGCCCTAACGGAATAATATAGGCCTAGGCTTGATTATACTAGTATTACATTATGCAGCAAGCCACATCTGAAAACATTGAGATTTAGTAATTTACTCAATAAAACATCCGCTTTCTGAGAGTTCGGGGTTAATCTTGTTGGGGATAAATGAATACAAGTGGGGTACTCTTGAGCAAAAGTAATTAAATTAGACCAAGTTGTTGTTCAGGAAGGAAACGAGAAACCAATAATAACTAACTTACTCAGTAGGCCATAAATTTAATCTGTAAACCGAGGAAGATTTTTTATTGAATACATTATTGCATTTCTTGGCTCGTTTTGCCAGCAAAGAAAATGAATAAAGAATTTATATTTATTAGTCATTTCTGTATACAATAGGATTACATACTACTTATTCAACTACAGCAGTTCAATTTGTAGTACGATAAATAAATAAATAAATGTCGACTTTTTTTGTTCTATTACTAAACGAAAAGGTTACCTCTTCAACCTAAACTAGTTTAATGTCAGTGTTACATACCATATAATACTGGAACATATTTAATATTACATCCAGTAACTAGTAAATATTTATTCTATGATTACATCAGTGGCCCGATCATGGCGATTATAATACCGGGGTTAATATACTATAATACCCAGGTATTAAAAATGTAAACAAGATAATTTTACAATGGAAAGTGCTATTCAAAATTTGTTTGTTAACAGTTTTAACCCGTTTTAACCCCAGGAGTAAGTTAATACCAATCGCCATAATCGGCCCACTGGCCAGTAAACATTAATATACTTATACTGCTGCGTAAAATATTCTTCGTGAATCGGGTCTTCTAGTAGGCCTAAAAGCATTACAATTTATTCGCGATCAATAGAATCACACTAATTCATTGTCATCATTGGGAGAAGCCAAAGAATAGGAATAAAAATTTTGCAATCATTGAACCTAATGTTTTCATAAAGAGTATTCATTATGACAGTTTTTAATTATAAAATTTCTTCTTAAAAAAATTATTTTCATATTTAGAAACTTCTTCAACATTCATGACAGCCTTACTTTTTCAGTCACTTCGAGATTTTTTAGAGAGGGGACGTGAAAACTGTTTTGCATAGAATTATTAGGAAAATAAAAAAAGAGGGGCGAAGAGAAAAGTGAAAAAAAGTAGCTGCAGCAAAAAGTCGCATTCATTGCTAATGAAAAAGTCCACGGCGCTTTTCTTGTTTCTTATCAGAAGTCATAAAACCGGGTGTTTGGTGCTGACTTTTGCTCTATCTTACTCGTCAGTAGCTGTAGTCTTGACTCTGACGGCTATACGAATTACGATAAAAAGTGGACTTTGCAATGCAATTGGAAATTTTTGTGAGTTCAATTGAATTCATGATTTTATTTCTATTGCGCGGTAGCTTACGAGGCACTGCATCTTTTATGCTTTGAGCAAGTCTTATTTATTTAATTTTACACAGCTTATATTCTTACGCAGTCCATTCATGTCCAGGCAAAAATCCTTCCACCCACATCGGTTGTATGAGAAGAGGGTGCGGCGATGTAATAGCTTGTCAGAAAGTAATGAAAGATCATGTGCGATTATAAAACCATGCAAAAGCTACTTCATCATATACATATATGAAATGAAACGATTGTTCAATAGCAATTTTAGGCAGGTTACTTAGAACTTCATCATTCACAATGTTCTCTGCGTCTTATTGGACATTATCACTTGCATATTTCAACATATTTCAAGCTCCCCCCCCCCCCGAACTACATTGGAACCGCTTTTTAGCATGACTTCAGGATATTGGTGACTTTTTCTGCTGTTAGAGTTGCTTCAGGTCTTTCCTCTTTCATCTTGCGGCTCAAGATAAGCCATGCCGTCACTGCACACCACGCCACCTCTGACTGAACCATTTTCCGCACTATCTTCACATTTTACACATTTCGAACTGGGAACATCAATGTGCGCGGCAGCTGCAAGCCAACTTCCCCAACAATTCCCAACACCCCCCGCAACAAAATAAAACGACAATATAGAGGGTTTTAAGCAACCACCTGCCAATGTAGTATTTTTCTAAAAATAGGGGAAAACCTATCAAATTGTGCCACGGAGGATCGCTGGGAACTTGGCCTGTTTACGAAGTACATTGCACAGTTCTGAATCGTGACACCATTTCAGTTTCTTCTTAGTTTTAGATATCTTCTAATAGAATTATCTGAGCCTTATTTGGGGAATTATTAGAATTTAAATATGATATAGGTGCCTGGTATATAGTCCAAGCAAAATGAGAAAAGTATGGACATGGAATGTTTTGATCCTGTGCAACACTGTAAAAATATTCCTTGCACCATTTTGAGTTACCTTGTTGCATTGAATGCGAGGCATAACAAAAATTGTGCAAAGAATATTTTTACAGTGTTGCACAGGATCAAAACATTCCATGTTCATACTTTTCATAGAATAATATTTACTATGGAATGCTAGTCGGTATAGGGCCGTCTGTGATTCCAAATAGGAAAATCACATGAGCCGAGTCACAAAATATTTGCGTCCCAGTTTTAGCCAATCAAATTAATTTATTAAGAAACAATTGTGAGTGTATTCGAACGTTCTATAAAACTTGGCCTACTATTGGCTGCCTGTTTTGAAGTCAACATTCATTTTCAAAACAATAACAACGCAGCAGAAATGAGTGGGTTTTTGATAAACAAAAATGATAAAAATGATTTATTGATTCAATCTCTACAGCAATACCTACTTTACTATAATAAAATAAGTTCGGTTGTTGGATTGAAAACTTCAGAGTTCACACTATGCTACACATTATGTAAAGTACAGTAGGCCTACAATAATACTTCTAAAAGGTAAGTGAGTAATTTATATTAAACCCACAATAGCTTTAATTCTTCTTAAAATGTTGCATTGTTGCCGTCTTGTAGCCTAATTAAGTCACTTAGCACACTCCCCAAACACACCCAGTCCAAAAAGTTACTTTACAACCTACGAGAAGCATTTTTAACCCTTTGCATGCATGGGGCTTGCGAAGTAATTATTTGGGACAGTGACTTCCCTCTATGGGTCCACTGCAGCTTACATTAACTAAAACAAAATATGTTGTCTTATTTTAATTGGTATGTATCGGTAGGCTAATATTATTGACATTTTTAGGGCAGCAGATTTCGAGGAACAGGAGCAGAGGAGGCGTCTCGTCCCGCCAGAGAAAATGTTGAAGCAAGGAAATTCGAGTGGAAACTTTAAGTCAATGCAAGACAATTTCTACCAGAAGGAAAAAGTCAAAAATATTAGTTGTGTTCCTTCCTCTTCCCTGTAAATTACTGTATATTTGATATTACATTAATGTTATTGTATTATGCTGTATTTTAAAAGCCTTTTCCATGGAACTCACCTTGAGTTTTCTGAATTTTCACTTGCCACCCATGGCTTACAGAGTCAAAAGGAAGGGAACATGGTGGGTGTCACCGTATTGCCTTAGTGAGGAACTACCTGTCTGAATAAATAGGGGTTGTGAAAATGCCCAATACATGGTCTACTGTGACAGTATGCTAAGGCGACGCAAAGACGTTTTTTGCCACTTTCCCCATACAGCTGGTTTTGGTTTAAAATGTCAAACCCCCAGTGGCCTGTACGAAAAGGCCCTAATGAATGCTTGCCGTAACGCAAAGTACAGTACTCCTTCTAAACTCATGTTGGAACATAATTTGAAGTATTGTATGTGATACTTCCATACATTAATACATACTGCGTACGATACCACGATCATTTCTTTTTTAAATATTCATTGACCATTGTACTGTAGATAGGCCTAGGTGTGCGAATGATACAAAAAACTAGTTGGTTTCATTAAATTTGGGTCATTGTAGATTTATTAATATGAAATGACACATTAAATTGATATGGACTTCTACATTTCAATTTTTAAATTTGTGCGGGAAACACCCAAGCGCGACCAAGTGGCCAAAATCCGAAAGTGGGACGCAAATATTTTGTAGCTACGATCCTGTGATTTCATGAAAAAAATCACAAAGCCCTGAAATGCTACATCCTCTGTATAAGCATAGGAATGCCAGTCTGCTTATTTCGATTGGCAGGCTATGATACTTTTCTCATTGTGCGTGGACTATACCTTCCGAATTTGCAAGGTTCAGAAAGTCAATTTCAGTTTAAAAGTTATAAAGTTATAAAAAGTTATAAAATTGGCACCCCAAAATTAAATACATTTTTTAAGTAATAAAAAATTTGGCTCATTTAAGTTGTAGAAAACTACTTCGTGCATCATGTCATCGGGTATTTTTACTTTTCGGTTTTTAAAGCTAATTTCAACAGTATTAGAATTGCTTTTGCGTCTCAATATCTGATTCATCGGATAGAGTATTGAAAAATAAAAAAAATGGCGCCAATATCTCAAAACTGAAAAAAATGGAGAGGATTGCTTTTGCTAATAGGCAACTCATTTCATATTATATGAATTCATATCAAATCATATGCATGAAGTATTCTTCTACAATATACGAGTACATGAGCCATATCTTTAATAACTTGCTTTATTAATTAAATATAAAATAAAAAGTCAATAAAAACAACAAATTTTGGGGTGCTAATTTTCTACGTAGCAGTTCCTCTTACAAGTGCCTAAATCTATATAAATATCAGACACGAACAGACATTTCATACTGCATTGTATATAGTATAGGCCTATTATACTATGTCACATTTTTTGTTTCAGAAATGCAAGAAGACTCGCTTGGAAAATAAAATTGTGGTGCCTCGGTTAATGAAGTTACCAAAGTATATTAATTTGTGAATAATGAGACAGAAACTTTGAGAAGGTGATAAAATGCAAAACCAATGTGTATCAAGAATCATGTCTTTCCTCATTATTGCTACG
Source organism: Psococerastis gibbosa (assembly GCA_963971405.1). Taxonomy (NCBI): domain Eukaryota; kingdom Metazoa; phylum Arthropoda; class Insecta; order Psocodea; family Psocidae; genus Psococerastis; species Psococerastis gibbosa. The sequence continues at coordinate 26,846,278 of OZ020485.1, forward strand.
TACATCCACCTTGCTGCCATACCATCCCTCGCGGAGCAAGGTATGTAAGGCACGCTTGTTATTTAGCCTTTATATACGAGCTATGTATATAGTGTCGTAGCCTGCTTACTTACAGAATCATGTAAACTGTAAATTCACAGAGAGGTGCAATGGGGAATATTAAAAAGGAAACGACATTTTATAAATATTTTAGTCATCAAGGAACGAGGATCTTTTCTTTCTACAGCCTATTTGACTTTCGTTTAATAGGTATGCATTCAGCACCAATTGGTTTTAGTTTTCCAGTAGTACTAGTAGTAAACATTATTCAAATTATGGGTACCTATGTACCAACCTCCCACAATTTCCTCTACTCACTTCAGCACCAATTGATTTTTATATTCCAATAGTAGTAGACATTTTTAAAATATTTGGTATTTATCTCAACTCACTTTTCTTGCAAGACTATGCGTCCTCTTAAGAGCTAATTGGACACCCACTATATGTATTTTGTACAAAGTCGAATTTTACAGGAAATATTCATTGTAGAGCTTTCATAAATTGTGCATTCGTCATAGAAAAACTAATCCATTTATTTTGATACATCAATATGAAATGTGGCACACAAATTGGCGACTGGCGACGCGTCGCGACGCCCTCACCTATAGTACCACGTTTTGAACTTCTCAAGTTCTATAACTGTGGCCAATCAGTTATAAATACAGTACATCGGTATATATTATTATCTATCAAAAAGATTAGTGTTTCTCCAAAAGATGCGACAGAAATATTTCATAAGATATTTCATTTCATACACTTTTAATCATCTTGCTCGTTCATATATCTCTCCTGATCAAGAGTCTTGGATTTAATAATTCCTAACATATGAGTATACGATGTAACTGCAAAGGCTTTCACGGCTGGAATCAGATGAAGAACCAGTAGAATCCGGGCTGATCGATATGAAAGTGAACTTCCAAACGTTTCGTCAACAGCTGCGGTCAACATCTTCAGTGGCGCTGCGTAGACTGAGTCACTCACTACGGAGTACAACCGTTGAAGTTTACACAGCGCCAATGAAGATGTCAACCGCAACTGTTGACGAAACGGTTAGAAGTTCACTTTCATATCGACCACAGCACATCACCCCGAATTCTAATGGTTTTTCATGTAAGTATTCGACTAGAGGCTTGGGGAATTTCAAGAAGAATGCATTTTATTCCCATTTTCCCATAAAAGACTGGTTGCAAGAATATGAGAGGTAAAAACATTGTGAAGAAACTATTAAAAAATGTTAGTAGCTTATGGAAATGAAATTCCTGTTAACTAATGGAAAACGCTAGTACCTAATAATAAAGCAACTGCAAAACCTTCTAGCAAGCCACCCCATCGCAGTTAGTGTATGTATGTGCATAAATGGAAAAGCAAACATTGCCCTGCGGTAAGTGGGAGTGGATTTACGGAGGGTGTTTCTGTACTGAATTTCATGAAATCACCTTCATACACGGATAAGCTTAAATGTTTTCCAATGTTTTCGAACACCCAGTGAAAGCTCAGAATGAAAAAGGAAACTATTTTTCCAGTTCGAGGGAAATCCAGTTCTGTAATATATTATTTGGGTCTCTGAAATTTAATTAACGTTCAATCAATCAACTAACTTGTTTTTTATTCTTTCATATACAGTATAGGTGCTGCAGATCCCGTGCAAATCGAACCGACTGTTTCCAAAAGTTTTCTGGAATTCCTGGAAAATATTTTGAATTTTCAGTGTCGAATTAATATTTTAATCAACTACGAAACACTCAGACTTTTAATTTTTAATCCGCAATTGTTATTATTTTTTCGAGGTAAAAATATAGTGTAGTACGAAAACAAAAATTTTAATGTTCAGTGTCAACCCCATCCCCCTGAAAAAATTTCTAAAGCCGCACCTGGCCACCAATAACACATTCCCGTCATTTTTTTCTATTGCATAATATTTTTTCTAGGGGAAAAAAGTTTGATCACTAAGCTGGGTCGTGACCGTCGGAGAGGTAGCACGTGCATGCTTGTTCGGTGCGGTTGTGTCTTGATAATTACTGTGCCTTTTCCTTGTGATATAGCATACTTTATAACACTTTTAAATTAATGAACCGATACAGTTGGATGTTAGAGTTACTTCCTTAACGTGTGAAAACTTTTACCCCCCCCCCCCTCCTCCTCCACATCGGCGATAGAAACCCAGTCGACAGGGGTAAAACTGTCCAACGCTGGATCTACAACTTTAGGCCCTCCTATTCTTACACCTACACCCATCCCGTTCTAAATAATGACCTACAATATTCCGTCAGAACACACATCAGGATAAATCAAGGTTGAAATGCCAGGCGTGTCAGATGAAATTGGGTCTTCTAGCCCATATGGTCGACACCACAAAATAACCGGCGAGTCCTTTGCCGAGAAAGTAAAAGGAGATATTGCTATGCAACTAGCGATTTTTACCGACCCACCAAGGCTCATCACCGAGGAGGATAAGTTGGAATTTCTCGATATTATTGGCGATGAACTATTTGCACTGCCAGTTGACGTGAGTATGCCTCACTTTATATCTACATTTCGTAGAGACAAATATATAATTGTTACAGCTGGTAATGAAGCGAGCAAAACATGGCTCAGTGAAATTGTTACTAAGCTGAAAGTATGGGAAGGTCACACCTTACAGGCCATACCTGTGCGGGATATCCCGAAGTTGGTAAAAGGAGTGCTTTGGTTACCAGGAAAGAAAAAGCCTACTAATGAAGAGATTCTAAAAAAGCTTCAGAAACAAAACCCGCGTCTTCATACAACTCAGTGGAGGATTTTCAATCGCCATGAAGACAGTCATGGAACAAGGCTCGGGGTTGGAATCGACGAAGAGTCGTCTAAGATCCTTCTCGGTTATGAAAACAAGCCGCAATGGTCAACTAGCAGGGCAGTTTATACACCTGTCTCCGATATAATCTTGCGACGGAAGGAAGCGAGAACCCAAAAGCAAGCCGGTAAAGCTCACGCGACAGTGCCGAGTAAGAAAAACGTAAAGGAACCTCAAGCAGCCGTTAAAATTGTACCAGCTGAAAAAGTGAGCAAACAGGTACTTGTACACAGTCCCCAGCTGAAGAGAAAGGCAGGAAGCCTGCAGCTGCAGACCACATTATCTCAAGATAGGGCTGACCCTTTTCAGCCCTCGAAGAAACTACTGAGGTCACCAACAAAAAACTTCAGACCTGATAAAAAGAAAAAGCTCGAAGATAAAGACACAAAAGTTGGGAAAATTACAAACTTCCTACTTAGAGAGAGGTCAAACTCCCTACCCCTAGTTAGAACGTCAGCATCAAGTCTTTTATGTGATAACACGCCGAAGACACAAAATAATACAGATAGTGCAACACACCATTGTACTATACATGACAACAAAGCTGAATGACCAAGATTCTACAAGCAAATATTCAACACTCAAAAGCTGCCACAGCAGTTCTTTTGAAAAGAATTGTCGAGTTAAATATTGACATTGCAGCAATTCAGGAGCCTTGGTCAGGACCTGATGGTCAGTTGAGGGGTCTTGGCCCTTTTCGTGGAAACATTATTTGCTGTCCCTCTGTAGGTCGGCCGAGAACCATGTTGCTAAGTCGATTGCCTGTAACCCCGGTGCCTACTTTTGTTTCAAGGGACCTTGTGGCGGTTTACTTGCAGCTACCCAATGGGTCAAGAAGAGTTCTTGCGTCGGCATACTTTCCAGGAGAATGCAGTGATATCCCTCCTCCAGAAGTCATAAGACTAATTAATTTCTACTCTTCAAAGCAGCTGCCATTAATTATTTGTTGTGATGCCAATGCTCACCACACTATTTGGGGAAGCACAGACGTCAATGACAGAGGTGAGAAATTACTTGAATTTATCATACAGCAAGATCTTCACATCCTGAATAAAATAGGAAAACCAACATTCGTCAATGCAATAAGGGAGGAAGTACTGGACCTGACGCTTTGCACTCCACGGCTATCTAATTGTGTGACTGGGTGGAAGGTCTCAGAAGAAGAGTCTCTCGCCGACCATAAACATATTCTCTTCCAACTAAATGATGGGCCTATTCGTAAATATAAATGCATACGGAATCCAAAGAAAACGAACTGGACGATATTTGAGGACGAACTGAGACTTCGCATGCAAGCATTGCCAGTGATGAAACCCGAAGACATCGGGGAGTTAGAAAATCTAGTTTCGAGTACTCTCACTGCAATCTCGGGAGCCTTTGACGAAGCATGCCCCTTAAGTAGAGTAACCGATGTAGTAGTCCCAGTATGGTGGAACAATGAAGTAGAGGAAAGGAGAAATGAAACCAGAAGGTTATATAATAAACAAAAACGCACCAAGAAGTCTGACGACATTGAGGCGTACAAGAAGGAAAGAAATGAATACAAAAATACAATAAATTAAAAAATGAGTCTTTTCGTAAATTTTGTAGTGATATTGGAGGCGTAGAGGAAGCAACCCGATTACAGAAATGCCTTAAGAAAATGCCACAACTTATAAGTGGCCCAATAACCAAGCCAAATGGAGAACACACATCAGAAGATGTTGAAGCTCTTGAGACCCTTCTAGAAGCACACTTTCCTGGCTGCACCATTATTCCTGACCCGGACTCTGCCGCAAAAGGTTCTCCGTCAGCCAACGCACTTCGCGAAGTTGATGTTGAAGTGATAAATAATATAGTGACTCCTCATAGCATAAAATGCGCAGTCATGAAGTTCTCACCATATAAATCACCCGGCCCCGATGGCATCTACCCTGTATTGTTACAGCGTGGGATTGAAGTATTATTGGAAGCGTTAGTCCTCATTTTCCGCTCTTCTCTCAAATTAGGCTACGTCCCAACTCCGTGGCAAAAAGTACGCGTTGTTTTCATTCCTAAAGCAGGGCGTGCTGATTACTCTGACCCGAAAGCCTTCAGACCTATCACATTAAGCTCCTTTCTTTTAAAAACGTTAGAGAGAGTAGTTGAATGGTATATCAGAGATGACTTCAACAAAAGATACCCTCTTAACGAAGCGCAACACGCGTACCGAACTGGAAAGTCTACCGAAACAGCCCTACATAGCCTGGTTCATAAGTTAGAAAGAGCGATTGGTCATAGAGAGATGGCACTGGTCACATGTCTTGACATTCAAGGGGCATTTGACAGTGTTAGCTTCGAAGCGATTGAGTCAGCCTTGCGAAAGCGGAACACAAGCACCAGCGTTACCGTGTGGATTCGGCATCTACTACTCAGTCGAATGGTGTCTCGAGAGGTAATGCAGTGGCCTGGATCACAGTCACGAGAGGTTGCCCGCAGGGAGGTGTATTATCGCCGCTGCTCTGGAGCATCGTTGTAGATGAACTCTTGAATCTGCTTGCTAGCGAAAGGTACGACACTATAGCATATGCAGATGATCTAGCTATTATAATTATAGGTATTTGTCTGGATGTGATTATTGACTTAATGCAAGACGCAATCAACAGAGTCGTCGCCTGGTGCCAGGGGAAAGGACTGGACATTAACCCTCAAAAAACAGAAGTGATACTCTTCACTCGTAGGAGACTGATGCATAACCAGAAACGACTGACGGTTAAAGGTCATGAATTGAATGTATCCGAAACCGTTAAGTACCTTGGAATCATACTAGATCGAGAGCTGACATGGAAGTCTCACTTGGAATCCTGCATTCGCAAGGCAACAGCAGCGTTCTATATTGTCCGAAGGCTTTTTAGCGCCACATGGGGATTGAAAACAAGAATTGACCGTTGGTTGTATGAGGCTGTTATAAGACCAATAATTACATATGGCTGCATTGTCTGGTGGACGAGAACTTCCCTGGGGGTTGCACAAAAACAGTTGCAAAAACTACAGAGGTTGGTCTGAATTGGTGCCACTGGAGCCATTCGAACCACGCCCACTTCAGCCTTAGAGGTACTACTCAACATTCCACCACTTCATCTCTTCATTAAAAACCACGCAGAAGTCGCTTTTTGGCGACTCAAACTAAATGGATCGTGGAAAGGAGACTCGTCTATACTACCAAATGAAGTCATAACAGAAATGCCACAAGATCACATTGGCAGAAAGATCAGTCTGGATGACTGTTTTAAGATTAGATTACCCCAACGAGATGAATGGGCCCTTGATAAGCCCGATTTCATAAGGTTAGACAGTGTAGTCTACTTTACCGATGGCTCACTAATTGATGGGAGAGCAGGAGCAGGAGTCTTTTGTGAAGCCCCTAAAACAGAGCTGGCCATTCCATTAGGCACCTATACGTCCGTCTTTCAAGCCGAAGTCTTCGCAATAAGATGTGCGCTCGAACTCAGCTATCAACACGGTACGCATAGAGTATACATTTGCTCTGATAGTCAAGCTGCCATCTTAGCGTTGTCAAGCCCCGTGGTTAACTCTGGGTTGATTGCAGAATGCAGACAAGAGATGAAAATACTCACTAGTCAGCAATTTGAAATCGAATTGGTTTGGGTCCCGGGTCACAGGGGAATCCCAGGCAACGAAGAAGCGGACCGACTAGCCCGGCAAGGCGCAGAGACACCCTTTGTAGGAAACGAACCAGTCCTGCCTGTAGGCCCAGCATATGTTAAAAACCTACTTCGGAAAAGACTGCAGAAAGAGTTCTTACAACACTGGGCATTTTCGACACCTCGGCACTCTAAACTATTCATGAGGAACCCAGCAGAAGACTACGGACTGCATAAAATAGATACAGATCGCAGGACTACAAGAATGGTCGCTGCTCTACTGACTGGCCATGGACCATTCAGAGTTCACATGAACAGACTCAATAGGCTGAGTGACACTAAGTGCAGGTGGTGCAGCCAGCATGACGAGACGGCAGAGCACATACTTTGTGAATGCCCCTCTTTCGCAGGACTGAGATATAAGCATCTTGAATGCTTCGTATTCCATAGTCCTGACTCTTTTAAGGAAGTGCCTCTATTAGGAGTAGCTCGCTTCGCGAGATCACTTCCTTGGACATGGGAAGAAAGTTCCAATTAATATATGTATAAAACCGTATGTGCGAAAGCACCATAGAATATGTACCCCAGGGTACTTGTTTGCGCTGTTCAATGGGCTAAGGCCTACGTCAGCGAGCTACAAATAAATAATAAAAAAAAAAGCTGGGTTCAAGGTTTCCTTAGTCATGCGCAAGGCCGTAGCCAAGGGGGGGGGGGGTTCATGGGGTTCACACATCCCCCCCCCCCGAAATGAAATGGCTTGATACTAGATAGAATCGGTTTTGAGAAGAAAAATAAAAACCACTATGTAATATCCAATGAAATTTACAAAACCCTCTCCAAAAAATCCTGGCTACGGCCTTGGTCATGCGGTAGTGGCCTGTTTAACTAAAAAGTAAAAAATAAATTTATTTCCTTCAAAACTGTTTTACAATTAGAACAACTGGCAGAAACATACACTTGTTTCGTGTGCCTGCATTTCATCAAACTCGCTCCTTTCGCAGCATATTTGATAGTTATTATTACACTGTTATTACATACTCGTACCCAAATATGGTTATTTCATGACCCCATCTGCTACAATGTAGCCGGTATAGGTTGACATCGAGCACGTTGTTTGCCAATGGCTAAAAGTATACCAGAAACAACACCAATAATGTTCAAAAATTGATAGGGTCGCTGGCATCGCGCATGGTACAATGAGCCCCTACTAGTTTTTCTTCTTCTTCTGGCTCTACAGCCCTTGATGGGCTTCGGCCTGCATGACAACCCTCTTCCAGTCATCCCAGTTTTGTGCAACGGTCCACCATCTACGGACTCCCAACTCATCCTTCGAACGTTTTCGAGGACGTTCCACCAGTCGTCTTCCTATCACGCTTGCACCACTAATAGTAGGTCTACATATATATCAAGCCCATCAAATAATAATATTACATGCATAAATTATTGAAATCCAGCAATTGACTGCTGACAAATTGATGATTGTAGAAGGGTTTCCAATCATCAGAAATGATTTGTGATTCTTGGTGCCATTCCGAAACGTTGCGTGATGTTCCCTACCTATTTTCCCTTCCATATTATGCGGAAACAAATATACGAACACGTGAAATCATTCTGTCTTCATTGGGAAATCTTGGAATAAATTTTTGATTCTGGGTTACGGGAAAAAACATGCACTACGATACATTGCTGCCTATAAAGATAGGTATTTATTTACAGTCCTACACCTACCACTCGACCTGGAAGTAACTTACATGGATGCGCCCAGCAGATTAGAAATTTAATGTGAAAATATTGTAACTGAAGATATTACGTACAACTTCTAATCTTTTTTGAATTTAAGAACATGATAAGTAACGCACTATACGGTAAAAAATATAAGACCTACCTAAGGCTTTTAGGAGTAAATTATGGCGCAGAATAGTGCAAAGTTGCTTGATTTTTTATAAATTAGTCAGATACTGTGTGCATACATGTTAACTTTTGTATTACATGGCGAGTAAATTGCGGAAGTTCAATTCAAAAAAATTCATTTTTTTTCTACCTAATAATTGTCACAATTGACAGGAAGTGGTTACATTTGAAATTATTATAACCTTAAATTTCAGTGGGATTGAAAGTAAGAAATGTTCAATAATGATTTATATCTTGAACATTACTGATACTTCCTATGCTGCAACATATCGAAAGGCTTATCCTTAGGCAAAAACTCGAATGGAAACAGTTGTAACAATGTTGAATTAGACTTTTGTCTCAGGAAACTTGTCTCCCTAACAAACTTAAGCAGAAGAAGTCGCTTACACCCCCATGGGTACTAAAGAAAGGAGAAAGCAAAAGTTCTCATTGTTGGCAAAATTCACCTATCCTAGGTTGTCATCTTCCTTCCCACTTTTGAGTTTACAGAGGAAATCACTGAATAACGCTGTAGCTTTTAAGTAAGTAACTCTGGAAAGTTGTTCTGTTGAATTTGGTAGTAAGTTTTCTGTTTCTCTATAGTAGGTACAATATAATAATCATGTGACATTCCTTAAATTTGGTTCGGGTTTGCGTTAATGGTGCAAATGTGATTAAGGGAAGGTGGTGTTGATGTTTGCATGTTTTTCAAGGCCGTGTAAACTTGGAAGCAAAGGACGAATCATCATTCAAAATCGCAAATATTTACATGTTATCTCGATCCTCATTGGTGGTTATGATGACGGCGCGAATTTCGCACTTGGTGGGAGAGATACGTTCGACATTTTTCGTGAGATATGCTAATGCGTCAAGAGTTTTCAACACACGAACCTCGGATTGATCTCGTTTTGAAGGGGAGAGGTCAGGCTACGCGGCAGTGTTGCCAACATGTCAAAAAAGTATTCCCTACAGCTGTGAGAGTACCAGTACACTTGTTTTGTGTGCCTCTCGTATTTAGAGGCTCTAACCAAGCATGATAGTCTATTAGGCTACGGTTTAACTAATACCGTACATATACACTAATAAAATTGACATCTATTTCTTCTAAAATAGAATGTTATGTTGTACAAGTCTTTACGGATTGTGGAATCATTACAGCATACACAGAGAAATGCAAAATAAATGTGAAAATACCAAAAGTACCATTTTTTATTTTAGCGGAAAATTAAAGAGACGCGGATACATTTATTAACACTATAATATTAAAACATCATCTGAAATATCAGTAAAAATGTCACAATTATTATACACGACGGGTACAAACTGCGATTAGGGATTAAACAACCCTTGAGTTTAGCAAAATCGCGCTGTTAGCTTCCAGCCCATAAAAATGATGGAAGTGTTCCGGAGTGTCATGGAAAGCGAAGCAAAGTATAAAAGACGACGCAGAAGAATGGTCATATATTGCTGTATCACGTCACGGCCAGGACAGGAGGAAGAAGACTCAAAACATTTCATCTCGAGCGTTCATGGACCATACAATGCTTATAATATTTTTCAACCACTTTTCACACGCAAAACTAAATTCCATTCCAAATTATATTCTCTAGGTCAACCATATTTTCTCAACATCTTTTGAAGTGAAAGGTCCAAAATTATTGTAGTTTGCTGTTGAAATCTCACGCAAAACTATAAAATGTCATTTGAAATTCTATTTTATTACAGGCTGACTATTACAAAATTACAAACAAAAAAATTACGTTATATAATAAATATTGAAAATTCACAAACTGTTTCGGCTCATGCCATCGTCCAGTTTAAGAAAACAAACAAAAACAAAAGTATGTAAGATAAAACATAAACTCGTGGTTAAGATACGTATGCAAACACGTATATATACTAAACAATCTACAAATCACTTATGGCACAGAACCTATGTAGTTTTCAGTCTTTTACATGAGTTATATTACTATATAACCCCAACAAAGGCGAACTACTTTTAAGGTTACGTTGTTTAGTAAAATTTTGGTCTTAGCAATAGCCTCTTTAACTTCCATAGTTTCTAAATTATCAAGTACAGTATACCCTTATTGGTAGGCTAATTTACAAAATCTTAAAATCATTAACGTCGCAAGAGTGACCCTAGACGTTTATAAACATATAAATATGTATGGCCAGGGATGGCAGTGCTTCATTACTCCACGTCTGTGCTCCGTTGTTCTTTCTTTAAAACACGTTCCTGTTTGCCCAATATAATTATATAAATCCCCACAATCAGTATTATAGTCTAGTGGGTAAACCCCTGACTATACCTTCCTTTTTCCATTTAGGCTTACAATTAATTAGTTGTTTACCCAACGAGTTCACTGAATAACATGACACATTACCGTTCTATTGTCCTATGAAAATACCTGGAATATCTTTCTATCTACAGTACATACAGTATACTAATTAATTACCAACGTAAATCAAGTTTAACGTGTAGACTAATTGGGTTTTTGTGGCTGGACTTATTTAAAACTAGTACACATTATTATTTTGCTGTAGCCTAAACTCAAGCTACTTAAAAGTTAAATTAAATACTGTATACAGTAGACAATCCGTACCTATATATTGACGCTTTGCAGGATTGTATTTTACGGGTAATATGAATAATGTATTAGAATAATTTACAATAGATTAGGATTGGATTTCTTCTAGACTAAATTTAATTATTGCTTTCCAATTTCAATAAAAGTTACATATGGTTTTAAAAATGTGTTGAAAATCAAGCCAGAAATGTTTTGCTGTTTTATACGGACATATGACTCGATTTGACGTCAACAAGTGGTGAGAAATGGCGCTAAACATGAAAGTCGTCGAGGTGTGAGCTCAAACGAGAGAGTAATAGTTAACGCATAAGCAAAAGCAACTTTAGGCATGCTTTCCCCAAAGTATCAAATATTATTTTCCTCTCCAATCATTTTCCTTTCTTGCCTAGGTGAGTCTGCCTTTGTTTTATACGAATGCTGAGAACTCAAATACAATTATTTACTATGATGATTTACGCTCATTAGATTTATGCTCACGACTATCAATATTGCTTTATCTTAAAATATAACAATACTAACATGATGTGAGCTAATTGAAATTCAACTGTGTTTCGTGTTCGTGTGGAGTAGATCTCACGATGCATAACCCTATGGCCCATTTTCATTTGAAACGTAAGATATTTCTTCTTCTGACGACACAATCTCAACGATTGGTTGGCAGCAACTCTCTGTATATCATCCTCTAACTCTCTCGATCCTGCGCCTGCCACTTCTGCTCTTGGTACGTAAGGTACGTTCGAGCTCCTGCATCCTCCTTGAATTTTTAAATTCTTTTTTCCCTCTTCTATTGGTTCCTTCTGTGCCCTCAATAAAGGCGTGTGCCAGATTTTCGTGTTTAAGTAAATGCCACACCTATTTTGCTCTTCTACTTTTTATCTGAGGTAACAGCTGCATCTCGTCTTCAATAGCCTCCAGCACTCTTTCATTCGTCACCTGGACCCTCCAGCTGATCCGAATCATACTGTTTATTATTAACTTTCAAACGCATCAAGCCTATGTTCCAGTTTTCACAGCCTTATAAGAAACCCTCCATACGCAGGTTTTAAGGAAATGCTTCCTGATGCTGAGTTTTATGGTGACAGATTCCGGGATAATATATTTTTTATTGAATGCCACTTTCGCTTGCTGAATGCGGCTGCTTATTTTTCCTGCTGAGCTACTGTCTTCAGCAATAGTGCTGCCCTGGAAGTTAAATTGTTTCACACTGCTGAGGGCTACTCCATCAAAGACTTTATTCTTGTCCACCATGATTTGAATCTTGTTTCTTGTTATTGTACACTGCTAATACGACAATGCGTACGCTATATCTTTCATGGTTATCATAGTAAGAAATAGCTGGGGAAAATTAGTACTGCAGCCTGCAGTCAAAATCAGTACAAATGTTGAAAATGTAGAGAAAGATTTATTTTACTGCATTTACTTGATAATGGCAGTACCTTTGATTTTTCAATCTAAACAATATAATACAGGCATTAGTATTACAGGTGTGCAAGTACAACGGCCGGCAAAGCATATTAATACAACATATTGTCATAAGTTGCAAATAGCTCGAGGAAACGCCAAAATAAAAGCCCTAGAATATTCTAAGTGTCATCAATGTAGAGATGCACGTTACACATAAATGTGGGGGGATTCATTCAAAAAAGGTATTTACATTCGGTACAACACCTCCAAAATCTACATTTCACGCCATGTAAATGAATAAATACGACCGGTGGAAAAATCCCGTCTACAAAGCAACGAGAACAATGCAAGCAGAGTACCTACGTTTATCTTTTTTCTGTCGTCCTTAAACCCTTTTAAAATCTCACCCACATGGGAATTAAGCGTAAAATCACCTTTAACTGTTAACGAAAAAATTTAGGTCAATTCAAATAATCAACACTTTTGTATTCTGAAAGAATTTTGTGGATTCTGTTTTACTGACTCTGCAAACTTGAAATAGTTAATGACGAGAGAGTCCGTAATGTGGGCTACCATTAAGTAATTGGAATGGTACTTAAGGTACTTCAACTAAAATTCATACAGCAGAAGTCCTATGACTACGATATTCTCGGGTTACTTTAATGGAACGAACATTACGATAAGGTAAAAATATTTATCAACAATAGAAACAGAAGATGTCGTACTGTGTATACCTACTTCTAGCATTTTCATATTGTAGGTGAAAAGCCACCATAAATGATAAAACACCTAACCACCTACTGTACTTAAAAACTTCCTTAAAAATTAACAAATTTTACATTTTCTCTGCAGCCCGATCATGGCAACTTTAATACCGTGTCACGTGATGGTATTAATTCAATTGTTTAAAATAAATGAACTGCAAATTTCAGAGTTTTTTAATTTTTGATGTTGGAAATCGTCGCAAGATAAGAGTACTAAGCGCGGAAAATTCAAATTGTGTCTATTTAAACAATTGAATGATTTTCGGCTATATTTTTGGTGAGTTTCTTAATTTTTTTCTGCCTTTAGATTTAGACAAATTATTTATAACTTTTATAATTGAAAATTAAAGCTATTGTTTATTTCTATGGCGATATGTGTTTATATTTCCTATTTATATTTGCTACGGCAGCGTCGCGTCAGTTCAGTTCTTCAGTATTGCCAACATCACAATTTCAAAATTCTGAAATTTGTTGTTCATTTATTTTAAACAATTGAATTAACCCCATCACGTGACATCGTATTATATTAACCCCGGTATTATAATCGCCATGATCAGGCTACAGTGATGGTATTTGAATAATATGGCTAAATAATGGGAACATAACATTTCAAATCTTATAAAGCAGATCTTCTAATTCCAATAGAAATGGAGGATCTTAATTCATATAATCTTCAAGATAAGAAAATTTGGAGGCATTAAATGGGAGAAAGAGAAAAGTCTCTGTTTTGGTGGGCTTCATAAAGAAAAAGTAATCCGGAGTATTGATTCATGATAAATTACGGCATTCCAGTTCTTTTCCCCGTCAGATCCTTCTCTCTCCGCCAATCCAAATTCCTCCCAAAAGACTCCAAGACTAGAATTCATAATGTAGTGGTGGTCTCCTGTCCCCAGATGCCGATTAACTTCTTTTATTTATTCATTCATTTTTCTTTTCTTTGCAGTGTTAAGTTGGCCATGGGTCGACTTTTTTAAGCTTCTAACGGGTAGAAGAGAAAGTAGATATTGATAACAGTAGCGCTAGGCTGTTTAAATTTATCAGTCAATTGTAAGCAAGCCTCAGCCTGTCCACTTTCGCTCGCAACTGGCATATAGGTAGACATTGAAGACAGGTGCTTTCAGTTATTTTTCTTCTTTAAAAAAAATATATAATGGTCAAAATAACATTGTCATTTTTTATTTTATTTTATTTTAATTTTATTTAAGCGACCAGTTCCGGCACTGGGCCATCGTCAGGCTACATATACGCAAACAATACTAAATAAATTAACAAGAAACTCTATGGAGTACTACAATTTTCCCTTACCACCATGGTGTAAGATTTTAAACCCATTTAAATTATTCAATTACACACGGCCTGTCATATTTGCATCTTGAGCCAGAGCGGAAGTATAGTTTCAGGCTTGCCAGTTCCTCTTCCAAGCTCTTTAATCCAGTTTTAAAAAAAACCTTCCCGTGTGGCCCACATAAAGGCCATCACAGTTGCTGCAATTTATCTGGTACAAAACCGACCTAAAACATTTCTATACTGACGACAGTCAAGGTCGTGCTAGGTACCATAGGGACAAAGCACCGAAGAAGCGCCCCGCCACGTTGGCTCTCACTGCTAGTTTTATATTAGCAAAATATAATGTGTGTTATAAGTTTTCCTCAAAGTGGCAGCAGACGACGGCTTCATCTTGATTTTTCCTACCAAATTTTCGCTGAATGCTTTTCTGTTCTCCTCCTGATTTTGTATTTTTATTTTCGAAAACGTTTGTCCTATGAAGGGCACCATTATAGTTTTTTTTTTTTAATAAAGGCACAAGGGGTGAGTCCCCCAACGAGTTGATCGAATGAAACGCAATCAATTTTTACTATGACGAAATATTCTGAAGCAACTGGGGAAAATATTACGGTACCTAAACTATTAGAGTCCTTTTGGTTTTGGCTCATTAACCCTACTTGGGACATTTTCTTAGCTATTGCACTATAGATACCTGAAGGTCTAATATTGTAACTAGGCGATATCTGCACCTGTATTTTCCATCCTTGAATCGCCCCTCCCCCATTGAATTGAAATTGATACATCCCAAGCTGCACATTATCTCGCTCTATCTTTGCATCTGTCCGAAATAGTAAAAAATATCCGGAAGTCGGGGTTGTGGGCCAAAACTTTCTGTTGTTTGACATATTGTATACATTTCACAATTGCAAAATACCTCGCATGCAGGAGCCTTGATAAAAAATTGAAATGACACTGAAATTATATTTTTTATTAATTTATTAATGTATTCACTTATTTGTAAGCCCATCATGCTGTTGTGATTTTCTGGTGTACTTTTCGAAATGTGACTGTTAGCCTGTTGTGGAAACTATTGGGAGCACACTGGAAAAAGTCACTGAAATGACAACTTGACTGTTTAAAAGGTGAGGTCAGGTTTTATCCTACTAAAACAAAATAGTTGCAGCAGTTTCAAAAAAAAAATTACCAAACCATTATTATTAATTTAAAAAGTAATGAAAAGGCCTTTATGCAAATTGGGTAATTTGCATTTGAGAAACGTGGTGAAAAGTCTTTTCGTTTTTAGCCCCGTAAGCTCAAACGTTATTTTACCGAGTGTCAGCCGTGAGATTCTCCTCATTCTTTTTGTCTGGAGCCAATCTGGACCTTTTGTGTCAGGGTCCTCAACTGACGTAATTTCATTCCAACTTTGACTTTTATAATATAAAATTAGCCTCGCTTTCAATTTTTTTAACTGGAATATCAAGCTTCTGCTTCCCATCCCTTGTGCTCCTTTAATTTAAAAGTAAATTCTCTAAAACGATTTCTACGCTATGCTATGCTGGTTTTTCTAGTCTGACACAAAAAAATATGCGTTTTTTGAGATTTTTTAGTACCAGCAGGCATAGCCTCAACGGAAATTCGGAATAGATTAGCTTACCCGGGGATTAGTTTAAACTACTTAAACAAGGTATGAAGACCAACCCACTCCAAAGCAGTTGACATTCAAGTGTTTTGATTTTAAATAATAAAGTAAGATGCATCGCCCATTGTGAATCATATTAATAGTAATCAGGCGCGGATCTAGAATGAGACCAAGGAGGGGGCTAAGATTAAATTTCTATTTTTTTTGTTTTTTTAATAGGGCTTGCCCCCACGTGCAAAATGGCTGCACAATGGCAAGGGACCCAAAGAAAAAAATTTTTTAAGTATAAACTTATGTAACTGAATTTATTTTGGGAATTAAACTATTATTATTATTGGGGTTTTTCGCATTTTCAGAGCATTAAGGGTTCTATGTTACAGGTAATAAGTAATAAAATCGAGCACAAGGGGGGCCCGGGAGAAAATTGGTGAAAATTGGACTGAAATAGTGGGGTTTTACGCATTTTGAGGATACTAATAGGGGAGGGCTATAGTCCCCATATCCCCCCCCCCCGTAGATCCGCGCCTGATAGTAATGTCCTGAATCACTTTTCATGAACCTAGGCTCACTTAAAGTGGCCCATTGGTCCCTTGTCCAATGCCAACGACCCCATAGATTTTGAACATTATTCATATTGTTTAGGTATGCAATTTCGGCCATTGGCAAACGCCGGCTACAAGCGATAATGGAAAAGCTTAGCATTGAGGCAATGTAACTGGCGGAAGCATGACTTAACCAAGTACAGATACGAGTCAACCTATTGTGAAAAAAAAACTACAAATTTGCTTTCTTTAAAAATATCTGGCTTGACCACCATATTTTTATTCAAACCAGCCGCATTGTAATATAGTTTGTGTAGAAGGACTTTTTATGGACCCCAGCCTACTTATAGTAGCCCTTGTCCAATGCCAACGACCCCATGGATTTCGGACATAATTTGTATTGTTTCCGTATGAATTTATGGCCATTCGCAAAACGGTGTCGATATCAACCTATACCTATACCTACATGCGATAATGGACAAGCTGAGACAAGCTTACCATTCACTCAATGAAACAGGCAAAAGCATGACTTAACCAAGTACAGATACGAGTCAACCTATTGTGAAAAAAAAAACTACAAATTTGCTTTCTTTAAAAATATCTGGCTTGACCACCATATTTTTATTCAAACCAGCCGCATTGTAATATAGTTTGGGTAGAAGGACTTTTTATGGACCCCAGCCTACTTATAGTAGCCCTTGTCCAATGCCAACGACCCCATGGATTTCGGACATAATTTGTATTGTTTCCGTATGAATTTATGGCCATTCGCAAAACGGTGTCGATATCAACCTATACCTATACCTACATGCGATAATGGACAAGCTGAGACAAGCTTACCATTCACTCAATGAAACAGGCAAAAGCATGACTTAACCATGTATATATAGTACAGATGACAGTTGAGAGTGTAGTCTAGTATGAAGCTAAAACAAAAAGTCATTATTTATTTATCTTTCGGTTTCGTTTTTTCTACGAATTTCTGTATATTTGGTAGTTATAAGTAGGCAAGCAAAATTTTCCTGGTCTGTTTCCGTTGCATAAATTAAATGTGCAATAAAATGGGACGTGATTCATGATAGCGGCATCGATTTCTTAAATGAATTGCTCCTCCTCTCTTCCCCCTCGTGAAATATTGTTTCGACTTCCGAAAAGTCAGCAACACAGTTAAATATCTAAAGTATTTACTTTATTCAACCCGCACCCCTTATTAATTACGCTAATTTAGCTGACGCCAACCTACTTTTAGATTTGGAATGAATTCTAATACGGTCTGCTAATGAGCTCGTGGGTATCACCCGAGGGAAATTTTTTTAAAACATTTTTACCCAAGTCACTACTTTACGTGACCTAATTTCAGATTTCAAGTAGGCGGATAACAATCATTTATGTATCATTCAATAGCCAATTTTATGGTCTTCAAGTTATAAATAAAAATAAAACATAGTTTTGAGTGATAGGAAGTACTTTAATTTGAATATACGGAGAATGATGAATGACTTTTGGCCTTGAAAAACTGTTGTTGTTACTATTGTTTCTAACGCCTGCTTTCAGCATTTCTGCTTTTAAGCAACACTGTCAGCCTGGCGGGGGGAGTGAGTCTGTTTGTTAACATGAGGCACCGTAAGGGCAGACGTTGACTGACAGGGTGGACCTCCTGATTATAGTGGATTTCGAAGCACTTGGGTAACATAGTAAAGTCAATCGGAGGCTCATAGGCCCACTCTGTCGAACCGGGACTGGGACAGTACTTTCTTGGCCTGTATTTAAATGAATTGAATTTTTTGCAGATCATTATTGCATGCAAAAGGAATTATTATACGAAAATCTCATTCAGAATAAAACAGACAAGATAATTTTATATTAAGCCTCTTTTCCTTGAGAAAACCAAGTAACTACAATTACGTTTCCCCCAATCAGAGTAATTCCATGTTTCTTGGTAGATACAGTAGGGAAGAATTGTAAGATTTAGAAGTAGCGAAGGCAGATTTATGACGGTAAATTAATTAAAATAGTAAGCTTCTTATTTCAGATATGTTCTTTTCAAGTTTTATCTCATAAACTAACCAGCTTGTCCGGGCAACTTTAAGTTTGCACATTTGTAGTTTGTCATGCCATCGTAGCCGCGGAAGCTTACTTGGAAAACAGGAAGCGTGCACCCTGGGTTTTAAGTTTTATAGTTAGCTCTCGTTTTTACATTACCGTACTTCTGAAAGTGCAACTAAATTAATTACCTAATCCCAATTAGCTATAGTAATAATTTTGATTATTCAATTTAAAAAGCTTCTTTTAGGGATCACCTCTAACTAGAAATGCACTTTTGGTAAATACGAACCCCTCTGGGTGGACTAAAAAGGTTTATAGTGCATCATCATTGGAGCAAGTAAGTATTGAAATAGACTCGCTTCCGAACTTGGCTAAGTCACGATTACGCCTGTTACATTGTGTCAATGTCTTGTCTCAGCTTCTCCACTATCGCTGACAGCTGGTGTAGGCTCACATCAAGGACGAGAAACCATTTTACAAACTGCCTAAAATTCTTGCGGAAACATTAATTATAGTGTCATAAAATCCATATATTTTACCCTAGTGAATGCTAACTGTATTATAATATTTAGAGCTAATATTTTAAAACTCTAGTCTCTTAATTGCTAAACTTATAGAGTCATGTGTCATGCAGCGTATTTATTTTCATAACGATGAATTAAGTTTTCCGCGGTTTCATGAGAATGGCTCTTTACTGCGTCTGCTTTTTACATCAACCTGCTTTACTGCCATTACTGCGCATACTTTTTCCGCTTGTGATAATGGTGATTCTTTTAGATTAAACGAAAATAACTAGGCTATATGCATTAATCGTCTAAATTTCTCTAGGGCTCCATTGAAGTACCTAGAAATCATTAAAAAATATTATTCAAGTAAAAGGCGTTGAAATCAGAAAAAAAAAATCATGAATAAGTAATTGGCACCTTCTGGAATAATGATTTTGAAATGTAATTAATGTAAATTGAAATTTATTAATCCAACCAGCAGGCAATTAATTCATAACTTCTGAAGGCCTGGTTCTGTTGTTAAAATATGGGTGACGATATTCATCACGATTCCTTTATTCAATAACGACCCATTTTCGGGGTTGTTCTCAAAATGTTGGAATGAAAGGAAATGAAATGTTTTTGCGACTGAAAAAAAAGAACAACCCCAGCTAGCGGAACGTGATCCAAGGGAATATATACGATACTCTAAACATAAAATATTACTTAAGCATATCTAAATCTAAATCTCAACTCTCAAACATATTCTGAGGATCAGAAATTACTCCAGGGAGCGCTTCGCGAAGAAGGGAGGCTCCCGCCATTATTTGAAAGTTTGCAATTATGGAATAGGTCGTGACACACGTTCCCCTAAATTCACCTCGACTTCCTTCCACTACACTTTCTTCAACTAACCTTCTTTCAAGGCAGCCTATCGTATCGAATTTTTCATCAAGTGGGGCTGGGGGGGGGGGGGGGTAGAACTTTCTCATCTCTTTTCATCGTGTGGCTGAGAATGAAAAGGAAGGGCTAAACTTGTCGAGTGGTTTGTGCTCGGCTTACAATGGTGGGCTGAGTCAATGCTACAAATTAATATTAAATTTCAACGAATCTTAATTTCCTGATTAGTTTAAAAGGGTATAGCCTCCGAAAGATTTGGCCCTTTTATAAGCTTTGAAACTTTTTTCTTTCATATTCTGCGACGGTTTTAAAACATTTAGTCTATCGAAAGTGGTGATGACCATTTAAAGGAATTTTTAATATCACGTGCTGTGATTCTTTCACTAAAGCATTGGCGTAAATATATGAAGGAGGGGGTCTGCTGGGGGGGGGGGGGGGCTTAGCCACCCCAAGGTACTTGTGATGATTTTGGTTATTTTCACTTTCACTCTTGAAATCGTTGATTTGTCGTAAAAAGTGGGGATTTACGGGCTTTCGGTCAGATTTTATTTCATTCCTCTGCGACCAATAACTGAGGAATAAATTATAAAAGGTTTTAATCGACCGCCATCTTTGAATAAACTTACAAAAGCCATTTGTATGAACAATTTTCCAAGTTTCATCAAGATCGGATTATATTTACGGAAGTGTTTCCTAAAAATTAAAATCGATATATTGTACATGCATATATCCATATATACACATGGCTACCTTCCCCCCAATTTTCCCTGTCCTAAAGCATTGGTTTGATCGGTGGCACGATTGTATAGCCTATGGAAAGGGTAGACTAAAATAATACTACAAAATAATAATGGCAAGGTATGTAATGTACTGTATTAAGATATGAATTATTCATACCAGAAACTTATTTTTTCTTCAAAACCAAAGCCATGCTTGGGAAAGCAATCTCATTTGTAGTCTCACTCTATTTAGCCACCAAAAGATACCAGAAGCGATAAGTAACAGATTCCTCAAAAAAAAAAATATTTGTTGGAATTTTTCAAGAAAATTATTATTTTTCTTCCCAAAACCAAACTATCAGGGGGAGCGGCATAATGGTTATAGTATGGGCTTAGTCACATTAGTAACAACTACAATATACGTACGTGAATTAAAAAAAAATCGTTACAACTGGATTTTTTTTGTGTCAATATTAATCAGAAAAAAATTAGAATTATACCTTTATGAAGCTTGAGTGCACATTAATTGAGAAAAACCCAATTTTCACGTAAAGAATAAAGAATAATTAGACCCTGCCAAACTTATTAGGGGACAAGCATGGGCCGGTCACGGCAACGTTAAGCTTTCTAAGCAAGACCGGAGTCATGCCCCACCTGTAGACCGTAGACAAAACCATTCTAAAACACCCATGACTTCCGCACACACACACACACACCGACCGGCGCAAATACTCGAAAGAGTCCCGCGCCTTTAAAAAAAAAAAAAAAAAAAAAATAGATCAATTTGATATAGCCACACCAACAGAGCTGCTAGGTCTATGCTCACTTTCCTGGTATGTTACATTAATATCATGATAAAATGATAGAAATTCAAGGAACATTCAAACAAAATTATCATAATTAATTTGTAAGACAATGAACAAATGAATTGCGCTAGTTTTTGCCAGAAAAGAACATAAAACGGAACCCCTGAGGGTCATGACCTCATTTAAGCTTCCAGTGCGGTATGTGGTGAATTTTTAAACGTTCTCTGACACAGCAGTAAGGCAAAGAAGGACCAGAAAACTGCCCAAATATCCAGCAATTTCACTTTTAAACATTTGTTTTTTCTGAGTTTACAGTATTTTACAAGTTTTTTTTCCAATTTATACGTAGTATAAGGAAAGCTTTGTGATGGTCGAAATTTTCGATTCCGAGATTTCAACGGATTTACACGTTTTCAGGTCCCAGGAACCCCAAAAAGTGGTTTTTACGAAATGTCTGTCTGTCTGTATGTTCGTCGATTTCCGGGGAAACTGCTCGGTCGATTTTGATGAAATTAGACATGTAGGTTCACAAAATTCATACCTCGGAACAATTTTTTTATTTGCGGCTAACTGAATTTGGGGGGGGGGGGGTTTATTCTCAAAAAACTCCAAAAAAAACGTCTAAAAAAATTATTTCTCAAAAACGGCTGCAACGATTTCTTTTAAATTCACATGTATTGTAGTCGTTATTAATGTTGACAAAATGCGGGGGGTCACTTGCCCCTTGATAGTTTGCTTCTAGGGTTAAAAAAATAAAAATAACTAAATATTAATGAAAAATGACTAAATAATAATTTTTCTGCGAAACCTTTCTATCGATTATTTCTACCTTCAGGTATGTTTTAGGTGTTAAATTGAGTAACGAAACCGGACATGTTGCTTTCCCAAAAAACTATTAAGTTTTGCACAAAAAATTATTTTTTGAAAAAATGATAGAAAATTCGCGCTCAAATGCATCGCGTGCCCTGCCATTATTGCTGTGTGGTAATTAATGTGTTGGTCTGACCTATCTAGAATTTACCTCACCTCCAGTGACGTCAGCTGGACAACGCCCCCCGAGATGCCCGAAATTTAACTATAGGAAAATTATTTACCATGAAATTACTCATTTTTTCTAGCTACTACTTGATAAATTGGAAAGCATGTTCGAGTAAACTCGGACCGGTTCTCTTCCTTTATGAGCCACTTTCTGTATGCTTTGTCTATCTCATTCAATAACGTTCTATACTGTACCACTGTTCGACCAGCCATTGCATACACGCAACACTCATAATACTCATATTATTGTTGTGTGTAATTCTAAGGCTGGTTGAACAGTACCTCCCCTATGGCGGTTTTGTGTCCCCAAATTCATCAGTACAAGACAAATCGCCGAAATCACACTATTATTATTATTATGATTATTTTATTTGTTAAGCTTCTTGAACACAAGATGCCGATATTTACCTATAAAGTAATGACTAAATTATTTGTTTTTTAATCAAGATACTGATGCATATAGGTAGGCGCCTACTTAGTTTTGTATAGAAGTTTACTAATCATTGTAGTAATAGCGTTGGTCCTGTTTCAGTATTCATGCTCGTTCTTCGCTCGCTCTTCGTTTGTAATTTTATCGGAGGGTAAAGGTTTACTTAGAAACTGCTCTTAAGCTGCGTCCAGACTGGTGCATTTGCATTAAGGCCTCCGTCCACACTACAATTGCAGTGTGGACGTGTGATAGCGGGGTTAGTATCGCTTGCAATGCTTGAGGATGAAGATGTAGTGTTGGCCGCCGCTGCTGCCGTGATTTTGTCTTGGGCACCTATGCACAGGAAGAAAAGATTTTGGGTTCGACCGAGTCTAAAAAGCAGGACTACCTACAGCGCCAGTGATTTAATGAAAGATCCAAAAATTTCTCCTTGTTCTTGCCACGAGTCTCGCCGTTTATTGCGGTTTTTATATACTTTCAACTGAGGATTCCACAAAGCGGGGCGCTCACGACACTTATTTATGAGTATTA
The DNA here is from genome assembly GCA_963971405.1 of Psococerastis gibbosa. Taxonomy (NCBI): domain Eukaryota; kingdom Metazoa; phylum Arthropoda; class Insecta; order Psocodea; family Psocidae; genus Psococerastis; species Psococerastis gibbosa. Next base: position 26,869,824 of record OZ020485.1, read on the forward strand.
AACATTGGTCATCTGACCACTCCACTTCCTGATCCGCCATAACTTTCAAAATAATATTATTTATCGCCAAAAGCAGATAGAAACAAGACTCAAAACGACAGCAGATGACTGAGGCCTGACCACACGGGTACTGAGAGCATGCGCAATGACGAATGCATCGGGAATAAGGATCGCGCGCCGTACAGACTACAGCATGGCGATCGGCTTTCCTTCGACCGAGATCGCAAACTTTCGGATCCCGCAATCTCTGTCCCTAATGACCCTAATACATTGTGTTTCGGCTTTTGTTGCGTCCACACAACGAAAAAGCACTACGGCTCTGCCGAAATGCATTGCATTAATGCATAGTCTTGACGCAGCTTTAGAGAAATGGAAGGTTCATGTCGTGAACGAGGATAAGACATACAGGGTAGTCCATGATGAATCAACCATAGTAGTGCATTTCAAAAGACGCAGGCTTCAATGGGCAGGGCACCTGGAAAAGTGAGTGGTGTGAATGTGAGGCGCCAAGCCCAGGACCGTGCTGCATATTGACCAAACCCGAATCTTCTATGGGTTTTAGAGCTATGGCGTAACATAACGTAACGTAAGTGAAGGTTTACTTAAGCTACCCTTATATTGAAATCACCAAATTTTTTTTATAATTTATTAAGCCAAAAATAAACCCGTCTGTAGAATAATTAATTGTTGGCATTTAGGTCTATTTTCATGCACTAAATCAATGATGGGTTTATTTTGGGCTAAAATATAAAAGATTAATAACCAAATTGGGGGATATTTATTATAAGGGGTACCTAGCTAAAGTAAACTTTTACCAATCAGAGGATTTAAGCGCTTTAAATTGCAAACAAAGCGAGAAATTTAAGGCTATTAAGTATAAGAACCTTCCATGGAAGCTCTAATTTTTCTCTTGAGCCACTCTCCAATTTTCTGCTTCAATTTATCTGCCTCTGACGATTTATTGATAAAAACGTCGGCTTCCTTTACACCACTATTCGCTCTGAATTATGGGCTACCCTACCGATAAATGCAACGAGAGCTTTCCTTACAAATAATGATGACTTTTTCACCGGAACGGATTAATTATGAGATCACAGCATTAACTTAGTCTCAAAATCAGAGAGGTTTTCAGGAGTTGGTGCTGGGAAAGCTTCAAGAGATTTTTCGATTGATTGCTGTCCATGTTCTGGGACAGGCAAATGTTTCCGTCGGATTAACGTTTTATCTATCGGGCAGTTGATAAGGAAATGGGATAGTGCTGTAGACCTATGGTATTATACATTTTATGGTACATAGACCTTAGCACTTAAGAAAGTTCGAATTGACACAGGCTATAATGTATGGGATCTGACTGCGCCTGTTGAAGAATGAGTGACACATATTTTATAGTAAAAAGATGGAAGACGGCTGCGCGTAATTTCAAGTCGTTTATCAAAAGGTCCAAGAAAGTTTTGTATCGGATAGAAGTTTTTCTAATGGTCAGAAACTTGGATAACTCGTCTAAAGCCGGCTCCATCGTCAAAAGCTGTTGAGCTGTAGCCAAAAGTGATTTTCTGAAAACTCAGCCTCAAAAGCCAATCAATATTTGCGCTGTGCCACCAACAGGTGAAAGTCCAAGCCTTGTGTTTTGACGGCTGTCTTAAGCCACGTCAAACTATCTTTTATATATGATCTCAAAAATGTAATCGATTGTTCTTCTCGACTCAATTTCTCACCTCATTCTCCTCTGAAATTTGTTCCCCATTCACACTAACGAACTGAAGTGAGAACAACTCATGTATGTAGCTACAGCAGTTACTTCCGCAACTGCTGCTGTCTACAGTACTTCACTGAGTCGTATTGCAATTAGGGAAGTGACAGTTAAGTTGTCTTTAATATAATTTACTCACAAGGCGCAGTTGTGGCGCCCCACATCGCAGTGACGTACTGAGTTAGTGTTCCATAATGAATGTTTTGCAATAATGATACAATAATATAAGTATCATTATTGGCAACAATTGGAAGAAGTTTGTACAGTTGTAAAAAAACAAATTTCACAGTAAATAATTATCATAAAATAATTATGTGTCATAATGTATAGCTATACAAATTATGATTGATTGATTGGTCGCAGTTATTGGCATTGATTTGTAAATAAATAACGGACGCCGACGCCATCAGGTCGAATGAGTTTCAAAATTGTTGCCAAATAAGTGATGGGCATCAACGCACTAAATATATCAATATATCAGCGTGTTGAGTATTGACTAAAATGTAGAGGAAAACGTCTTCTACTTTATGACTTCTCTAAGATCAATTTTTCATGTGAAATTGGATTTATTCAATTTAAAAAAATAGACAACGGGGGTGTCTGATTGTCTCTAATTTTCTGATCAGTTATTTAAACATGAAAGTAGTCAAATCTACAATACTTACCATACGACTAGACCGATTATATCTCGGTTCAAGTGACAAAGAACCAATTCTTCAATTTGTAACTGATATTTTTGTTCGATATAAAGTTTAATAGGCAACGAATTCTACTTCACTGAACAAAAATCACATTACTGCGGTATCGCGGTGCATTTTACTGTTTTAAACGCCCTCCATGGGCAACAAACCGATAACGGGAACCGATATCCCTACTCCCTATTTAACCACTTTAAATTGGATATTGTATGGAACCAACAGTATCTTTCTATCTTCATTAGCAATCTTGGCTTCAACAATACCTAAGTATTTTTTGCGTATTGCTTTTGGGAAATGACCTTCGACAATAGCCTACGCAATAATCTGTCTAGGTGATGGACACTTTGATTTGCGCAGCGAATGACACCAATGACTCAGCCTCATCAATCAATCAATCAATACATTCAAAATTAAGAATACAATACAAAATATACAATTTAGAAAATGAACCCTATAGGCCAAGTGGCCCGTGATGGGTTCTGTATACAATCGTATTGTGTATAACATTCAGAATCAGAATCAGAATGGATTGAACAAATGATCAACACAGTATAATTGTATAAGGATGGACCTGCAATCCAGTGAAACAGGACAAATGACAACAACGCTATTATTAGATTTTGTGATGCCACATCTGAGAAAGACTTGTACTGTAATAAAATATACATTATATATTTAGTATTTAGTAATTTCTGTGTGTATATTTGCGGTATTGTTTAATCAGAAAATTTTCTCCCTTTATTATTGTGTACAAGTTAGTAGTTATTTGCGGTATTAATCCGCATGGAACTTTTTCACCATGATTATTGAGGAGTTGTTTTTTGTGGTTTTGACTAATATGGATTTTTTTTCTCTTTTGGCATTGTGTAGATATTTTTGGTGGTGTTGATTTTTCACTCTTGATAATTCTATTTAAGTGCAATCATCTATTTCTAATCATCTTGCCTATTTGCATACGGACCTCATATAACAAAGTTCTGTACATTAGTTTGCCCTCGCGTACTAGCACGGCTGTATAAGTCCTAAATTTTGCAGGGTAACTGAGAAGTAGAGCGCGTTGCGTTTCGGGTGAAATTAGTTGAGAAACCATTTTTGTTGTCAATCAAGCACAAATAAAGCGTTACATAGTAATAATCAATTTGCATCAAGATTTGGTAGCCTTAAGAAAAGTTTAATTAAAAATGGAATGCTGCTGCTAATTAAATTATTAATAGAAAGAATTCTTTGCTTCCACCTTTTCATTTGGAATTTCAAGAAATATAAAAGAAATTACGGAGTTTAAAAAGGAATTTAAGAACAAAATTGCCTGATTGAATTACGAGATACCTATTCTTTGATGAGCACCTTATCAAGAGTCAATTCGTCTTAATTTATTATAATTAGGATAATTAAGATGTTAGATGAAAGATTAATTTGAATGCTGTTGGAAGAACAAACATGTACATATATTTTCAATAAAATCCAATGCTTGATCTTGATTGTTGCTGGTACTTTGAGAAAAACACTCGTAATCAGTGCGAGGTTTCCCAATAAGCATGAAACGCGTAAACATTTGCTTCGGGAATATATAATATTATAATAAAGAACCGGTCCGAGTTTACACGAACATGCTTTCCAATTTATCAACATTAGTAGATAGAGAATATGAGTAATTTCATGGTAAATAATTTTCCAGTGGTTCGATTTCCGATATCTCGGGGGGAGGGGGGGGGGGGTTGTCCACCTGCCGTCACTGGAAGTGAGATAAATTCTAGATAGGTCAGACCAACACATTAATTACCACAGAGCAATAATGGCAGGGCACGCGATGCAATTGAGCGCGAATTTTTTATCATTTTTTATTTTTTCTAAAAATAATTTTTTGTGCAAAACCAAATAATTGTTTGGGAAGGCAACCTATCCGGTTTCGTTACTCAATTTAATACCTAAAACATGCCTGAAGGTAGAAATCATTGATAGAAAGGTTTCGCAGAAAAATTATTTTTTAGTCATTTTTCATTAAAATTTAGCTATTTTTATTTTGGAGCCGTTTTTGAGAAATAAATTTTTTAGACGTTTTTTTGGTGTTTTTTGAGAATAAAACCCCCCCAAATTAAATTGGCCCAAAATAAAAAAAATTGTCCCGAGGTATGATTTTTGTAAACCTACATGCTAAATTGCATCAAAGTCGACCCAGTAGTTTGCCCGGAAATCGATGCACAGACAGACAGACAGATAGACAGACAGACATTTCGTAAAAACCACTTTTTTGGGTTTCTGGGACCTCAAAACGTGTAATTCCGTTGAAATCTCGGAATCAAAAATTTGGACCGTCACAAAGCTTTCCTTATAATACGTATAAATTGGAAAGCAATAATATCATAAAATATAACATTAATTACTTACCGTCCTATGCAAGACAATAATTATTGTCAGTCACAAATATTTCGGGTGGTTCCGCGGCATGCATTAGTAAAATAATTTCATTTAAATAAAATAATAGAATAGAATAACTATTTTCAAAACCAAACACTAATTAAATACATGTAACACTCCCGACCAAAAGTTCCACAGGAGGACTTGTGTTGTCGGGATACGATTGCGATATACAATAAAATATTAAAACATAAATTATTCAGTCTTACTACTCTTACTCATTTATTGAATAGTTCATAGAATAATAAAATTTAAAATGGGTCTAGAGGTTTCTTCCTTATAGATTGCACAATAGGCTGCTTTACAAACAGGGTGCAAATTTTCTGCTGCTATTTTGCGGCTAGCCACAAATATTTAATGCAACACTCCGCCCAACAAAAGGTCATAAAAAGGTGTATTGAATTTTCCCTTTGAAAATTCGCCGTACTAATATTTAGTAGAGTCCCTCCCGGTTTAGAATATGGGCTGACCTTTTTCATGTATACTAGCTTTATAGGCTAATGTATTGTACGAGCAAGCCAACAACTGTGTAAAAGCAAATACTAAATAATATTGACTTTTTTTATAATGACAGTTTCACAGCCCAGAATGTAAAATTTTTATGAACCTATGATAAATATGCGTTTAATTTACTAGTGTAGCAACAACTGTACACAATGCAAGCGATGCAGTGCACGGCTGGAGAAAATGAAACTCGTTTTTGGTCCAGTGATGCATAAACAAAAAAACAGGGTGCTTTTAATATGATTAGATTTTTTCTCTCGGCAGTTCGGCTATATTAACCAACACTTTTTGCAGATAAAAATTCCAATCCAATCTTGTGTCACAATCACCCCTTGAACTGCCATTGCTGTAATTAAAAATGAAAAAATATTGTAAAACATGCAATTTACTTTTACGAGAGTAGTAAAAAGCTCTTTTGATATGATTACTTCAATAACTGGAGTTACTGGAACGGCATCTCTATTGAAGACACAGATAGGTCCTTGTCGTATTTATAAACCCCCATCAACGTTTGGTTCATGTTTTTCTTTCCCCTAATAATGCAAAGCACAATTTTTTTTATCAAAAACCTTTTACATTTTGCTCTAAATTCAGAACGCAAATTACATTGCCCCTCACAAATGCTTTTACATCTTCGAAAATAACAATCGCTTCTATTAGGTACAAGCTGGACTAACACCAACGCAACGTAAAACAGTAACTTACAAATAAGTGTACATTTTCTAAATAAACCCCGATGAATGGTATACATATACATCTACATACGGGAAATAGAGCTGAATAATAATTAATAAACAAATTGTTTGTCAACCAAGATTAATTGCTGTTCATTGTTGCATATGCCAGAAGTAGATGGAACCTTTTTTTTCTGGGCTCTATTGGGTCCAACATGACGAAACAATCTTAATACAGGTTTAAAACTGTTCAAATAATTCCCCGGGTAAAATTATCCTGTTTTATTGGTGCAAGAATTGCAGCTTGTATATTTATAACTATTGTAGGATAAAATGTTCTCTGGTGTTTGGATTTAAATAAAACACCATTTTCATGTTCTAGACATTTCACTGTTTTAACCTAGGTAATAGGGAGAATAATTTTGTGCGAATACAGTTGAGAGTGGAGGAAGGAAGGGAAAATTTTCGGATCCACAAAGTATGCTAATTTTCTTCCATCCGCTTCTAATCTCAGGGAATTATTACTTCTCCCCATTCTTCATTTAGTGCTTCAAATTTAGTCCCTACCTTGAAAATGCTTTAATGTTACAGAACCCATGCCCACCAATAGGCGAGCCAAGCAGGATATTATTTCGGGGGGGGGGGGGCTAACTATCGTCGGGGGTATGGAATACTCCCAGTAAAACGGCGGGTCCCCCCCCCCCGGAAATTTTTAAGAATTTAAATGCAAAAACACACAGTTTTTGTGTTTTTAGAGGGGAAAAAACTCATTTCACTCATTTACATTAATAATCTCCTTCTTTTCTCTTTTTTTTACATTTCCGGGGGGGGGGGGCTTCAGCCCCCAAAGCCCCCTTCCTGGCTACGTGCCTGAGGCGAGCATTTCAAGAGGAATTTATACTTAGACCAATTTTGTCACATAAAACTAACCATCAATGACTCAGTCTTTTTCATCAAAAAACTTTCATTAACATTTCAGTCCACCAAAAAAAAGGTTCACAGGAATACGCGGATAGGTAGGCAACAGCTGCTGCAAGCCCTGGTTTCCAAACGTCGAGCATGGTAGACGGTAGTTATTTGAAATGCAGATGCATAGTAGGGAGTAACCAAACGTCTACCTTATCATTTGGCATAAGTCCTTATCAGGCTCACTAAATGTCTTTTTGCCATATGAAAATTTAGCAATTGGCTGTATATAGAGACGTGATCGGACATGGCTAGAAATTCTCCACTAACCAAATTAAATGATCAGGGTCGGAGATTTTCTGTCAATTTCACATCTAAAATCTCAAAAGGTTTTCATACAACCGAGGTAGTGTGATTTTACCGAAGCAAGTTACATTTCAATGCAGTAACGTAAGAAGTGGGGAGCGTAAGGAGCGTTCCACCCCGGGCTCCACATCGCCTAGGAGCGCCAAACTAGACAAAATAAAGTCATCATACATATTATATAACAAAAAAGGTACAACTTAAAACTACCCTAACTAAACATTTAAAAATAAAAATCTGTAATTTTTTGCTGATAGAATGCATTATTTCAGGCCTATATCTTCAAAACAAATTTCCCCGGCCCCCTTGCTTAGTAGGCTAATGTCCTTCGCCAGTAAAATCTCTATGTTCATGCTATCGAAATGCGTAAAACCTCACTATTTCAGGCCTATTTTTCTAAAAAATAACCTAATGACATTAGTATCATTGACACTAATGTCATTAATTTAAAATCTGCGTACGTTCATGAGAACGGCTCTCCCTTTTCCTACACTTTTATGAAAATGGGGGGGTGCCAAATGAAACACCCCCTCCCCTTCGAAAACTTATCGTTACGCCCCTGTTTCAATAGCACCTTATGATGCTTCGGCAGGATCGTCTACATTAACAGGTCCATTCTTACAAATAACCGTTAGTGTCACTGATTCCCATGAGTTACATGACGAGTGCGCGATTAATCTGAAGATCTGTATTTGGCACTAACCAAGAAATAAATCGAAAGTCAGATATTATCGGAAAAGTTGTTATAAATAAATACAAAAAAAGAAAGAATAATAATTAGCTGTCGATTTTGGAAGCCTCTGTAATTTGGGGGTGAGAGCAACAAGACGTCAGCCAAGAACCGTCTCACGCTCCGGCCTTCCAACACATAAATCACGGAGCCTTTTTCTTACCTCTTTCCTTTTGCGAGCTCCAAGTGATAATACTTCAGTATTTCACTCCACGATTACTACTCGCTTTTGTTGTTTTTCTTTATGTTGGAGTGCGACTCTTGTTCCGACCGTTTCAATCTTTTAACTGAATCACTGGAGAGCTCAGATCTAAGGCCACGAGTAACGAAGTACTTCCAGAAATTGCTTCGTCACAATCACTTTTTTAGCTTCTTCAAATAAAAAATATCTTTATGCTCAGTACGGAGGACTTTTTAAATTTATTTTAACATTTTACTATACTATAACGTACGATTGTCGTAAAATGGAAATCTCTAGATTTTTGGGTTAGAAAAAATATACTTCTAGGAATACTGTGACTTGGTGGTACTTAGACAGAATAACGAATTAAAATTTTATCTTATCTTAAATAAAAAGGTTAAATCGCATACAAACAATTTAATAAATGTATCCGAGTAACCTCTTCAATCACCTCACTAAGTCACCTAATAGGTGCTTGTGTCGAGTTGCGACGCGTCCCCGACCACAAGGTGTGCAGAGACTCGCACAAGTACAAGCACGCTACCACCGTGCCATATCATTGCTTAGTCCGCAATTTTATTGGACTTTTGGGTCTGTTTGCAAATACATGATTATTTATTTATTTAATTTAAATAAAATATAATGTAAAAAGAACCGGTCCGAGTTCACTCGAACATGCTTTCCAATTTATCAAAATTATTAGATAGAGAAAATTAGTAATTTTATGGCAAATATTTTTCCTATGGTTAAATTTCCGATATCTCGGGGGGGGGGGGGGGGGGGGTTGTCCACCTGACGTCACTGGAAGTGAGGTAAATTCTCGATAGGTCAAACAAACACATTAATTATCACACAGCAATAATGGCAGGGCATGCAATGCATTTGAGCGCGAATTTTCTATCATTTTTTTCAAAAAATAATTTTTTGAGCAAAACCAAATATTTTTTTGGGAAAGCAGCCTATCCGGTTTCGTTACTCAATTTAACACCTAAAACATGCTTGAAGGTAGAAATCATCGATAGAAAGGTTTCGCATTTTTTAGTCATTTTTTCATTAAAATTTAGTTATTTTTATTTTTTTACCCCCAGAAGCAAACTATCAAGGGGCAAGCGACCCCCCGCATTTTGTCAACATTAATAACGACTACAATCTACGAGAATTTAAAAGAAATCGTTGGAGCCGTTTTTGAGAAATAATTTTGTTAGACGTTTTTTTGGAGTTTTTTGAAAATAAAACCCCCCCAAATTGAGTTAGCCAAAAAAAAAAAAAAAAAATGGTCCCGAGGTATGATTTTTGTGAACCTACATGCCAAATTTCACTCAAATCCACTGAGTAGTTTGCCCGGAAATCAACGAACAGACAGACCGACAGACCGACCGACAGAGAGACATTTTGTAAAAACCACTTTTTTGGGTTCCTGGGACCTCAAAACGTGTAAATCCGTTGAAATCTCGGAATCGAAAATTTCGACCATCACAAAGCTTTCCTTATACTACGTATAAATTGGAAAGCAACAACTACCTGTTTCGGCACTGAGCCAATGGGCATGACTGATATCCGAGACAGACTACCACTAAAATTAATCTAATTAATAACTAGTAATAATCAACAGTTTAAGGGCCTAAGGGGCGGGGTTATAGTTGTATGCAGATCTGTTAAACCTGACGATGGCTAAGTGCTGAAACTTACATTACATATATTATAATAATTTTATTTGTGGACCAAGCAAATTTATTTTAATTCATAATTGTTACTTATTTGTGATATTTACTATGCTGTCAATGACGATACCACTTTTTAACGAAAACATAACATTTCTTATTGGGCCAGGAACAACTAGGAGCATCTCCAGAACCCCTAACAAAGTTTTAGGCGCCCATTCCACCGACCGGCTAGGGCTATTTACAAAAACGGTGACGTGGTAGCAGACATTCAAGACTTAGGTGGCGATTACACCAACCTCGCATTGCAGAATGCAAATGACATTGACGGAAATTAGAATTTTTCTTTTTATAGAAATCTATTAAAATGTTTGTACTTAACATATCCCATGACGCCATTTTTTAATTTTAGTTTGTTTGTTTGTGATTTTACTGTATGATCATTGATCAATTTTAACTATGGCATAGAGGAAAATAAACATTTCCGTCAATTCTGCAATGCGAGGTCGGTGGAAACCCCGCCTAAGTCTTGAATGTCTGCTACCACGTCACCGTTTTTGTAAATAGCCCTAGCCGGTCGGTGGAATGGGCGCCTTATCACAACCGGATCAATGGTTTCGAACAAACATAGCCTATATACAGTAAAACATTCAATTTATTTTCATATACAGTACATATTATATCGTACAATATAATACATATATATTAACTCCACACGTACGTGCCTATATTGCTAAAGCTTTGCAATACTTCCCAAAAACTACAATAGCAATATAATAATTGTATAGTTTAGGAAACTACTAATTTAAAATAAAAACTTTTTAAATCGCGTACAAACAATTAAATGAATGTATCCGATCAACCTCTTCAATCACCTCACCAAGTCACCTAATAGGTACTTGTGCCGAGTTACGACAAGTCTCCGATCGCAAGGTGTACATAGAGACTAGCACATGCTACCCACAGAAGTCGCTAAAAACTTGCCCAAATACCAGTGTGTGTAAACTGTAAATATTAATTAGGATTTGATGTAACCTCGACCGACATTGAACACTAAGAATTGGGTCATCATCAAACTGCGCCAAAATAGTTACGTTCCCTAGTTGGCACAATATTCAACTTGAAACTCACTAAATACTGGGGGATACATTAGAACTCCTATATAAGCGAGATAATGCTAGTAATAGGGATTTGTTGGGTGATAAATACTGAAGTAAATTGTAATGAAAATATTTATGGAAATAGGGGATGAATGAAAATTGTCTCACTAAATCACGCATTGAAATAGCTGCTGCATTATTCAACCGCATATTTCCAAATTATTTTATTATATACCTCTTTTATACTAGCTCATCCACAATCTACAATAATTGGAAAATATTGGCTATTGAACTTTTGTACAAGAGCTACGGTACATATTATCTTATTATATTAATTATATTATCTATCTACATTACTATCTTTAACCGTTGCATGATCACTTTGAGATTAAAAAGATAAACTCGTTTTAAAGAACTGGCACGAGTGATTCCGTACATGTTTCCCAATTTATCTATTAGTATTATAAATAAATAAATAAATATTGACTTATTTGTTCTATTACTTAGGCGGCTATTCCACCGGCGATTTTACTTCATATTTGATTTTGTATATTTTGTCGTTGTTTGTTTTTGTTTTGTTTTATGGATACTATTATGTAGACACTTAACTTATCTATTATAAATTAAGTTATAATATGGTAGCAGACATCATTAATCAGTCTCTACCATATTATAACTTAATTTATAATAGATAAGTTAAGTATCTACATAATAGTCTCATTAAAACAAAACAAACGTCAATGACAAAATTTACAAAATCAAATATGAAGTAAAATCGCCGGTGGAATAGCCGCCTGAGCCAATCTAGCGGAATTGCGGCTATAAAGCCCTCTCTTACACTCAACTAGGAACGCCCGGGACCACCTGTTTTACATGCCCTCCAAAGCATGGCCAGAAAATGTAGCCAGTGTGGGACCCGAACCAACAACCTTTTGGGTGAAAGTCGGAGCCTTTACCACTACTTTACATGTCCTGACATGCTTTGATGCCATGGTACCTATATATACAGGTAATTGTCCTAGAGATCAATATCGGCTGCTTTTCCATATTCCTTAGCATTGTAATAATCGATGGGACGATTGCATATATAATCGCAACCCGCACTGTTACATAATAAGTTGGCCTCCTACTGCTAAATGGGGTGCACAACTGTTCCGTCATTTTCTTAGATTTAAAGAACGATAGAAGGCAGGTAGTTTGGAGGTAGTGCGAGTTTTTATAGAATGTTTCATAGCAAGTCTTCCCCTCTATTGTCTATGTGCATGCAAAAACTACTACATAGTTGGATAAAAAGGCCGCATAGTTGGTAAACACACTATTCACAACGGCCTTACCATGTTGATTCCATTAGAGCAGAGCATGTTTCAAACTGCGGCAATTTGGTAGTGTGCACAGCGTTGGCAGGGGAACCTGGTGGGACATGATAACTCGCTTAGGCAGTATAAGTCGAGTCCTGAGCACCTCCGATTTAATCGTGTGACTTTCCACTTTACCATGTTCCCCAAGTGGTTCGGAATCCACTATAATCAGGAGGTCCACCCAGTAAGTCAACTCCCCTTTCCCCGAGGTGAAAGAGTCTGCGTTAGGGTGCTTCAAGTCAACAAACAGACTCACTCCCCCCGCCAGGCTGACAGGGTTGCTTAAAGCATAAATGCTGAAAGCAGGCGTTAGAAACAAAAACACTATTCACACAGAACAAAATGCTACAGGCGAGTACCGTGTTTCCGCTCATGCACATATCTAGGTTATTTTTTTCAGTCCGTGAGGTGAACAAAGTCATACAGTATATTATTCACAGAGTTCAGAATATACAGTATAAGCTCTAGATTATTTACAGTACAAGGGAACGGGAAGGCCACAACAGTTGAATGTGCCCACATAATATCGAAAGTCAAATAACAAAACAAGGAATGATCTGGTGAGCCTCCGGTGCAAAATTGCAAACGTCAGAAGTAAATTTGCGACCCAGTTTCAAGTCTTGTCACGTCTAACGCAAAGCGTCACTTCTCGAGTTATGGATCAGAAAAAATACGTCAGCAAATTTGAAGATGATAAATCAAGAATCAAGATGGACCGCGCGTTTCTAAGAATTTCACTTCCTTTCTTCAAATCCGACAGATCAGATCAATCATTAGAATTATCTCATTATTGTGCTTTTTGTAGATTTCAGAAGGGGAAGGGGAGGGTTCTCATTAATGAGGTGGGTACAAGTAAGAGCAATTAGTTGGAGATATTTTTTTTTAAATGTTAATGTTAACTTAAACCTTGTTGTTTGTTAATTAATGGCATATAACTTATACAATTAATTATTCATAGGCTATCCGAACACTAATAAAACTAACTTTTACTAAAACTTTTGCTACAGCGCTCTGATCAGTTCCTACAGTTCATTTATTATCTCGATCGAAGTGTCTAATACTTTACAATTTAAAAAACCATCATGTACGAGTATGTACCGACGTATCAAATAATTCTTTTTTGAAGTAAGTGCTTGGAAACTAAGTTCTTAGTTATTCCTATGAAAATTATGGATAAGATCAGTAACTATGTACACGGCAAGATTGTGGAAGTTTACATTTCTAAACAGAAAACAGCTCATTCCCTGCGTGCAATGGATTTAAAATAATGGCACAGTTTTTTAAGGCATTCGGTTGGCATAAATAATATTATGACACTTCATACATTTTTTGGACCATAAAAAGGTATGTTGTGGCTTCTTGAGTCTGCAACATACTGTATATACACTACAATCTACTATACATCATAACGATTATCAGTGGTCACTGTGTTTAATTCAAAACAAATGTGTCTCAGGGCAAAATAAGTTTATCACAAACATCCCCACCGACGTATTCATCCAAGTAGAACTACCCGCCGTTTTTTTATGGCATTAGGTTGGCATAAATGATATTAACACCCTTCATACATTTTTTCGACCATAAAAAGGTATGCTCTGGCTTCTCGAATTTGCAACATACTGTATATACAATAGGTACATACGCACTACAATCTACTATAAATCATAACGATTATCAGTGGTCACTGTGTTTAGTTCAAAACAAATGTGTCTCAGGGCAAAATAAGTTTATCACAAACATCCCCACCGACGTATTCATTCAAGTAGAACTACCCCGCCATCGCTGAACTTTCAAAGTTGTACATTATGTTACAAATGGAAGTTGGCACACCCCAACCAGCAAACCCATCGCTAGTGGCTTAATGTGCGACTTACACTTTGTACGTACGTCTCCCTTCGTTTGCGTTGTGTTTTATAAAACTGAGGTAGATTTAATTTCATTGTTATTTTGAAAATGCTTGGTCCTGAGAGAGCTTTTATGATATCTGTTCGGGAGACTTCTGAGAGTATTATCTTGAAGTTAGGCCAACCGTATAGAAATTTCTCCTGCAATGCCGATATACATACTGTTCCGAGTTTGCACCTTTTACTAGTATTTTTTTGGGACTTATTTAGAAAAATTACGCTTGGCTGATATATTTATTATAGATCAAAACATTCCAGCAAACACAATAGCGGAACAACTCATATCGGTTAATTTTGCTTCAAGTCTACTTGTCAAGTATATCAAGCACAAGTTACCGTGTTGCCAGGCAACCCCCACTGTAGGCAAAGTCTTTCATTAAGATAACACTATCAGACGTATTCCGAACAAGCCTATGTCCGTTAATGGTATATTCTAAGGTTACTTACAAGTAACACAATGTACGTTACAATATGGTAAACATAAACTGTTAAGAGGATGTGGAACGTAGATATTGGTCACCCCTGGATTAATCGGTTGTTATTTTTTATTTAATTTACTACACGTAAGTTATAAAGATTTGTTCTATGGCAGTTGTAGAGTACTACCTACTACCTACTTCATACACAATACCGCATCACAAGGTATTTTTAATTTTGACGATTTCATGAAATTAAATTTCTATTCTATTTCATCGTTAAATTAAATTTAATGAAATTTGTGTAAGTTCCTATCCTTTTGTTTTAAGTAGTGGTGCATCATATGAGATGTACATTTCAGTTTAATTTGTTTTCTCCATATGCCTCATTGAGAGATTATTATTCATGACTGAATTCATTCACATTCATTCTCTTATGCTTATTCTACCTCAAATTTAAGTAATACTTACATTGTGTATGAGGATTATTATTAATAGGATTATTTATCAATAATTTAAATTGATTTAAATAGCGTTCCCAAAAGCGCTATAGTCGGGCCATGACTACGGATTTGTGTTGAAAGAGAAACGCATAGAAAATCTCAGATGGTGTCAGCAGTACGACATTGGATTCGAATAGCTTACAGTCCCTCCGCGAAATGTACCACTGTAGACCCAGATGGTGAGGTTCCCAGAAAGGGTCTATGGAATTTAGTGCACGCACGCCTCTTGCCTCGGGGAGCCTCCAGGTTTGAAACAGACAAGCCAAGTCTAAGTAGATTATAGGATACCTCTATTTTATTGGTAAGCTCTTCGCCTGTGTACAGCTTGCCAAGGAAAGGCATAAATTCACTGTATGACGGTATGAATACCCAATAACAGGTACCTACTGAATAATACGGCACATATTGGCTAAACCTTAATGCGTATAATGATGCAACTTAACTTTAAGTATAAAAAATATGAAAACTTAGTGCAAGAAAGTGCATCTAGTACTTTAGTATTGAAGTTCTTGTCGTACCTACATTACCTACTTTCATTCCGAGCAAATTCAATTTTATAAATCAGTGACAATTAATAATTAAAGTCTTTATGGTTGAACTCGATGGGTACGAAAATCGTCTGCTCAATTGTATTGCTCTTTTCCACATTGTTTTCAAACAATAATGCCTTCAATGAATTTGATTCCCTGAAGGCTCAAAGATACCATCCAACTCAATGCTCATTACATTTCTGGCGAGACAGCCATTGCTATTCAATAAAACGCTTATAGTACATTCGGGAATTCCACTGAGAACGGCATCCAGGCGGAGCTATGACCAATATCATTTCTCCTTATTACAATCATAATGTTAAAACCCGGTATGAGGGAGGCAAGTCTTTTGTGAAAACACGGATAAAAGAAGCAATCCCTTGTTATTAAAATCAGAAATTGGCGAAAGAATTCCATTCCATCAGAATTCCCTGGACTTATTTCAATATTCAATCCAGCACAAGCTGACGCTTTGAAAGTGTAGGTGCTTTATCGATGATAAAAATTTGTTTTTCTCTTTCGAAAACAATGTTTCTAAAACCAGGCCTATACAGAATGGTGAAAAATATTTTGCTACCTCTTTGTACACCATATCTGTAGACGTGGTGAATTTTCTTGTATTTTTAACAACTCCTCGTTTGGATTCCTGTCCCTGTGTCGGTAAAGGTACTGCAATCAATGTACAAACTATTAGTATATTTTAACTTCAAATTTTTGATGGTGCAGACAACGCCCCAGTTAGGAGTAGATCGTGGGTTCGAATCCCGCCAAGTCCAGTTTTTTTTATATCCTCTAATTTCGGAGGAGGTTTCAACCAAAGTTAATTTAATGTCAGTGTTCTTTCAAATCATTTCATATGCCAGTGCAGTAACCGTTTCAACGTTTGGCAGTTTAAATTCAGTCCAGCAATAATTAGGTTTTGCTTTCTCAATAATATCCAAATCTTTTGTTAGTACAAATTGTTTGAACGAGGCTATATTAGTTGATTTTTTTCTCTGTCTCTATGCTGAAAGGAAATGTAGTATCAATAACTCACACAGATCCAACAACGGGGTCAATGCAGAAATTGACCAAGAAATAAAATTGATAGGCTCAATGAATTGTGGGAGTTGACGTTGAATATAATAAAGTGACGAAAAGAGCGATAAAGCCGATGTAGAGTCGGTAGCTTTCGTGGGGTCACCCTGCCTTTGGCAACGAGTAATTTTACAGCACAAAAACCTCGCCCCCATTAAATTTATCTTTCCTGCCAAGAAGGAGCGTCTTAGGTTTTGATGGATATTTTAATGAAATTAAAATAAAAAATTAAAGATATTTCATCACCTTTACTCTGCGGCTTTGCGATAAAAAGTATTAAGTAACCCCGATGTGTTTTCAGTCTTTGCTGAGATCCAATGAACAATGGCAATTAAAATTATAATAATTACAATTCCACTGCTCAAATCCTTCAATCGCATTAAGTTCGATATTATATAATAATATAATATAATATTATGCAATATGCTGCATAATTATGAAGACATGAAAGAAGTTACATTGCAATAGCAATTTTACCGCACAGTACCTAGGTAATCTATTTGTAAAGGTTAATGGCAATGATGAAATACTATTTAACAAAGGGTTAGTTGGACTTACATTGCCTGTTGTGTTAATAATCATTAGAGGCATGGGCCTCATGGTTATCGAACAATTAGGGCGGAGCCCATTGTCAGGGGAAGGGGGCGACGTTTCGGGAGTGTTTTGAGAAGGACGTCGCCCCCTTCCCCTGACAATGGGCTCCGCCCTTATTGTTCAATGATTTTTAAAAAAAAGAATAATCGCATACAAACAATTTAATGAATGTATCCGATTGACTTCTTCAGTCGCTTCTGTAGGTTAGTACCTGTGTTGAGTTACCACACGTCACAGATCGCATGGCGTGTAAAGACTATATACACGTCACCACCTGGCCATCAAAGTCGATGAAGTCAACTTAGAGGCACAGATGACTATTAACACAACATACAATGTAATTCCAACTAACCCTTTTTTAAATAGTACCTACCTAGGTAGGTATGCGAAATGATATGTACCCTAGCAGTGCGTACATAATATTCAATCGTAATATGGCGAAAGAAATGTATTAACTTGTAACATATTAATTGTTAGCAGTAGAAAATTATACAGGGCTTACAGTCGAAATCTTGACACTATGGCGCCGAAATATTAGTTATTACTGATTCGAAGTAGACGGAAGGCGTTTATTTGGTAAGGTTTACAGTTTCATTTCTGTAAATACACTGATTTGCTGTAAATTAATGATTGATTTATATTAGGATTACAAACATTCAACTAATTGCTCTGCGCCATGATTAAAGAAAGGATAATTATAATTTTCGTAAATAGGAGACCTCAAATAGGGATTAAAACTGTAGCATTTTACAGTAGCCTATTTTCACCGATTACTTAACAGAATACACCTTAATATATGGTTAACAAAGTGAAGACAATTGAGCATTTGGTCCGAAAGAGACCACAAAAGTTAAAGTTTAGCTATATATCTTGCACCAGTAGGTACTGTAAGATTTAACCCTTTTTTCAATGGAGTGTCACAACCCTCAGGTAGGTCAGGTCAATAATGAGCGTGTATAATTTCAAACTACTAGTACATGCATTACATTTGAAAGAAATACATTTATTTTTTACTTACTTACTTCCATGCCCTCCAAAGCAAACTAAAATAAAACAGAAAGTGGAGACTCAAACCAACAAACTTTCATACGGTATGTCATTGCCTTCACCACTAAGCCACAAGTATGAAATTTTTTACATGACATCCTAGCAAAGCGGGTTGAAAGCTTGGAGAAACACGTGTTTTAGCGCTCTTTGTCGGCACTATCCAAATCATCAACCAAGACGTAGAAGATGGTTCATAGAAACAGAGCATAGATCTGTTTTTATGACACTAAATGACAAGTATTTTATATCTTGTCTGACATTCATAAGTCATAGAATGCAGGGGGACTATTCACCCAGCCGTTTGACATATTCTGTAATAATTAATGAGTAACCCACACACGTAGTTTGTAGCTTTCGGCTTGCAATTCAAACTTGGTGGTTAATTTAAATCATGAAAGTTTGCATAAGGTAAACAAAGCAATTACACTACTGAGAACAGATGTGTGCGTCTGATGTAATATATATTGTACTGTAAGTACCGACTTCTCTTTTTGTATATAATTAAATTTTGTTTTTCCGGTTCATTATCAAAATCACAAATAACAATTTTGCCATATTGCAGTTAAAAAATGAATTATTGAAGAATAGTTACCAAAGAAGAGTTTGTACGGTTATGCCCTGCATTTCTTATCTTATACTTATTTATTTATTTATTCTTACAACATGAAAAATATATGTAATTATCCCTGGGCTTTAGCAGCCCGTAACAAACATGTTCCACAAATTGCGCTTGTTACCGTTTCTACTTTAGTCTTACTCTACTGATAATTATATATGAACATATTATAGTCTCCAATATTGTAATTATTTTTCCAAACAATAAAATATTATAAATATATTATACAAGCGGTTACCGGCGCAGCCTTCGGCTGCTCGCCTCCACCACTTGCGCCTGCAGTGGGCGGCAGCTCGGTCTTCGGCCTCGCGGTCACTGCTCATGTAAATCAGGCGGCAGCTCGGCCTACGGCCTCGCAGTCAATGCTCATGTAAATTAATTGTGGTCACACACAACTGTCGGGATAAACGAAAATTAATGGTAGCGCAGTCTGCCACTAGATGTCAGTTGATGTCGGTTGGCGATGGTAGCACCAACTGTCGGGATAAACGAAAATTAAATGTAGCGCAGTCTGCCGCTAGATGTCGGCAGTACCAGCAGCCATGTACACGCACCAATGTAAAATATTCAAAAATCAAATTATAAAAACATTCTCCAGTGGACGAAAGTGTTAATCTAAACCGTCCTCGAATCTCCTTGAACACACACAACAATATTCATTATAATTGGTCCAGTCGTTTGAGAGGAGGCCCAGAACATGGCCGGCCGAAATATATATTAAGATATATTTTATACATTATATATATTATAATATACAATTATTCTGATTGAAAAAGCTATTACATATTAAATACAATGTGGTGGTTTATAAACTAGCCACCAGTATTCAGATACGTTTGACACTTGACGATGGCGTGAGCCGAAACCGGTTGTGTGTTTTTTATTTTACAACGTAAAACTTTACAAAGTAATAATTTTTCACAATGAGTGACAGCAAGTTTTGCAAAGATACTAAGGAGACTATTTTATGTATATTAAATACAAAATAAAATGTATCTAACTATTATTATAAAATCTGTGCGTCTTTGATTTGTCAAAAGTGAATTCTAAGTAGGCTTAGGTAACATAAGTTTGTAACCATTTTTGTTTTCTTTCGAAACATTAAGGTTAGCATGAAAACAAGACTTTATAGTCTTATTATTCGCCTTTTGTTTGCAATAAAGTCGTTTTTTCATTTTTTCATTTCAAACATTCACTATTTGCTTTATTTCTTGTTATAGTGTTGAATTATAATTAATTTGCATGAACCACTATAATACCACTATCAACATCAACATCTTTAGGTTGTTCTCCACAGAACAACCTAAAGATGGCAGAAAAATCGCCAGCACAAGACTCATCCTTCCAAGTATTCTGTAGGAACGGAAGATTTTTAATTAGTTTCGTTGTAATATATTATTGTTGTTTCTTATTTAATGCAGCTAATTATTTTATTTCATTACATTATTCTATATTAATTATTTATAAGCTTACTACATAATTAAAAGTTATTATAATATTTCATGTTAACGGTATATATATATTTAAAAATATTTAATGGGGCTGTTTATAAACTAGCCCCCAGTATTCAGATACGTTTGACTTAAAAGTTAGTCCGCACCTGAGCACAACCGAACCGCGAAGTCAATTTGGTTTTTGTAACAAATGGGTTGGTTGATCTAGCTTTATGTAACTCCATTACGTCGGCTCAACATCAGTGTCCATGACTTTCAACACGCGAAATTGCCATAATGTTCCTTTATTGCGAGTTTACACTAAAACATACGGTATTATACCAAATTTATTAATTTAAGTCACTGTAATAATACAATACTAGTGGGCCCGTGCAAACACTTGCCTGTGCGCATGGAGGGTGAGGTTTAAGAACAATTTAATTAAATCTGGAGCTCTTAAATAGGACATGAGTGTATGTTTGGCGTATTGCTGGGGTTCTAAGGAAATTGTATGTACCTCAAATGTGTAGTTTGGTGCGCGCAGGACCAAACTTTTTGAACACAGAAAAAACGGTCTTAGGGGAATAATATAAGAGGGATATTTTTGTAGCCTAGTTGCCCTATATTACTAGTTTTCATTTTTTACAAGGTTTTAGGCCTGTGGGTCGGATTTGAATTATTTTGTTAAGAGAAAATCGGACTCTCTAGTGCAAGGTTTCTCATAAAATATCGATCACAGAGAAAAAAAGAGAAGTAAAAGAAATGCTCCCCTACATTTCATGCATTAAATAATATGTTGTATATAGGCTCGAATACCGTTTTACCACAGTTATTAAAGGCGAGGGCCTAACCTTACATTCTGCAATGCAATCTGTGGCCAAACAATATGATAGGCTAGTGCCAGCTACATACTGCGTTTTAAATTTTTTTCAATATTTCGATATTTAACAGAGCATATTTTAAGAAATTTTCACTGGGTGGCACAAATTGAAATCCTATTCTACGGAGTGTAAATTTCGCTTATATCCACCCTCCCCTCCCCATAAATAAGTTCTTTGGTCACGTTAAAAACAAGATTGGCGCTTTAAATACAACGGACAACGTAACATTTGACTATTTTTTTCTTATTTTTCTAATTTCTAGTTTTGTTAGTCTTGGAATTTGAAATTTGTGCCCAATTCGTGTGGGGCAATATGCCCAAAAGTAGGCGGCAAAATCACCTCATTGGGGGGCACGCTTGCCCCACTGGGGCTTCCTTAAAACATGCCCTGATATTTAATCAGAAATTTGGGTTTGTACACAAACGAGTAATGGGGTGTCAAGTTTTAGCTTAGGAATCTAGACATCATGCATGAATATTTATTTTACTTTACTTTTTTTAGATTTTAATTTGACCTACCGTACAGTACGCTATTTTAACAAATATTTGTCATAATTAATTTTTAAGCAGCATACAGTATACCGATGCATATATTAATTTATGAGCAGTGTAACATGATATACTGCATATAACACGCGAGTCCGTAGCCTATACATTAGTATTTTTTATTTTTTTTTAAACCAACCTAAAACTGAATTTAAATACAAACACATTTTCACAGGTATTCTTACACGAAATGTCAGAGCAAAGCATAATGCAATAGCTTAACAAGACAAATATCTGTGACTCCATTTTAATTACTTTTAAAATATTTAAGTTAGGTAACTCAAACGTTTTTACCCTTATTACACGGACCGAACTGGGTTACTGCACAAAGTAGATTAAACATTATTTATTCATGTTTTCGTTAATGAATCCAGTCGCAAACCATTACGACAACAAAGAGCCTTTGTAGCCAGACAATCGTGACCACTCGTCGGAAAAATATTTTTTATGCAAATAGGTGTAAATTCACAAATACAACTACAGTAAAAACGCATTACTGGTGCAACTCAAGGAAAGCTCTGGGCAGATTTTTATTAGTTCTCAGGTGGCCTCAAAAGATCGATGAGGAATCAGAGTTTGTTTAAAAGTGCTGACGGGCGTTAAGAAGGGATGTTGCGATGCTTTACCCACTCATTTTTCTTCTAAAGTTTTTTTCTGAACTTTGTTTCACCCCGACAGAGTGTACTGATTCTGTAAGAAACCTTTCTGTAGGTAGCGTACTCGTATTGCAGTATAAGGGTTTTAAGATTGATCGAGTGGGCTCATTGTAATGCTTAAAGCCCATTTTCTTAGAACAACTCCTATGATGATTCCACTTTCCGAAATTTTACCCACACAAAACTTTTTTATTAGTAAAATTATCTCGAAATTTACCCTCCCGACCATTTAAGTTGTATTACGATGCACTCCGAAAATAACAGCAGTTGGACAGCTCTGGATTCAATCATTTGTAGTAAGCTTTTCAAAGTTTATATCCAAAAAATTTAAAAAATATGCTTACAATTAGCTTATTTGATTTTCATTTATTAATTTGATCTATTCCCTTTTATAATAAATCACAGGTTTTTGCCTGGGGAAATGTTCAAAATTAACACCAAGATTCAATTTGGAATGGAATGACTTTAAGTCTCTAAATTTTACTTACGTACTTGTGTTTGGGACAATTCATTGGTTTACAAACAAGTTGATTTATTGATTCCTCCATTGACATCAGCGCTCCTTTCTGAAAACGACAACTCAGTCTATGGAGGATAATGGCAAACGTCAAAGGAAAAGTTAAAAAGCATTAGCGACTTTAATGAAACAAAACATAAAGTTTCTACCTAATAGAAGCTAAGACTCAACTTGGCGTTTTAAAGGAAAAGCTTTGGGAAATCAAATAAAAGTTGTTCAGCTGCTGATAACCCGGCATAAGTTTCTCAATCTTGCATAAATATAAGAGTAGGAATTGAATTTAAAATTAATATTAGCCTTTTTCTTATGCCTACATCAGAAATCGATGTACAGTACCTACTGTAAATAAATGAATAAATATTGATTTTTTGTTCTATTACTAAGCCAACCCAGCGGAGTTAGGGCTATAAAGCTCTCTCAACTGGTTTACATCCCCTCCGAAGCATGGCCGGAAAATGTAGCAAGTGTGGGACTCGAAACAACAACCTTTTGGACGAAAGTCGGAGTCTATACCACTACTCTACATGTCTTGACTACCGTAATGTACTGTATAGTATTTGTAATGCTATTAATATCTTAATTTTGGCTAACTTGTTGCCTTCTTCGATGGATGAGTGTTTTGCGCATTTTTATAATATGTGGACAAGGGGAATCAAAGCTACTCGAGCCCCCTAAAAACTACGTTTTGTTTGGCATATATTTCAGTGCCTCTGATTGGCTCTTTCATTTATCACGTGTCCATGGTACCACTGTGGCTAGAGTGGTGAGTTAAAATGCTGAAGGGCTATGGATCGAATCCTTAACCTCCTGTAGTTCTTCTTTTCACTTAGACTGCCAGTCATTGATTTGAATTGATTACTGCAATTACAATCGCAGACAACTAAAAGATCAAAATAAACGAAAAAGTGGAGTCGTTTAGCTTTGAAGCCATATGCTTATATGTAAGCGCTCTGTGATTTGTTTGATCTTTTAATTACTTTCCATGCTATTCCTTCAAGGAGTTCAAGGTATGATTACATACTATTACAGCAGACCCAGCACCAACGTAAATGAACAAGTGCAAATTATCCTGAATAAACCCCAATGAATATAAATTGGCTTACAAAAGTCAGAGCGAATTAAAAATTAAAATCACAAATTGTTTGTCAAGAGATTAATTGTTAAATACTTAAACCTTAGACCTAGGCGCAACATTTTTTTGGGCTCTTTAAAAAAAAGTTTAATGTCGGCTGCTTTGGAGTGGGTTAGTTCTAATTCCGTCCATAAATTATTTCAGTTATTCTTATTCTCTGGAGCTAATTGGTAGTCCTGCTGGGCTGCTGATCTAGTCTAGTGTTTATCGGATCTATCGAATAATAAACAAATGTCATTTTGTGATCAATTCTATACTAATTTCAAATTTTGAGGCAGGGTATGATGCAATCCGATAAGCATTTAAATTCAGTTGGTTACATTGGTACATCAATAATTTTCATCAGTAGAAGTGGCGAAATTAAGTTATACCGCAGCCTAGGTATCTTTGTACACTTGAATGATTAGTTGAAATGGTGGTTGTCACACTTGACCTAATTTCAAAAGTTATAATGGATGTGGGCAGTTGTGTACATATTGCTTAAATATTCATTGCCAAGGTACGTATAGGAGGTGTGTAGGAGACATCAATTTCCACTAGACTTAACTTCCATTATCTTTCTGAGCATCACCTCATCAAGATTCATGATATTCTCTCCACATAAAATTCATTTTGGTAAAATATGTTTTAATACTTGATTTTTTCTTCAAGGGTCATCTTTTTCCCTATTTTTTTTTAAATATACATACAGTATGTTCTTACTCACTTATCTTAATCAAATCAACTCACATTTATTCACAGTAACGCAATTTTGTTGTTATTGCTAACCAATTTATACGTAGGTATAAGGAAAGCTTTGGGATGGTCGAAATTTTCGATTCCGAGATTTCAACGAATTTGCACGTTTTGAGGTCCCAGGAACCCAAAAAATTGGTTTTTACGAAATGTCTGTCGCTCTGTCTGTCTATCGCTCTGTCTGTTCATCGATTTCCGGGCAAACTACTCGGTCGATTTTGATGAAATTTAGCATGTCACAAAAATCATACCTCGGGACCATTTTTTTATATTTTGGGCTAACTCAATTTGGGGGGGTTTTATTCTCAAAAAACTAAAAAAAACGTCTAGTTTGCTTACGGGTTAGCTTAGTTTGCTTCCGGGTTAGGAAAAATAAAAAATAAAAATTTTAATGAAAAATGACTAAAAAATAATTTTTCCTTGCTATCGATGATTTCTATCTTCAGACATGTTTTAGGTGTTAAATTGATTAACGAAACCGGACAGGTTGCTTTCCCAAAACATTATTTGGTTTTGTGCAAAAAAATTGTTTTTGAACAACAAAAAAATAGAAAATGCACGCTCAAATGCATTGCGTGCCCTGCCGTTATTACTGTATGGTAATATGTTGGTCTGACCTATCGAGAATTTACCTCACCTCCAGTGACGTCAGGTGGACAACCCCCCCCCCCACCCATCCCCGTGATATCCTAAATTTATACATAGGAAAATTATTTACCGTGAAATTCTCATTTTCACCATCTTCTAATTGATAAATTGGAAAGCATGTTCGAGTAAACTCGGACCGGTTCTTTTACATTGTTATTGGATTTTTAATACTTTTCTTTATGGTAAAATATGTTTTAATACTTCATTGTTCTTTTAAGGGTCATCTTTTCTGATATTTTTTTTATATGTCTTGTTTTGTTTGCTTTCCTAAAAAGCTGTTTGGGTTTGAGCAAAAATGTTTTTTTGAAAAAATGAAAGCAAATTCACGCTCAAATGCATTGCGTGCCCTGCCATTATTGCTGTGTGGTAGTGTAATGTAATGTCTGACCTGTCTAGATTTTACTTCACCTCCAGTGACGTCAGGTGTTCCCCCCCCCCCCCCCCCCCCCCCGAGATGTCCGAAATTTAACTATAGGAAAATTATTTACCATGAAAGTACTCATTTTCTCTATCTACTAATTGATAAATTGGAAAGCATGTTCGAGTAACCTCGGACCGGTTCTTTGCATTGGTGCTACGCCTGCTGGACAAGTTCTAATGTTGTCTTTATTGGGACACAAGAGCAAAGGGGATATGAGTAAAAAATTTGTTTATGCATGACATGACTCATATTTATCTGGAAAACCAAATATCCGAACCGTAGCATCTTTTATTCATATCCATTAATCTTGCACCTCCTCCGTAGATAACACCATCATGTGAAATATGAACGGGGCATGATGGTACGGCCATCCCCTTTGTTACATGGCTCCTGCTTTGCTTTTTTGAATTAACCCGAGGTAATTTTTTTTTCATAAAACAATGTTAACGTAGTCTGCTTTGGCAAAGAGAGTGGTTATAAAAAGACCCTTATCTGCGGTGGTGAAATTTTTATTGCACTGTTTTTATACCTTGCTTCCTTAACTGCAAGCATTAAAACTAACCTACATAATGTAATTAGTGCTTGCTCAATATAAAATTGAGCCTTTAAACAATTAAGTAAAAATAAAATATAAATTGGGCAAAAATTAGTAAAATAGTAAAAAAACATACAAATATGAGCAACCTCCGTGTAAAAAAAACTCCTATAGCCTATAAATAAGAATAAAATTATAAATAACTTTGCTCGCAATTCCACAAAATAAAATGTTTAATCATGACAGCTGTTTCGGTGGTGAACACCATCTTCAGACATCTTTAGACAGTCTGAAGTGTCCAGACATCTTTAGACAATAAAAATTTTATTTTGTGGAATTAAGTGCGATGTTACTTATAATTTTATTCTTATTTGTCATGTATCACTTCCACGAAGTCACTGGAGAAACTCTCTCATGGATCCTATAGCCTATAATAATAATAAGTCTGAAGATGGTGTTACACCGAAACAGCTGTCATTAAAAATTTATGTTGTAGAATTAAGTGCCATTTTTGTTTATTTTTATATATAATGTTATTAATACTATAATAATTGGTAATTTGTACTACAAAGGTTACGTCTATATTACAGCAGTTTGATTTAATTAATTTAAAAATTTTTAATTAAAAGTGTTGAAAAACACTAATCAAAAACGCTAAGAAAAATATAAAACCAGTCAGTCACTCTCGCGTCTCGACACACTGTATGTGCAAAGGGTTCTTGACAAAAATGTTCGTTTGAAGAGCTATCAACTAAGAGAACAAGCGAAGTAAATGGACCATAGCGTCTCTCACACAAGAGTGCAGCAGAATACCGTACTTACCTGTATCTCTCTTATAGCAACAGTATAGTTTGCTCTTATTAGCTGCATATTTTGAAAGATTCCCTGCTGACTGTCGAGAAGTCAGCAAAGCTTATTCTAGAGGTGGAAAATAAAAAATTAAGAGTATTAAAATTTTTAAAAAAATCTCCTTCTATGGGATCTCGGATTCTCCAACAACAAAGTCACGCTATAACTCATTTAAGCATCTCACTTTCTTAGAGCACCGGGATATTTATTGTGAAAAATATCAACGAGAAAAAAGCTGGAATTTTCAAAAATTCGCTCTCATTAAATTAAAACCATCGCATTTCACTATATAGAAGCTCAGTGATATTAAAATTAAATATTTTATGTTAGTACTTGTGGAATTACCATAATGTGCTATTTTGAAGTGATGAAATAAAAGCTAAAAGGTTAAAAATAGGTAAAGTAAAACATTTTAACATTGGCATATTGTGAACAAAAGTACAGAGACAAGGTGTGTGCAAAATGCGCGAATTTGGATGACCCTCATTTGGCTATAAGCCATAAGGACCTACAGCAGATCTAGCACCAACGTATAAGAGTAACTGAATAACTAATCCGGGAATAATCCTAAACTAATGTAAATAAACTCATGGAACTTAAGGAGGAATAAGGATCAATTAAAAAATTGTTAGTCAACAGATATAAATTTATGTTCATTGTTGCATATGCTAGATTTAACTTAGGCCAACATTTACTGTCGGCTCTTTTTAGGCCCAACATGACAACGAAGAATATTATAATATTGGCAATATCGTTGATTTTCCATCCTATTAGCAACATCCAAAATTGCTAATAGGAACTCCAGGAATAACCGTTCAGATTATTTATATTAATTGATTTTCTATTAGAAACCGGTTTGTTATTGCTTTCCAATTTATAGGTAGTATAAGGAAAGCTTTGTAATGGTCGAAATTTTCGATTGCGAGATTTCAACGGATTTACACGTTTTGAGGTCCCAGGAACCCAAAGAAGTGGTTTTTACGAAATGTCTGTTTGTCACTCTGTCTGTCTGTCGCTCTGTCTATCTGTCTGTCTGTCTGTTCATCGATTTCTGGGCAAACTACTCAGTTGGTTTTGATGAAATTTGACATGTATATTCACAAAAATCACACCTCGAGATTGTTTTATTTTATTTTGGGCTAACTCAATTTGGGGGGGTTTTCTCAAAAAACTAAAAAAAACTTATAAAAAAACTATATCTCAAAAACGGCTCCAACTATTTCTTTTAAGTTCCCATATTATATATTGTAGTCGTTATTAATGTGAATAAAATGCGGGGGTCGTTTGCCCCTTGTTTTAGTTGAAATAATTTCAATCGTTAAATAATATATTTTTAAGAAAATGATTAGAAGTTAATTATTTTTGCAAGATTTCTATAAAGTACCTACGGTACTTAATTTGTAACAACGCCCATAATAGCGTGCTCGAGATTAGATATTCTGGAAACGACGCAATGGGGATGATAGCTTCAAAAGAAATGGAAGGGGAAACTTTGTTTTAAAAATTTGTGCAGCCTAAGCTGAAACTTTGCCCTAAAGTAGATTTTCATACAATACACGTGAGAGTAGTAAGTCACTATCAACAAGAAAAAATGCGGACTGTATGTAAAATTAACAAACTATACTGGATTATATGGGGTATATAATACTGACATTTTAAATTAACTTTGGTTGAAAAGGCAACCTCCACGTTATAACTGAAATTAGAGGATATGGAAAAACTGGACTTGGCGGGATTCGAACCCACGATCTACGCCTAACCGGGGTGTCGTCTAGACCGCTCGACCACATATACAGGAGTAACTTATTTAATTATTTAATTGCAGACCTCCACTTTATGTTTCCTATACGGCTCTCCATGGTTAAGCATTTTCCATTTACTATTGAGACTCACTCCAATAACTTTAACTTACCAGTAACGTGTATTTTAAGCATACACAGGTACGAATAACGAAACTGTCCTATACAACATCCGCAGCATATCACAGTATTGAACCATTCAATTAAAAATTCCAACTTATGTATATTAATGATCTATTTCAGAACTAATAATGTACAATGTATATTGATGGAGATAATATTGATTTTGCTAACTTAATTTCGTATTCTCCATCGAACCGAGAAGTGTGATTACATTCCCTTCAATTGTGGAGCAGTTTCGCATCACACCACTAACTCCGGAGATATACAGCATTTCCCTTTTTACATGAGTGGCTTTCAATACAGTAATGAAACCTACATTTGACAGCAATAGCTTAAAATGTTATTGTTTGGCTGGAATTGAGTCCGACTATTTTGAATGTGAATGAAATAAAATCAATCAGAATCAGTGTGTGTCATACGACCGCTATATTACGTCGAAGCATTATTCGTTAATCTACGTATCTGAAAATGAAACGAAGTTCGGTACTACAATCAAAGAACGACTAGAGTAATTTTAATGATATCGGATTTATTGGATTGAAGGGGAAAGGAAGAAGAAGGATTTATTAGATTCATCCCCCCAATAGTCCTGTAGCTACTAAAATATCTTTAAAATAAAATAAATAAATGCAGGTTGGGTTAGTTCTGGAATATTCGGGAATACTCGGTGCCTCTCCCCCTCCCCCAAATTTAGTAAATCTATCATAATTTAATTATATTATTACGCTCTGATTTAATCCATATTACATACAATTTGTTTGTTCTATTTTGCCCACAAGTACCCCCCCCCCCCTGAAATGGGAGGTAAGTTAGGTTAGGTATTAGCTATGCACTGCAATAAGAAAAAATTGATAGATAAGGGGTTCTTCATGACTGGTATGCTACCAGGAAATTTTGCGTGAGAAGAAGAAAAACTTAACTCGTCAGGCAACATTGTTAGAATATATGAAGCCTTCGACATCAAAATAACTTCGGTTTAGGTTACTTTATTCATAACAATGTACATTGTTTTATTATCTTACACTTTACTTAACATTTTTCTTCTAAATTGTTTTCCATAGACTCTGGTCGCGATTATACATACCTTGTATGTACTGTATTTACATGCAAAGTTGAACCACGACTTACGCGAATTCGACTTACACGCCAATCGCTCGGACCCACCTACCGCGTAAGTCCAGGGTATTACTGACGCACAGTATAGTAAAATATATTTCCCAAATGTTTCCATTTTTTTTTATATATATAGCTACGGGTACAATTGCGCATGCCCGTTATGAATATTTCCTATAAAAAATAAAAAAGTAACCAATATAAAAATGGTTCTGTTAATTAAACTTCGTTTTCCTAAGATGATTTTGACTGGAGTTGATACTTTTTATTCAGTGTCTCTCATACTCCACAGTATGTAGGCTGATTTGCTGACAATTTTCTGTTTTTTCCAGAGTTGAGTCAATATCATGTCACCCTTGAAAGAGAAAGAAGAAGTTATGAAGCTCACAGAGCGAAGTATCGGGGGAATAGCGTGAACACGGGGGATGTGTTTATAACAGAAAACTCGACAGTGGTAACGGCTCAAAAAGGGGGCACCGCTGTCCTTCCATGTGGCGTCCGCAAAATCAACACTGGAGTGGTGAGTTTCTATTGACCAACAGTCTCATAACTGCATGCTCTTTACAAATCTAATTCGGAAACCATTTATGATGCTGTGTGCAGGGTATTATTTTACAGAAAGAAAGGAAATCAACATGTGAATTCCCAATCGACTTTTTTTTGTGTGAAATTGGTTACTAATAGGTCTAGTATTTGTTTCGTTACAATGTTAAATTAACATGTGCTATTAGGTTTATTAATTCAACTGAAGCAACACTATCATTTTAAAATAGGCAGATTTAAAAAGATTTATGGAAATTCTTATACCTAAGAGATGTAACCCAGTTACAGTAGAGAACTGGGCTAGGAACCGACAGGCAGAGGCTACGTGACGCGACATAAAAAGAAAACATTTCGACCAGACCTGCCTCCACAGTCCACACAACTGTTATGGGTTCATAAGTACCCCAAAATGCGGCTGGTGGGCATGTAGTTGACCACAATATTTCAAAGAGAGTAGTTGTCAAAAAAAGGTCGTGTGATGGTGTTTTTAATGCTTATGAGGTGTCACTAATACCCTACAATAGCTAAATTATTACAACTAACCGTATATGACAATTAATTTTATTGAACGCCATTTATTTAAAGCTGATCATTTCAAATATACATAACTCATAACAAAGTGTCGAAATGATTAATAACGAATAATGAATTGAAACGATTATTATGCTTCAACTTTCAACCTTTAAGCGGCCCATAGACGGTTGGTTGCTCAATGTTTTGACGGCGGCCCCTATACGTTCAATATTATTGTACAATATTTTGGTTTTTGCAAATAGTTGTATCATATGGAGGCGATATTGAAGGTTGTGCAATATATGGCACAACTGCGAGCACAGACGTACAACCACATTGTGCAAACAGTCCCCGGCAGAATTTCTTGATGTCAAGATGTTGAGTGAAAGTGAATTATTGTGTTGCTTGATAATTGCTGTGGCCGCAAGTACAAAAAAAATAAATATAAAAAGGGCTCGAAGAAAGATATAAAATGGGCTAAAACAGTGGTTTCTTGATAATATATATAAATATAACAAATAATATAAATAAATATATATAAACTCAACATCAAATTGGTTTTCCGCTTTCTTTTCGCCCATGATGTTGCGACGACTTGTTGACAGTGACACAACCTCTACTCGAGACCAACTGACAGATGATACAATATTTTCCATGTTGTTTCCATATTTTCAACTCTTCGTCAATCGCACAATATATTGTGCAACTTTTCAATATCGCCTACACACGATCAATTTTATTGTACAACCTGGAATATTGCGCAATAATATTGACCGTCTACGGGCCGCTTTAGCCTTAGATATTTAATGATGTCATAAACCCTACTGTTCCCGCATCCATAGAATTAACTTTTATACGACAAATTAACGACACTGTGGAAATTACTATGCAATAAACGCTTTCCCGGACCTAGCGTGATCGAATGTGCAAACATCGTTTCCCTTTACCGCCAAAATTAGGTAACAAAAATACAGCGATATAGCTGTTATTAATTTCACCATACGGATCGCCTGCAGCACGGCGTTATTTCAATGAAGGGAAATTTTCCACACACTAATGTTATGCCACGGCTGGCTGGTTTTCACGTTTTCTCCAATATTTCTCTCCAGGTTATATGCCCAATTTATTATGGATTTGCGTTCAATTTTTTTTTTTTCCTTTTTTTTAAAAAAAGGTTAATCGCATACAAACAATTCAATGAATGTATCCGATTGACCTCTTCAGTCGCCTCACTAAGTTACCTAATAGGTACTTGTGTCGAGTTACGACACGTCTCCGATCGCATGGCGTGTAGAGACTTGCACAAGTACAAGCACGCTACCACCTGGCCATCGAAGTCGATTAAGTTATTTCGGCAAAGAAATAGATTTTTTACCTAGGAGCAAGTCTAATACGGCTGTCAGCACTTTTTCCCAACAATATAGTACCCAGCTGTGGGCTCATTACCATAAACACTGCTTGTATATATTAGTACCAGTTTATTAATACTGCCAACGGCCTAACCATGTTGAATCCATTAGAGCAGAGCATGTTTCAAACTGCGGCATACTTGGTTGTGTGCACAGCGTTGGCAGGGGAACATGGTGGGACATGATAACACGCTGAGACTATACCAGTCAGTCTACGTGCGAGTCGAGTCCTGGTTACCTCCGATTTCATCGTGTGACTTTACCATGTTCCCCAAGTGGTTCGGAATTGACTATAATTAGGAAGTCCACCCTGTCAGTCAACTCCCCTTTCCCCGAGGTGAAAGAGTCTGCCCTTAGGGTGCCGCAAGTTAACAAACAGACTCACTCTCCCCCCGCCAGGCTGACAGGGTTGCTTAAAGCAGAAATGCTGAAAGCAGGCGTTAGAAACAACAACAACAGTTTATTAATACTAGTATATTAATGCGTCTCCAGGGGCCCAATTTTATTGCAAATCAAGATTGAAAATTTAAACTTGTTACGATAACTTTTATTGACATAAAATAATACAAATATTTAATGTTTCAGAAGAGAAATTTGTGAATCCTTGATTAGGTCGGAGTTTCGATAACTCTCAAAAATGTTATATTTGTTAGAGAGATATTCCGGGGAAAAGCTATAAATCGGAATCTCTGGTGAAGTAAGCCTAATTGCGCCCCGCAACTTTTCGCCCTCACTCCGATCAAAGAGAAACACGTTTCGCGTTCATGTGCTGAATTCAAAACTTTTTGTCAACATTCCAAATCAGGCTTTTCTCAAATTCTTTGAACTGAATAATATTGTATATTTTAATAGACACTTTTAAATTATTATTTTTCATGCAGGGCGGCTTAACTAACTGCGTTTTATAGTTATAACAAAATTAGACGCAAACAAATATCGTCTCGCTTGGACAGAAACACTATACTATGGAGCAATTATTAACGCAAATACTTCATTACAATCATGGGCGTAGCCAGAGAGGCGCAGGGGTGGGATACGTCCCCCGTCCCCCCTAAAGGTTTGACTGGTTAACACTACATAAAATTGGGGTTTCTTTGATGAATTTACACAATATTAAAAAATGGGTGGAATTTAAACTAGATATAATAAATAATATTTTAATTATATTTTTAAAAAATCAAATAAACCCGCGAAACCCAATGATTTAATCGAACTTGGGCCCCTGTCCCCACCCCCCTGGATCCAATCCTAGCTACGCCCATGATTACGATACTAAAATACCATTGTTGTAATTAAAGGTCTTTCATTTTTATTATTATATTATATTACATATTACAACAGGACAAGGACATTGCCCTTTAAATGTAATACATAATTCATATATAGTCAATACGATAAATAAATATTAAAAAATACTTATAAACTAAGCACAGAAGAATTAATTAAAAATTGTTTTACAAGTTGTTTAACAAATAGGTCACAACATACATACATACAACGTACAACAAAGTACAACAACATACAACGTAAAAAATAAATAAGATATAAATAAAATATGAATAAATAGTAAGCATACGGTTAACTACTCAGGTGTTATAACAAGCAGTGCGGATAATGAGTATGAGTATAAACTATTTCGATTGATGTCAATTGATTGGTCCAATTGTGATACCATATTGTAGAGCCTAGGCAGACGACGGAGTGCTGAATTGCGCCTGTAGTTTGTAGTGGAAAACGGAACATGGAAGGGGCTGTTTCGATTTTGCATGGGTAGTCCAAAGTTTTTTTAAAATTAAATTACTAAATTAAAAGTATATTTTGCAGTGACACTGCTCCAAGATTGCTCGATAAGCAAAGGCTTGAGCATGGTAATCATTGTGTTGGAAAAATTGTCAATATATTTATTGACCCTTGTCCCATTGTTCTCGGACAAGGAAAAAAGGGAAGTGTAGTGGCCTTAAATTAATGCTTTCCAAATTATTTGTAAACAACTGGAAATTAACTATTTTCTCGTTCCACCGACTCATTGATTGGAGCAGCCTTATGGAAAATTCACAATAAATACAAACTTTATTCGCAGTAAATTAACGTTTTCTTCTGATGAAATATTGTATTTATAAAAACGCGATAAAGCTGTTGTTGGGGCTATACAGATTTTATTTCAGTAAATCAGTCGAGTGAATTAAATATTCTGCGCCTGTAGCCTTTTTCATGTTCTATTATTATTTGAAGGACTTTTTATGGACGTTGGCCTACTTCTATAGTGGCCCTTCGAATCTTGCCCTGCCACAGATCGCATGTCGGGCATTGTCGGGCATTATTGGCAATTTTTTCGCAGGAATTTTTGCAGTTGGCAAACTGGTACATGCGTTTTTGATAATAAATAAATAAATAATAAGCCAACCTAGCGGTGTTAGGGCTATAAAGCCCTCTCTTACACTGAACTAAGAAAGCCCGGGACCGCCTGTTTTACATGCCCTCCGAAGCATGACCAGAAAATGCAGGAAGTGTAGGACTCGAACCAACAACCTTTCAGGTGAAAGTCAGAGTCCGTGATGTCAACCTACCGACCTACCGACAAGCTAAGACATTAAAACAATTATGTAACATGGGTATAAGTTATATTGTAGTATGATAATATGGTATATATAACACTGACATTAAATTAACTTTGGTTAAAGAGGTAACCACCTCGTTATAACCGAAAAAAAAACTGGGCATGGCGGGATTCGAACCCACGATCTTAGCCTAACCGGGGCGTCGTCTTAACCCCTGGACCAGAAGCCCCGACAATTCCAGTAAATGCCAAATCCTCTACTTATGCTCTAATTGACATGATTCGTGTTGCTAGACAGGTTAGCTCAACTACACAACTATCTAACCGAACAGGTCTTTGAGCTTACTTAATTGCATAAAGGCAATGCTTTATTCAATATATTGTAATATTACATGGTATATACAGTATAGCACTGACATTAAATTAACTTTGGTTAAAGAGGTAACCACCTCGTTATAACCGAAATTAGAGAATATGGAAAAAACTGGGCTTGGCGGGATTCGAACCCACGATCTACGTAGTTGTGTAGTTGAGCTAACCTGTCTAGCAACACGAATATGTCAATTAGAGCATAAGTAGAGGATTTGGCATTTACTGAACTTTTAGGGGCTTGTGGTCCAGCGGTTAAGACGACGCCCCGGTTAGGCGTAGATCGTGGGTTCGAATCCTGCCAAGCCCAGTTTTTTCCATGTTCTCTAATTTCGGTTATGGGTATAAGCATGAATTCACCATGTACTGATGCGATTTTTTTAATTCTTACTATCTTATTATAATATGTTTGCGGCTGTGGAACGGGAAGTTAGCTATCTTCTAACAAAAAGTTAGAAAGCTCAGTATTTCAAAGAAAGCCGTCCTTGTGGGGCCACACTTCATTCTCACATGGCTACTATGCTAACTTTAGGGGGAACTTTCCCCATTTTCGAAACAAATGACAACTGAACATTTTTGGTAAAGTAAATTAATTCATGGTGATGCAGCCGCAAAAAATATGTAAATAGTCAACTAAAAAATTCATATACAATACAAAATACAGTAAATTTGCAATTTCTCACCTAAATTTTACTGCTCTAAACAAAGATAAAGTGCAATACACTGATTTTATAGAATAAACATAGTTAAAATAGTCGCGCGGGGGGGGGGGGGGGGGGGAGGAATAATTTGCTAAAGAGAAAGTTTTCATAACGGTCTTCTTAGATCCTTATAGCGATGGGTCGAAAAAATTTTTCTTTACTTTTACTTTTTACTTTACCTTATTAACGTCTGATTTGCTGAATGCTCGCGACGCAGACATGGCTGAAACAGCTTCATTACGGTTCTACAATATTTTACGTTCACAATTATTTAAAATATAAATGTGCAAGTACCTAGTAAGTACATAGTAGCTATGACAACAGAATACCCTTTATTAATTATACGATAATACCAATGACGGCATCATGCATTGCAGTATAATGTAGATAATTGAATTCAACTATCATATTATAAAGACAAACTGTAGTAGACGGTACCTGGGCAACTCGTTGTCTAGCGCGCTTTGTAGCAGTTTGCCGAACGAAACTAGTGCACATCACACCAACCCCATTCAAAACCACAGTATTGCACTACACATAACCATACAACGCGTAAGCCCAAAGGGCGCATAGTTAAGATATAAAATAAAATAAAATAATATTACATCAACTAGTTATATTATAAATCACGGTACGGTAGTTTATGGGACTTTTACGTTATTCTGCCTGCCGCTTTTGCTATCAGTGAAATTTAGATTTAAAGATTATGGAGTTGAAATGCTTGAATTATGAATTGAAATGCAGCAGTGGTACCTACTTGAAGTTATATGAAAATCGATATGAAGAGACATGTCCGCGGGGATGGTGAGGGCATTAGTTGCGAACCGGTAAAGTATCGCTCCCCTGACGGGTATAAAAGTGCTGGGAAGACACTTTATTGCTTGGTGTCACCAGTTCTACGGTCTATAAATAAAAATGGAATCTTTACCAAGATTCTAGGGCTTAATCCCAATTTTCTTTCAAATTCACCGTAAAAAATGTTTGATACTTCTTTTGTCAAATAGCGATTTAATTGCATTGCTAGTTTAAGACTTGTAGCCTTCATAACATCTAAAATTACTCATACAATGTAGGTCATGTATTAATTAAGGGTCTTTTTTTTAAGTTTTTTAAATATTATAATATTATACGTCGACCTACTCCAATCTGGCGTAGCTGGGCTAACGCGATGTAGTTCCATATTTAAGATGTAGTGAAGTGAACTACAGTTGTAAACTACGTCATTGGTATTTTTTTGGGATACCTACGAACTATAACTAATAATAATAACCGGTCCCAGTTTACTCAAACATGCTTTCCAATTTATCCATTAGTAGGGAGAGAAAATTATTAATTTCATGGTAAATAATTTTCCTATGGTAAAATTTCGGATATCACGGGGAGGGGGGGGGGGGGGTCGTCCACCTGACGTCACTGGAGGTGACGTAAATTCTAGATAGGACAGACCAACACATTACCACACAGCAATAATGGCAGGGCACGCAATATATTTGAGCGTGAATTTGCTCTCATTTTTTAAAAAATTGTTTTTTTGCACAAAACCAAATAGTTTTTTGGGAAAGCAAACTGTCCGGTTTCGTTACTCAATTTAACACCTAAAACATGCCTGAAGGTAGAAATCATCGATGGAATGGTTTCGCAGAAAAATTATTTTTTAGTCATTTTTAATTAAAATTAAGTAATTTTAATTTTTTTTACCCCCAGAAGCAAACTATCAAGGGGTAAACGACCCCCCGCATTTTATAAACATTAATAGCGACTAGAATATATGTGAATTTAAAAGAAATCGTTGGAGCCGTTTTTGAGAAATAATGTTTTTAGGCGTTTTTTGGAGTTTTTTTAGAATAAAAATTGAGTTAGCCAAAAATAAAAACAATCTCGAGGTGTGATTTTTGTGAACATACATGTCAAATTCCATCAAAATCGACTGAGTAGTTTGCCCGGAAATCGATGAACAGACAGACAGACAGACAGAGCGACAGAAAGACAGAGTGACAGACAGTCATTTCGTAAAAACCACTTCTTTGGGTTCCTGGGACCTCAAAACGTGTAAATCCGTTGAAATCTCGGAATCGAAAATTTAGACCATTACAAAGGTTTCCTTATACTACGTATAAATTGGAAAGCAAAAACCAGTAAGCCTTCTTTATAATGGGTACAAACCGGAAATCAATAATAATATGCAATTTAATGGTCATATACAATATTATGCAATGTAAATAAAATTATCAATATGGCGGCAAATAGTGTATACAAAAGTAGAAATATATTACACCGTAGATGGAGAACCATGTGGAAGTTTTCGAAACAATAATGTCTAAAATTCAATTATTTAATGAATTACAACAATTATTAAATATTTTAGCTGAAAATAGGAAACATTTGTTCAAAGAACAACTTAAAGAAGGAGTTTCAGTCAAAAGGAAAACGCAAAAACCGCGTCACCCAGCAATGTACCGCAATGAAACCAAGAGTCTCTGGAGACGTTGCCTTTGTATATACTCCGAACCGGCATTTCTATTATATTATATATATAAGAACCTACGGCATGAATAAAATTGTGTAATTGTTGGCTCCACATACTAAAAATAATCCCATAGAATAAATATTTTAAAAAATTCAATTGCACTGCAGCCTGTTAGGTACTATGCCGTCTATGGTCGTCTGTGTTCGTCATTAAGATAGCCTAGATTTTTTGTAAGATAAACGGAATTACTGTAAGCAATCTTAAATATAACGTAACTGCTATTGAACGATGTTTTGCTTACTGCCTCGGTGGGCTGCAGCTAAGTTGCCAATGACATAGTTAGAATTACTTTGGGAATGATCATATTATGATCAAAACGTGCATATAATCTTTAGAAGTTGCCAACAATATATTATGCGTCTAAGGCGGTTAGTAGCTTCCCACCCCTAATTACTCCAGTCCAGGAAGATCGTCAACTTTGAAAAGTATCTTAAATAAAGTTGAAATCTCAAAGCATTATCATACCCTTAGGTATCTCAACGCAGAAGCCAAGATATTTTATCAAAGATACAATTTCTGAACCCCTTGCCCGTAAAGTTCCCAAAACTTTTGATAAATTCCTAAAGTTCTTTTTAAATGATCAGGAATTTTCTCTAGTTTTTCGAAGAAAAATTTTTACCAACAACCAGGTCAGCAGAATCTTTAAAAATTATCCTCTGTACTATAAAAATAGCTGGGTTAATTTAATTAATCCCGGGTCTTCTTTGTTATCTAAATAATTAAGTGACTTGAAAGTAAAATTTGCGCGTAGCTGCATAGAACTTGTTTCGATATTTTTCTACTGAGTTACGATGCTTATAAATAGGCTTTATAGGTGTTGCTGATGCATGTCTGCAATGTACAATATCAACGTGAGCACAATATCTCTAATAAGTAAGTTAGCCTTTTAAATGCCTTTTATATACTAGTACAATGAATATAATGGTTAAATACATAAACACTCACATGTAATGATGATTACTTATCATCTATCCAGCAGCCAGCAGGTGTAGCACCTAAGGAAAAGAAAAAAAATCCGGATAAATTATTATTTAAACCATTTGAATTCGCATACGCTAAGAAATAAATAATAAATAAATAAACACATTTCTGTTAAATTATACAATAAAAGTAATCAACAAGTAATTAACAAGAAAGTATAAAGTAAAATCGTCAGAGTATCGTCAAAATCTGGTAGTTCTGTCATTGTGCTAGTGCCTCAGTGAGAGTGTAGAAAGCTTTCTCTAAGAGATAGTTTCTAAGAAATCTAGGGAAGTTAGAAGCATTTCTCACCGCTCTCAGTCCAATCAGGAGTTTCCTAAGGTAGGCGAAACCTTGTAATATAGGATCCAGTCGCACACACTTGGCTGTGCGTGGCGCTGGCCTTACAAGGTCTCCCCGTTGCCTCGTGTTGTAAGTGTCAGTGTCCCCGTTTTGTTTAAATGTCTCCCACACCTCAGGCGAGGAAGTAACCTGCTCCACAGCAGACGATATTCAACAGTTTT
Organism: Psococerastis gibbosa; assembly: GCA_963971405.1. NCBI lineage: Eukaryota > Metazoa > Arthropoda > Insecta > Psocodea > Psocidae > Psococerastis > Psococerastis gibbosa. The sequence goes on from OZ020485.1 coordinate 26,910,341, forward strand.
GTCATGGTGAGCCCAATAAAACCAGGAAACAAACAGTCTAGTATATAGTGCAATGCAACAATCTCCGTTGACAATAAGTCTGTAATATTAATATTAATCATAATCGGCTTTAATACCCGTAAGTACATTAACATTCCTTTGGGTTTCTTTTGAATAATTTACTCATTGTTAAAATTAACTTAGTATAGTTTTACGAATAAAATTAAATTAAAAATTCATAACCGGTTTCGGCTCACGCCATCGTCAAACTATCCAAAGTTAATTTTAACAATGACTGACAGCAAGTTTTACAAAGTTACTAAGGAGACTATTATGAATAATTTACACTTATTCCCAGATAAATTCTTTTCTATTCGTACTACGGCTGCATATACAATATTAACAGCTTCATTAAATCATTTAAGAAAATTCCCATGTTATGTGTGAACATTCGAGACAGGAGCTCAGTCTGAGATACCTGAAAAACATTAATTAATTCCTGCTTCTGAATTTTAAGTGCGCTGACTGCGCTCTCATTTTCTTGTTGACGAGCATTTATCCGACTTCTTCAGGTCTTTTCCAAAGCCTTGTTAATGAATAAACATTTACTGTTAAATTATTCAGGATATGCAAAACGTAGATAAAAATTGACCTACGGATGTTGTTTGTTCGTTGAATACCGTACCTACTTCCTAGTCCCCGCACAATTTTAACGACTATGGTAAGAACAAAATTAAAATTCTACAATGACAAACGAGAAATGTAGTTGTTTTAAGAGTGTACATCCCGTAGGAAATTGGCAGCCCGAAATTTAATACTTTTAATTTTTTATTTAATTGGGATGTAGTGTAACTTCTTATGGCCGCTTGTAAGCTACATTGCTATCATTTCGTGTGACGCAAGTTCTGAGTAATATACGTAAAATAGTAGGAGGTACCTATACAAGCGCACTGGAGTTGTATAGAATATTGAACTCTCCTGTATTTTTAGAATTTTAAATTATAATATCAAGTTACAATTCTCTTTTACTGTGTGGTCACAGAGTAAGAGACATTACTTTCAATTTACTACAATTACTAGGAAATATATCGGGCTAGTAAATGAGCCAAATACGCGGTAGCTTGGCGGGAAATTAATCCACAGTGGCAACTAAATTTTGAGGCTCACCCCAAAATGTAGATTATAAAGTGGGGGCGGTAAATGGTTCGATTGGCCAAGTGCCAAAGATAAGGAAAAAATGGGGTAACCGAGTTGCTGGATGCGAGGTGATCGTTACTTAAGCTCAGCCCTGGCCTGGGCATTCACTTTCTTCTGACCCTTCTCTGCGTGCTTTCTCATTAATATTGTAGCTTCCAATTGTACCACAAAGTCACCATTGAATCTTCTACTTTAATTAAAATTACCTAGTGGGTTTTAGATATTTTTGTAGTTTTCCTATAGTGAGTGAAATTCATCCCGGGGCTGTAGATTGTTATCAATATAGCGGTTAGTATGGCCTGAACAATTTATGTACACAGTTTTGACCGGGTCCAGGTATCCATTCTGCTATGCTGCAATGTTTATGACATCGATATTTTTGCTTTCCAATTTATACGTAGTATAAGGAAAGCTTTGTGACGGTCCAAATTTTTGATTCCGAGATTTCAACGGATTTACTCGTTTTGAGGCCCCAGGAACCAAAAAAAGTGGTTTTTACGAAATGTCTGTCTGTGCATCGATTTCCGGGCAAACTACTCGGTCGATTTGGATCAAATTCAGCATGTAAGTTTACAAAAATCATACCTCGGGACCATTTTTTTATTTTGGGTTAACTCAATTTGGGGGGGTTTTATTCTCAAAAAACTCCAAAAAAAACGTCTAAAAAAATTATTTCTCAAAAACGGCTCCAACGATTTCTTTTAAATTCTCATATATTGTAGTCGTCATTAATGTTGACAAAATGCGGGGGGTCGCTTGCCCCTTCATAGTTTGCTTCTGGGGGTAAAAAAATAAAAATTTAATGTGTTTGTCTGACCTATCTAGAATTTATCTCACTTTCAGTGACGTCAGGTTCCAGTTAATATATTTTTATGGTAGAATCCAACATATATCTTGGAAAAGGAAAAGGAAAGAAACAGAAACAGAACATAATTATGCACTTCGTATCGAAGGGAGTGCAGTGTTTTTGGATCACGCGTTAGTCGGGGTTTCCACCGACCTCGATAGTGATAGTGATCGTGATATTGACGTGGTAGCAGACATTAAAGACAGTCTAAAAATGTCTGCTACCACGTCAATATCACGATCACTATCGAGGTCGGTGGAAACCCCGCCTTACGCCAATGGTAAGCTTGTCGTAAAAGGGCAATATTCTTGTGAAAACAATAATTTTCGAATCCATGGGGTCTTTGGCAGAGCATAGGTTCAATGGGCCACTTTATAAGTAGGCCTTCGCAATTAAAATTAAAATGATAGCTGTTCTTCACAGTTGATAAATTTGCAATGGGTAATTGGGATACATATACATATACCATGAGCCAAATAATAAAATTATGATGTCAGTGTGTTTCAAAGACCAATACTCGTATATGTAAAAAAGTAGGAAGATAATTGGCAAGCAAGGGCGTCGCCAGATTTTGGGCTACAGGGGGGGGGGGGGAAGAGTTGTGGTCATTTTCGTAATACGTAAATAAAATATATGGTATAGTGTAGTTAAGTTGAACGAAAAATGTAATTTTAAGGTACTTCATTACAGGTCTGTAATTTAAAATAGGTACGGTACGGTACCATAAAAAGACAAGATTCAACGTGTGTACAAATACAAAAAAAAAATCAATTTTACATGAATGGCAAAAGATTTTCCCCTTTTCTTCTATTTCCAAGCACTTGTCAACACAAAACCAAATCTTTTCTACGAGCAGTAAATTTTGTTTAGTTTTAGTGTATGCACTAATTCTATCTACAAATACAAAATAAAACCGAAAGCCAAATTTTCTTGACTTAGTTCAATTAATAATAAATAATAGTATAAGAAATTATACTTTGAGGCAGCCTAGAACTCGACCTGCCCTTATCATATAATAGCTAATCTAAAAGACAGTACTGTGTTAGCTTACTTTTTTCCAGACAAATACGATACACTATTACTTTTAATTCCTTTAAACATTGCAATGAGTTCTACTATACAAGAAAAATTACGAGTTCTACACCGCGTTTAGAAACTTTCATCCATTAAATATTCCGTAACATGGTGTGTAAGGTATACCATAAACATATATGTTTATGCTCACCCTGTTCTCCGAGTTGAACAATTAATTACGTCCCCTATTATAGTATGCGTCTGCGTAACAAGAATTAGCAAGATTAAGAACGCTACAGCTTTACCAACCATAAAAATTCTTCCTGAAAACGTAAAGTACGCGCGTACGTACAGCCAGAGGCGTAACAAAGTGGGGTCAGAATATCACCCCCCCCCCTCCCCCCTCTTACTTTATTTTATTATAACAATATTCATCCCAGGCAGCCTAAACCTTCTTTTAGTTACTCGAGCCAAGGATTTCCCAAGGTTTTGGCCATTGGGACCCCCTTTGATGATATTATGGAAATTTTATACCCCAATGCTCATAATTATCTGTAATACTGATCCTATGTTAATTGATAAATAGTAAAGCATACACTCACTCACTTCACTCGTACAGGGTATTTTTCTATGGGAAAGTTGTCTATTGCTAGGCAGTGAAATAAATTAATTGCGCCTTATTTTATAGTTAGCCACGTTATAAGCTGAAACAGCAGGCGTCTCAAATATTCAGTTGATTACTAAGTATTGTCCCTAGAGTTAGAAAACAATGTGCCATGTCTATCAGCCATGTTGAATTCAAAATTGTTTCCCAACCAATTGCATAACGCGAAATAAATTGTTCAGGGCGTAAATTAGCGTGTGATTAGACCATTATTGTGGTAAATGAGCTGCGAGTACAAAATTAAAATTAGCTTAATACCCTGAAATAATGCAATGCCTGACGTGCTATGTAATTTGCGAGTAGTTAGGCAGACGCGGTGCATTATCTCCAGTAAAAACTCATGCAAAATTAATGAGGAACCCTTTGGCGTTTATTATTACTTTCAAATATTTTTTTGCAACAATCCTTTTCATTGGAGCCAATTGGTTCAAAGTGAAGCTACTACAATACAAGCATAATTATTATGTGGTGGGCAACTACCCTATTGGTAACGTACATAATAATCTTTCTTCTTTCTTTTCCTTGTCCAGTATTCCCTGGACAAGGAGCATATATTACAAAAATACAATACATAATAATACCATCCCCAAGCTAGAGCTTACTTGGAACAAAAGACTCATACAGTGCTGCTAAACAAGGCTTAATCATTTATTTTTGTTATTTATTTATAATGTTCATTTTATTTTATTTTTATTTTATTTTTACTTGTTATTTTAATGTCAGTTTTTCTTATTATTATTAACTCCCATTGACCAGCCATCTTTTTATACCCGCTTTTAACTCACCCATCTGTTTAAATTTTTTCATTTGTGGAGGAAGTTCATTGTATAATATTATGAAATTATATCTTTCTTTCTTTCTTTTCCTTGTCCAGTGTTCCCTGGACAAGGAGCATACATTACAAAAATACAATACATAATAATACCATCCCGCATCCCCAAGCTAGCGCTTATTTGGGACAAAAGACTCATACAGTGCTGCTAAACAAGGCTTAATCATTCATTTTTGTTATTTATTTATAATGTTTATTTTATTTTATATTTATTTTATTTTAACTTGTTATTTTAATGTCAGCTTTTATTATTATTATTAACTCCCATTGACCAGCCATCTTTTTATACACGCTTTTAACTCACCCATCTGTTTAATTTTTTTCATTTGTGGAGGAAGTTCATTAAATATCTTTGGTATAAGTACTTTGTTTAATCTCTCTCCATATTTGTTATATGTTATCTCAAACTTAAGGCTTTTTGGGTTTCTTGTATTGTACTTCCCTTTATCATCTATTTGGTATTATTTTTAAAAATAGTTATCTCTTATTAATTTATACTTGAATAGTTTCGTTATTGGCAGAATGTTAGCATGTTTGATTTTTTTTCGTATTGTTTGTATTTCTTGTTGATTTTATTTGATAACATGTTTTTTATTATAGGTACGCTTTTGTATCATTTAGGGGCTACATAGATTTAATTTATATGAAATTAGTGGAGTAAATTAAATATTCTGCGCTTGCAGCCTTTTTCATAGGTATATTATAATTATTGTTTGAAGGGCTTACTTTAATAGTGGCCCATCGAACCTGACCATGTCAACGACCCCATGGAGTTTCAAACATTATTGGTATTGGTTCCGCAAGAATTTTCGGTAGTTGGCGAGCTGGTACATTTACGATTTTACGATGTGAACCTACACGGGGTCCAAGCGATCGCGGACAAGTTAAAACAATCTTGCCATTGACATAATGTAACAGGCAGGCTCGTAATCCGAATATGTTTTGACTTCACACTATATAGAATTGAAATTTCCAGACGTGCGACATTTCACTATATGCCATGGGATCGTTGACGATGACATCCCCATACGAGTCCGGTACCGTACTTACTATGTTCTGATTTAAGAAGAAACTTGTATTAAGGGAATCCTTTTCTTCCTCTTCTTCTCTAAATCCCTCTTCTATCGAAGATCGGCGATGATCATGGCGATTTGGACCTTGGAGACGGCTGATCTGAAAAGAGCCAAACCAATGTCTCATGTGTGTTTACCAAGATGTTCTGCTTCTGCCGGGTGCCCTTCCCTTGGATTATTACATGCAGAAAACGATATTTTTCGTTCCCCATCACATGGCCGAAGTAAGTTAGTTTCCGTTTCTTAGCCGTCAGCAGCAACTCAGCTTCTGTGTCTATTCGCCTCAGGATCAGCATTATGAACAAGGATCTCTCCAGGGTATGCGTTATTAATCACAATATGGTTTTAAAATGCAAGGTTTTTAACTTACAATATTATTTTATTTCTTTTTTGCAACTCGGGAGACATCAAATCTAGGACTAGAATCCGCTGTGTGAACAATCTGAAGCCAGTTCGTTAGACTACTGTTTCAAAGTCTTGGAATTGTAACACAGCTTTACCGCACAAAACGACTCAATTTACCATGGTCTCCGAAGCACAGTAAACTTTTCTACATTTGGCAAGTTGGCAACTTGGAGTGGTATGGTTATGCATAATAACTTGCAAACTTCCGGCATTGGTTCGAAGCAATTGAAAAAGTTGGAGGGTCTAAAGTTTTTCTTTTGTTTGCTCTTGTTGGTATTGTTCAGATCAATTCAAAAAATTAAAACTTGTACTGCACTTCTCAAGTTAGTCAGGACGTCTGACTATCGAACAAATTTTGGTTTTAAATAATTGGGAGAAACCGAGAAACATACAATATAAAGGAAAAAGTTTTAAAGATATTCAGAGGTTGAGTGATATTTCCTGGCGAATTATAAAGTGATAAATTTCATAAACTTGACCAAATTTTTAGCAAATTGTCGTGAAAGTTCTCTCCCTGTACCGCAGTTCATGCCTGTAGGGGTTTTCAACAAAGTTAAATAACTACTCGAGCTCACAGTACCTCTTACGTTTTTAGATTACGAAATACGCCACTAAAATATCCATAAGCGTGGTATCGCTTAAAGGAGCTCACCGACTTGCATACATTTGTTGGTACTGTTCAAAACTGGCATCAGTCTCCTATTATTCACTCAATATTGTTCCAATATTCGATCTAATAAAATAAATAAGGGCCTAGGAAAAATTGGAAAGTGTAATACCTAAATTAAAATTAAAATTCAACATAAGCATTCCAGATATTCCTTCGGACGAATATACAATATATTGTTTCAAATAAGTACTCGAGTGTGTAACCAGGGCCACTAATGCATTTACCTAAGTAGGGGAAGGTGTAGAGTCTTGGGTGACGACGAATTGATCAGAATACCACCACCATAGAAAGCGTAAATCGACGGGGACGGCCACGAAACGAATATCTCCAACAAGTTAAAAATGATTTGGGGATAACGTCTTATGTGGAGCTGAAGAGGACATGTCAAAATCGCGGAGACTGGAGACATCGCTGCAATATGTTGCTGCCAACCAGCCATCATCCGGCTGTAACTTGAAGAAGAATACCACCACCATGGCAAGGTGAAGACTCAGGTTCGAATTCCGTGTCTGTCCTGTAGTACCTTCCTATCTCTGAAGAGCTATTAGTAATTTAATTATATTTTTCATTCGGATTTGTCAGTTTCTTCATGAGAAAAAAAATTATAAATTATTCTATGCATAACTCTAGGGTTCTAGAACGCACCTTCGTCATTCCCCATCAAGGAAAATATGAAAGATTGAATATAAAAATTCAGCAAGAACTTTAATAGGTGCCGCAGTGACTGACATGTAATATATTTTCTTCTCTTTTCTTTCAATATTTTATGGATAACGACTTGCTATGCTGAACGCCTGCAGTGCGAACAGTGCAATAACTCCTTGAACTGTAGCTACGAAGTGGTTTTAATGGTTGTTTTACACTTCAAACTACTTAAAACTTACACAGGAAATGAGTTTAGATGATGGAGGCCTCAGGGGGCACCTCAAGTGCTGCTATTGAGTTGTTTTATTTGTAGCAATATTTCATATAACGAAGTAAAATACCATGAAAAATTATCAAAAAATACAATAATTCATTATCATCCCTATCTGCGGTACTTAGGAAAAGAACCGGTACAAGTGAACTCGTACATGCTTTTCTATTTAGCAATTAGTAGTACCCGACCACGATGGGATGACATCTGGAACAATTAGTTTATTTGAAAACTTGCATAACAATTTATTCGATTTTTGTCTTCCTAATGTCATTCTATCGTGGTCGGGTAGTATAGGTAACGTAAAAGGTCCATGGTTAAAAATAGGTTGTATATAAAATTTCCCTATCACAAAGCACTGGGTTAATAGATGGAACAATTGTTTAGTCCAGAATGGGCAGACCAATATTATAATACTGGTACAACGGTATGGTATGGGGCTCGGTTTATCCATAATAATAAAAAAAAATTGTCAACAAAACCAAAACTTGTAAAAGCAACCTCTTCTGCTATCCGATTTATAAAACATACCTGAAGTTAGAAAGCATTGATAGAATATTAGAATGGTTCATCAGGAAAAATTACTTTTTGACATTTTTCATGAAAACATTTTTAGTCCTTATTTTTTTTTTGGGGGGGGGGGGGGGTATAAAACACCCCCAAAATTAGAAAATTTGTAAAGCAACTTTTGTGAACTCCTTGGACCTCAAAACGTTAAGAGGACATGCTACGTAGAAAATGAGCACTCCAAAATTTGTTGTTTTTATTGACTTTTTATTTTTTATTTAATTAACAAAGCAACTCAATAAAAATTTGGCTTATGGAAGTTGTAGAAGACTGCTTCATGCATCATGTAATAGGAAATATTAAATGTTTGGTACCTTAGCTCTTTCCTAAATACCTGAACGGACTAAAATTATGCGTATTCTGGGATTTCTGGAAGAACTACAAAACCGAAAAGTAAAAATACCCGATTACATGATGCACGAATTAGTCTTCTACAACTTCCATGAGCCAAATTTTTAATAACTTCCTGAGTTAATTAAATAGAAAATAAAAAGTCCATAAAAACATCAAATTTTGGGGTGCTCATTTTCTACGTAGCATGTCCTCTTAAAGTCCGTTGAAATCTCGAAATCGAACATTTTAACCATGACAAAGCTTTCCTTATACTAACATATATGCAAAGACGAAAGTAATAGGAAATCTTTCCAGTTATAGACTACTGCAGAATATGTGATGGTTCTTGGGGGTGCTGTTGGGAATGTGAGGGAACTTGGATCGAGGGCTGCCGCAGCACTATTTAGCGATGTTTCGTTTTTTCAGTGGCCAACATTGTAGTTTAACATTTGAGAGTAGCAGAATTTATATGACTTGACGTATTCATGATAAAAAACAGTTAAAAGATCGTATCTAGAATTAGTGTAACACTACGCTCAGTTGAGGCATATGCCGCAGCAGAAAAATCACAGTAAGTTGACTGAGCCATACTGTGCAAGTGTTACACGAAGAGCAGTCATCTTACAAATGATACATTCAAAAACCGTCGTACATATTTACGAGTGGTATCATTTCTAAAAGAACCGGTCCGAGTTCACTCGAACATGCTTTCCAATTTATCAAAATTATTAGATAGAGAAAATTAGTAATTTTATGGCAAATATTTTTCCTATGGTTAAATTTCCGATATCTCGGGGGGGGGGGGGGGGGCGGTTGTCCACCTGACGTCACTGGAAGTGAGGTAAATTCTCGATAGGTCAAACAAACACATTAATTACCACACAGCAATAATGGCAGGGCATGCAATGCATTTGAGCGCGAATTTTCTATCATTTTTTTCAAAAAATAATTTTTTGGGCAAAACCAAATATTTTTTTGGGAAAGCAACCTATCCGGTTTCGTTACTCAATTTAACACCTAAAACATGCTTGAAGGTAGAAATCATCGATAGAAAGGTTTCGCATTTTTTAGTCATTTTTTCATTAAAATTTAGTTATTTTTATTTTTTTACCCCCAGAAGCAAACTATCAAGGGGCAAGTGACCCCCCGCATTTTGTCAACATTAATAACGACTACAATCTACGAGAATTTAAAAGAAATCGTTGGAGCCGTTTTTGAGAAATAATTTTTTTAGACGTTTTTTTGGAGTTTTTGAAAATCCCGAGGTATGATTTTTGTGAACCTACATGCCAAATTTCACTCAAATCCACCGAGTAGTTTGCCCGGAAATCGACGAACAGACAGACCGACCGACAGACAGACATTTTGTAAAAACCACTTTTTTGGGTTCCTGGGACCTCAAAACGTGTAAATCCGTTGAAATCTCGGAATCGAAAATTTCGACCATCACAAAGCTTTCCTTATACTACGTATAAATTGGAAAGCAATGAATGTTGTTCATTCGCGTAACACTTGCACTCTATGCTGCAGTCTACTTACCATGATTTCTCTGCTGTGACGTACATCTCAGCTCAGGGTGATTTAACTATGCACAAAATTTGGAGCAGAATATGGAACAGAACATATCATTCATCCCTCTGTTTCTAGGGATATGAATATTGCTGTTCAGTGTTCGACAGGATAAACTTAATAATTCGAAATACTACCATTGAAAATTATATTTAGGCTTATCGCACTTCCTGAATAGGCGCCAATATTAGCCTATACAACTCTAGATGATAAAGTTACCTAGGCGAGATATTGAGTAAATTGAATTTAGGAGGTTCATTGTCAGTGAAGAGCTCTGTTGTGAAGAACAACTCTTAATAAGCAGTCAGTCTGTTTCAAATTAATATCCTCAACATTGCATTGTTTTGAAATGTCCCCCCCCCCCTCTTCCACCCCCTACTCTAGCACACAACTTCACTAAACTGTCCATTCTCTGGCCATCTTTCATCTCCACCAATCCGTAAACGTATATTAAAGCTCTTCAGTGATATGCAGTATACGTATACTTCAGGCTAAATTAATGTTTTGCAGCTGCATTTGATAAAAATCACCAATGACACCTACTTTGTAGGTATATAATAGGCTACTTGGCAGTTATAGCAATAAAATATGTTTGTTTTTTGCTTTCCAATTTATACGCAGTATAAGGAAAGCTTTCTGATGGTCGAAATTTTCGATTCTGAGATTTCAACGGATTTACACGCTTTGAGGTCCCAGGAACCCAAAAAAGTGGTTTTTACGAAATGTCTCTCTTTCTGTCTGTTCATCGATTTCCGGGCAAACTACTCGGTCGATTTTGATGAAATTTGGCATGTTGGTTTACAAAAATCATACCTCGGGACTATTTTTATTTATTTTGGGCTAACTGAATTTGGGGGGGGGGGGGGTTATTCTCAAAAAAACTCCAAAAAACGTCTAAAAAAATTATTTCTCAAAAACGGCTCCAACGATTTCTTTTAAATTCACATATATTGTTATCGTTATTAATGTTGATAAAATGCGGGGGGTCGCTTGCCCTCTGATAGTTTGCTTCTGGGGGTAAAAAAATAAAAATAACTGAATTTTAATGAAAAATGACTAAAAAATAATTCCGTTCTATCGATGATTTCTACCTTTAGGCATGTCTTAGGTGTTAAATTGAGTAACGAAACAGGACAGTTTGATTTCCCAAAAACCTGTTTGGTTTCGTGCAAAAAAACTTTTTTTGAAAAAATTAAAGCAAATTCACGCTCAAATTCATTGCGTGCCCTGCCATTATTGCTGTGTGGTAATGTGTTGGTCTGACCTATCTAGAATTTACCTCACCTCCAGTGACGTCAGGTGGACGACCCCCCGTGATACCCGAAATTTAGCCATAGGAAAATTATTTACCATGAAATTAATCATTTACTCTCACTACTAATTGATAAATTGGAAAGCATGTTCGAGTAAACTCGGACCGGTTCTTTTTAATTGGTTTTAAGGGCTTGCTTATACGCCCACCGAGCCATTTGTCGTTTCGATTGGATATATTAATATATTAATAAAGTAGGTTGCACTGCCCTTGTAAGACCTTTAGTTCCTCCTCATTTGCTATGTCGTTTAAGTTCCACTGAATGAAACAAGCCATCAATATTCTTCGTCACCTTCCCCCCCCCCCCAGCAAGGGCAATTGCCATTTCGATTTCAGTATCGGTTGTGTTTTGACTGGAATCTCCCCCCGTGTTCTTGCTGATTTTTTGCCTTTTGTTTAAAACTCGACGTAAGTTTTTTCTCGGACTTACCAGCTTGGTGGCTAACACCTTTCGAATAAAATATGCAATATGCTGGATCAGTAACCGGGATTCGTTCCTGTTAGGCGTAGATCGTGAGTTCGAATCCCGCCAATTCTAGTATTTTCCTTATCCTCTAATTTTGGTTATAACGTGCATACATTGCACATGGGCCTGAGGGGGAGTGCCATTTTTATTACATATTAATATGCTCCCCTGGAATTTTTTAGAATTTCTCCAAATTTGGTCTTATACATATTTCATTCAAGAATTCTGTATGAGAGTCCCATTAAAAAAAAGTGGGAATAAATCTAAGTGACAAAATAAAAAGTCAGCTAGCCAATGTGTCACAATATAAATTCGGCACGAAATATTTGGCGGCAGTGGTCAGTCAATGTGTCGTCCCAGTTACAATCAACAAGATCAGCGCTATATAGTAGATAACCCTTTTATTCGTATATTTACAGCTATGAAGTAATTTTTGAACCGCGGGAATTACTTTGTCGTAGCCTATCATTAGGAATTCAATATAAATGATGTATACGACTGTAGGTCCTGTAGGAAATAGGTGCGACAAAATCCGTTGTTTTTACAGACTTCTTAATTTTTATTTAATTAACAAAGCAAGAAATTAAAGATATTGGCTCATTTAAGTTGTAGAAGACTATGCATCATATAAAAGGGTATTATTGGTACCGTTGTTTTTCATAAAAATGACTGATAGCTAAAATTTCACGTGATAGATACCATGAAAATACTACAAAACCAAAAATTAATAATACCCCTACAACTTAAATAAACTAATATTTTAATAACTTGCCTAGTTCACTATGTAAAAAATAAGAAGTATTAATTTTCGGTCTGCCAATTTCCTAAGGGACGTACACTGTTAAACCCTGAAGTAACGGTGTCACTTCTCCCTTTGGAAAACCTGAGGTACGCTTAACACTTCCTGTACGCTGACGACCTGGCACTTGCGGTGCAAGATAGTTCATTTCAGGGGGTGGAGAAGAAACTCAATGATGCCTTAATGACCCTCACAGACTATTACAGCACCAACTCGCTCAAGCCTAACCCTAGCAAGACATTATCGTGCGTGTACCACCTGAAGACCAGGCAAGCTCAGCGACAACTGAATATAATATGGAACAACATACAGATAAGCCATTCCGACGCACCCAAGTACTTAGGGGTCGTTCTGGACAGAACCCTTTGCCAGAACACCGCTATGAAGGTCCAGACACGGAACAACCTACTAAAGAAACTCCGATACAGCAAATGGGGAGCCATCAGTCTTGATAACGACCGCTAAAGCCCTTTGTTACTCTACTGCTGAATATGCGTGCCCAGTGTGGAACAGATCATGTCATGCCAAGAAAGTTGACGTAGCCTTCAATGAGACGTGCAGGGTCATCACAGGCTGCATGAAACCCACCCAGCTTGACAAACTGCAGAGAGCCATAGGCATTGAAACTTCCCGAAAACGAAGATCTGCCGCGGAATACACCGAGCGCTTTAAACAGACCTTTGCCGAACGACACGTGATGCACAAAGCGGAGGACCCACCCCCACCGAGACTAAAAAGAAAAGGTTTCTTACTGAGCACTACCATTGAGCCACCTGCCTGGTTCCCCGGGAATCCTCCGAAGACGACAGGTCTAGACCTTGAGTGGAGAACGTGGGCCACCTTAAACCAACTCCGAACTGAACTGGGGTCGCACCTACAAAGAAGAACCGAGCCAGGTGGGGACAGCTACACACCCCTGACATATCCTGCGAATGCGGAGCAGAAATACAGGACACTGAGCACTTGCTGCAGTGCACCCTATGCCCGACCAACTTTACACTGGACGTTTTGAAATTGCACTGAAGCTGGCGTCAAGACGGCACAGCACTGGGCCCAAAGATTCGCCTAGTCTCCATCTCTCGGACACGAGAAAGTAAAGTAAGTTTGGAAAACGCCATGCTCCCAGTCTCATAGATCTCTTTTATGTAGCACCTAAGATAATGTTTAATTATAAATAAAGGGTATCTCTTTGGCCCTTTGAAAATCGCCATACGTTAGTAGACCCATAAAAGTCCTCAAAGCATTTATATTATATATCAGGCTTGTTGCCGGTTTAATTGGATAAATGAATGCAGATGTAAAGTTTAATGAAAAGAAGAAATAAAACAAGGCAGAAGATGAATCTCTAGTGCCATTGTAGTTCCAGAAACTTGTGAAATTTAAATTAGAAATGGCCGAATCATTTGAAGCGAACTAATTTTTAATTTACTCTGTGGGACGTGGAAATTTATAGCAAGTGCACAGCAAGGGCTAATGGAAAGCCAGGTTTCACATTAAGTCCCCTCTAGATAATTTGCCGAATTTCATTTCTTTCTCTCTGTTAATTGGCACAAAGTATATACAGTAGGTACTGTGTAACATTAGCAGTAGTCCCTGTTTAAAATTTCAGGGAATAGGATGTGACGGAGTTTAATTCACAGATGTTTTCGCTGTGGATATTTTATACAATATATTGCAAACTTTAAATGACTCGTTCTTTATTAATAAACTGGAAGCGCCGTTAAACTTCGTACCGCCTAACAGTCAATGACTGGATGTCGTGTCCGTATTCAGTACTTTCAATTTGCTGTTATACATTCAGTTTCCTTGGCTGAACCCACTTTCTTCCATGCCAACCGAGCCTCATTACGGACTGCTTCTCACTGCACTCCATTACCACACCAGCATTATGGCTTTGTTTGTAAACAATAATATTATTTTAATACTTGCACAATAAAAAAATTTAGTAGCACCCAAACAAAACAAACAAATAAAAGATAAAAAAAATCACGAACAGAATGGTGTTTGTTTCAGTTTGAGATAGTTTTTATTTATTTAGGCTTACATATTGTTTATATTTATTTGTTATTATTCGGATATTTTAGTAGTTATGGGACTATAGCGGCGATGATGAGCAAATCATAAATCATAAACATTGAGTCAGCCATTTTTGTGTTATAAGCGCAATCAGAAAATCGAAAACTTGACATTGTTTTGTACAGCGATTATTTGCACGAAGCTTTCTTCAAATATTTATGAAATATTCGCACACTAAAACTTTAATTTTCTTTTGAACGTTTTGACATGTTGACTATTCTTTAATTTAGACAGTAGGCAGTAAGTTAGTTAGACATTTTTCCAAATCCCAGGTAGCCTACTGGAATGCCAAAATATCGACTGTAGCAAACTGGTTTATAGTCGCAGGAAGTGAA
This sequence comes from Psococerastis gibbosa, assembly GCA_963971405.1. Taxonomy (NCBI): domain Eukaryota; kingdom Metazoa; phylum Arthropoda; class Insecta; order Psocodea; family Psocidae; genus Psococerastis; species Psococerastis gibbosa. The sequence continues at coordinate 26,925,395 of OZ020485.1, forward strand.
AATAGTGCTTCCTTCAAATATCACAAAATTTAATACTCTTGCCTTCATAAATGTGCATTCATAAAGACTGAATAGTACATTTCTTGAAGGATACTCCGGGTGTTAAGAACATGCAATAACATTACCCTTCTAAAGTATGAATATGGACTGTATTCATTCTCCGCAACAAGTAATAGAGTACCTACGCTTAATATGACTCATAACAGCTTGAAACTAAAATCGTTCTATAAAGCGCCTGTTAACTGTTAAAGGGGAAACTTAATGGCCTTAGACTTAAGACAGGGGTAAAGGTCCCCATGATGAAGTGCCCCCGTTTAGTTTTACTGTGAATTTTGCTAACTGACATTATGGTCGCAACCGAAAGCTGCGAAGATTGCTCTATTAGCAAATACTACGGCATACCTACCCTTCCCTCCCCATCCCTAAATTGTAAGGTCGTATTGTAGGGCGGGAACTTTCCTTAATGAAGAGTATTCAATGGCTGCAAAGTTTCATTCAAATTAATGAACACCAAGAGGTTCTATAGAGAAGTGTACCACAATTTTAACTTTCTTAATCTCTTCTGCTGTTATACTATGATGCTTCTCAACTAGGTATACTTCATCACATTCATTTCCTTATTTGAAAATTAATGGTTTCTTGGCCTTTCAAGAAATTGCTGTGCCGTAAATTTTGTTGCATAGCAGATTGAATTCCAATTATTTGTTAGCTAGTTTATGAGTAAGTTATTGTATTTAGATGAAATTATTGTATCATTTTCTGCAGTTTCCTTGGGTTACCTACTTGATAGAGTTTACAGTAGAAATCCTACTTGTTTATAGAGTGGAAGCTCTAAACTTATAGTTATCAATAGATGAACACATTGTAAGCTAGCAGTTGAGAGGATGGGTACATACTTGTACCGGTAATTTTATTTACGGACTGACTCCCAAGTAGTTCTAGTAGAATGAGAAATGAAACTAGGGGATTATACAACGACAGATTTCTCAATTTACCTAGAATTCCAAAGAGGAAACATTGCCTGCAGCAGGATCGTGATTTTACCTACTACTGTAACATTTTCAACAGGAGACTACACCATTTTCATGTCGATATGATACTCGACAGACCTGCATTATTCTAAAAAAAAAAAAAAAAAATATGTAAGCCTAATATAGTAAAAGTCCTTTTCGGCTCTGGCCAATCAGGTGTAGAGAGATTATATACTTGTATCAATACTATTACACACCATTATGTACATATGATTACTATATATATCCAATACCGTATGAAGTATACATTATACAATATATATTATAAATTCTAATATACTACATTATACAGTACATTCAATGCAAAAACTAACATTAGATGACGGAAAACCTGTAAATGCGCATACAAAGTGGCATTTAATTGACAAAAACTAGAATTAGCAGTGAAGTCCCAACACATACTGTACTACATATATGGTGTGCGAATAAAACCAACTAAAAGCAAAATTATGCTAGAGAATAGAGTTGCACAATTTGCCCTTCATTTGCCCAGCAAACACAGAGGAAGGAAATATAATGAACGGAAAACGAGCTTCTCCGTTCCCTCATTTGTCTTCAAACTCTGGATTATTTCTAGAGAAATAAGAGTATTGTATGTCCCAAAGCACTATGAAATATGAAAATCCATTGTTTGGTCTTGTTACCGGGTCTTTTGAGGGAGAAATCAGTAAGCCTTAAAATAACTTGGATATTATAGGCATCGTATATGTCTATTGAAGGTAGAATATTAGTTATTATTTGTCCTAATGTTTTTTAGGTCCAAGAACATAATATTCTCGTCTGGATTTAGTGCACCTCCACAGTATGCACTTTACTTGTATTTGAATATGTGTGGAGTGCCGGATTTCTTAATTAAATGTAGGTATTCCATTTATTTGAATAAATATAATAGTAGTGTGGCGTTATGAAAGCTAATAACCGATTAATTTACGTTCCACATGAAAGAAATTGAATGAATGTGTGATAATTATGTGAGTTAAATTCGTTAAAGTGGTCCAGCGATCAAAAAATAAATATTGACTATTTTTTTTAGCCAACCTTATGGAGTTAGGGAGTAAAACCCTCTCATAAACTCAACCGGGAAGGCCCCAGACCGCTTGCTTTCCGTGCCCTCCGACGTTTAGCCAGAAAATGGAGCAAGGATAAAAATAACTTTGTCGTGTGCTCAGTGCCGGTAGGGAAACATGGTAGGACTTGTCCTAGTCACCTCCGAACTAATCGTGTGACTTCACTGTTTCCCAAGTGGTTCGGAATCCACTATAATCAGGAGGTCCACTGTCCTATGGGCCCACACCGTGACCTGGGACTGTATCCAACCATACTACTACTACGGTACAAACTACGTTATCAATTATTTAATTATTTATGTCATCATCAGTTGAAATAATTTCGCCATATTTTCTTTGTCTACCCACTTTTATTATACCCCCATCTGTTAAGTATCATCAGTGGGACACATGTGTTCCATAAGGTTCGAATAGACTCTGGGAAGTCAGGTCAGGTCTACGTTCCTATTGATACGTATTTGATAAGAAAATAAATATCATGATAGGCTATAGGTACTCATTATTATCACCCATACAGTGTATCACACATTGTTTTCGGAAACCAACCCACTCAAATCCAAATTAATCAAACACGCTACCATATCGTTCGACTGATATATTTTACACCGGGAGGGGGGGGGGGCTGCCTAATTATATATCGAACACGACCAATCCCTTTTGAGTCTTTGATTGCGAAAGCCGCAAAGCTAGAGAATATTGAGCTTGTATTTTCCCAAACATCAATCGACTCATCTAACTTTAGCTAAACTCGTATCTAATTATTAGCTCGAATGTTGCAAAATTTATTTCAATCATCCAATCAGCTGCCACTGCTTCATCAAGCAGTCACTTTGTGTAATGTTTCAAAATAGCCTTCCTTAATATAGCTTCATAAATTGGAGACTAGCCTACATATACAAAACATTAGACATACTGTATATATTGTTCACAAAGTATGGTACCTAAGAAATTCGTTAAAATAGACACAAGAAGGTAGGTACATATCAAGAAAAATAAAATTCTTGTATACAGATAAGTTCCTTCTTAGAGGAATTGACTCTGTAACCAAGTCACCACGCGGTGGTCCTCATTGAATACTGATAACCAGTGCACTACATACATATATATGTATGTATATACTGTATATATACATTATACGTATAAAGGCCTATATGTGTGCCCTCTTGCACATTCAGCCAGTGTTTGTCACCAGAAAACAATTTCTGGGTAAAATTTGTAACACGAGTTATTATGAGAAGATGGAACAGATAATCGGCACACCAAAATCTGATGGTTTTATTGAATTTTTATTTTTTATTTCATATACTATGAGTTATTAAGATCTAGTCAATTCAAGTTTTCGTACATCATAATTTCAGTTATTTTTAATTTTTAGTTTTTTCGTGAAAGTGACTGGGGTCTAAAATATCAACTATAGTTTCATGGAAACAACAAAAAATTGAAAATACCTTAGAAACGTTGTCTTCTCCAACTTAAATATTAAATTAAATCTTTAGTAACTCATTTATAAAATGCAAATATTACGGATCAAATATGGGGGTGCCAATTTTTCTAAGTTCCATATCCTCATCAAAATGCATCTACAGTATGTTTCAAAAATATTTACCTCGGGGAAGAGCCCCTGTTTGCTCCATTTCCGATGAAAATGGTGAAATCACCACTATTTACATAAAATATAATTACAATAATATAATATATATCACTAATATTGTTCCTATATAAAGGACTGAAAAGAACCACACAAAACAGACAAGAGTGAAGAAGAAGAATACAAAATTCGCTGCAAACCAATCTCTAGATTGCAACTCGAGAAGAATATTGTTCCTAACTAACTTTCAGCACCCCAATTTGAAGTCATGACCCCCCGCAGTCACCCATTCGTAGCCCTACCATTGAAGCCAAACGGCAATGAGCAAAAGGTCACCATATACTTCAGGTTTACTGAAAGGTATAAAGTGTGCAACATTATAGGCTGTTAGCAACAATTAGCGACGTCAGTTGCGATTGTTTATGCACAGCAGTATAAGTAGGCTTAATACATAATATCCTGAGATTGTAAAACTGAGCAAGACGAAGGTACTTACACAATAGACCTTATACAGTCGAGTGTACAGAACAGTAAAAAAATATTCATGCATTTTTTTTATAGCTCCTTTAAAGCAGGGGAGTTTATAGGGCTGTGGGTTCTATTGTATGCTTTACGACATGGGTCTATTTTGTATTTTCCTCGGTACAAGTACTGACAGTACGGTATTTCTGTAGCTGTAATTAAATCTATTGTGTTCTTTTCTATACAATTATCCTGAACAAAGTGGAATACCGACAGTAAGAGAAACGTATTAAAGCTGAATATGGGTACTATATGGGTTACAGTAGACTAAGCAACAAGACTAAATTTTATTTAAAATTTAAAGAAACACTAAAGGATAAACTTTCCAGGCATATCCTGGTGATACGGGTAAATAAACCTAATTCCGATTTATTGAAGCTAACGGACAAAGAATAAATTTTCTGAAGCAACGTTTTGCTGTATTATTACAAGATTACATTGTACAACAAGTTTTGGTAATTTTGGCAATATTTAGATGCCAACGAGCACAATAAAACTGAGTTGCCTATTTTCAAATGGGTCTCTGTTTGGCCATACTTCTCAGGAGAGCTATAAATTCCTTATCCCTTATATAATATATTATTAATGTGTGGGAGCCATGTTTGCTATTGCTGGCACGTGATTACAATGGTGGACTCTGATTGACCGAGGTGGAGTAGAACCTTGTATCCGATTGACCTCTTCAGTCGCCTCTGTAGGTTAGTACCCGTGTTGAGTTACGACACGTCTCCGATCGCATAGCGTGTAGAGACTCGCACAATTACAAGCACGCTACCGCCTGGCTATCGAAGTCGATCTAAGGAAGGGATGGAGATAGATTTTCTTGAAAATAAGTCTAACTTTAGAGGAGCATTTTATATGGGAGAAAACTTTTTTTGACGCCAAAGTAATATGTCGGCCTTTTTCCTTTAAACAAGGAATTAAAAACTCATTTTCGAAAAAATGGAGATTGACCCATTTGTAAATAAGCAACTCAATACTCTACTTGGCCAAATTGTGGTTGCTCCCCAGATAAAAAGAAAAACTTAGTACTTACGACAATATGACTTGGATTTAGGACTATTTAAACCAATTAAAGTTCATTGTCTGTATCGTATGTACCTAGTTCATAAAGGTTGAACTTTTCGATAAGTTATCAGGACAGAATAATAAAAAATAACAAATAATAACAAAGTATTTCTTTTCATATGGATTACAGAATAATGAATGAAGCAATGTCAACGCTTGCAGGTCGTAACATTAAATTTATGTAAAACCCCTTTACCGTAGAGGTTTCGAGCAAATGACGTGGAAACAAAAGGATTTCCTTAATCTTGCGAGCAAAACAACCAAGTCATAAATAACCAAACACTCATTCCAACGTGACAATGAAAAAACTCTTGAATGGTTACATTAACAGCCTTTCACAGTTTTGAACTTTTTAAAGTTTCTAATCATTCCCCTTGAAAGCTTTCATTATTTGCAACTGATTTTCAATGGATATTTGGCAGCTTTCTCTTTTGTTACACAATTACTGTTTATTTCATAAAAACTTTTTGGAGACACGGACTGAATTATCATAATTTTGAATTAGTAGAAACAGTTTTTAATCAATGTAATGGATGTGCATTTTCTGTAGCCTGCTTGGGGGCTACATCACAGTGTGTTTACAATCACTTAGTTCGAATATTGAAAACCTATGTTGACCCTTTGTTAAGGTTCATACCAGCACAAGATTACTAGGATCAGTCATAGGAATCCCTCATCCCAAAATATTTCCATGCATTAAAATAGTAGACAAAGGAAAAAGTACAATAACAGACAAGAAATACTGAAATGCTGTTTCGTTTTAATACTAAGTGCGATATTTCAAATTTGCTTTTGCCTTCTTTTAGTTCAATTTTCACATTTTCCACAAAAAAATAAAAACATGATAATTAATTCGATGGCAGAGTGGTAGCTTGTTCGAACTTGTACGAGTCTCTACCCATCATGCGATCGGTGAACTGTCGTAACCCAACACAGGTATTACCTACAGAGGCGACTGAAGAGATTATTCGAATGCATTCATTGATTTGTTTGCATGCGAATGATCTTTTTAAAAAAAAATTGTCAGTAGGTACTTCAATTAGGGGTATTTGGATATAGTCGCAAATTTGCAAAAAAAGTCATTAATGCGTTACCAGATATACTGTTATATTTTTATAATATGTTGGATATATAGAAATTGGGGACCTTGAAAAAAGTCAATAATAATGTGTCAAGTTCTCAAGAAGACACTTTTGAGTCAGTGCTTAAGCTTTGTTTTTTACCACCAATTATTTTAATAATATTTTAATTAGTGCATTTATTTATTTATTCGTAAGCCAATGGCCATACCAAGTTGATCCGTAGTTAAGTCGAGTTAACGTCTGTTAAAATGTCAATGATAAGCATGTCACAGCTTGTCCATTGTCACTTGTAATCGGTGTGGATTGGCATCGAGGAAGAGAACCAGTTTCAGAATACATACGGATAAAAATACCTGTACCGATAACGTCTCAAAAACCGATGAAGGCAGAGCAACGGTCTACTACAAGTAGGCTTACACCCATGAAAACCCTCCCAATAATAATTATATATATAGGGGTTTTTTTTAATTGGGTACAGGTGTTACCTGTGTGCACTTAAGCCTATTGGCCTATTGTGCCCCTACAACAAAGTATCTACATGACTTTCTCGAGGCCTACCCTCATATAATAATTAAATGGTCATTAAGGTACTTGATTGAGCTGTCGTATACAAACCGGGTAAAGTCCATAAATTTCTGAAATTGAATTTTTTGGCCCCGATGGATTCGTCTGGTTGAAATCTATCAGAATCTAATTCTAGCATAGTCCAGCGTAAAACTAGTTCAAGTTTTGGGTTTAGAATAGATGTAATCACAGGACACTTAGCTACAGTTTTTTGGCTCTCCTGAAAAATTAACTGAAATGTGCTTTGCCCGGTTTGTTTCTATACTTCTCAAAAGGAAGTGAATGTTGAAACTAGACACTCACAATCAATGCACCTAAATGACATTAACTGGCAAGTAACAGCTTGACAGATTCTTGTATAAACGTTATAATTCGACTGAGCCCTCGCGTTGTGGAAATCAGACTTTTTTGTAGATTGTAATAGGTAAGACTTCTCTTTGCTGTGTAATATTATATTGCAGACAAGTCAATGAGAAACTGAGCGAAGCTGAAAGAGGATTTACAATGTGAAAGCTCTGAATAATGTAACGAAGAGTACGAGGTACGTACTTTCTAGCATCGTTAATACAGTAACGAGACAATATGTAAAACATGCTATGTGTTTTGAATTTCATGGAAAATGGATAGCATTGGCAAGAATAATAATTTGGTAGGCCATTATTTTCCTATCGGTCATAAAAACGATGTGTCATGACAACTCAGTGAGTGTCTAGGTCTGAGGACTGGTTGACCTGCATGTTACTGCCATAATAGATACCTAAAGCCGCGTCCAGACTGGTGCATTAACGCATTGCATTTCGGCAAAGCCGCAGGGCTTTGCATTAAGGCCTCCGTCCACACTACAGTTGCAATATGGACGTGTGATAGTGGGGTCAGTATCGCTCGCGATGCTTGAAGAAGATGTAGTGTTGGCCGCCACTGTAGCAGCGATTTGGTCTTGCGCACCTATGCGCAGGAAGAAAAGATTTTGGGTTCGACTGAGTCTAAAAAGCAGGACTACATACAACGCCAGTGATTAAATGAAAGATTTGATTCTGGACGACGTCGACGAACTGAACCTGGAATATCGATGTGGAATGGGGTTTCGAAATTTCTTTCGACAATAGCAGATAGAAGAAAAGACTCAAAACAACAGCAGAAGATGAGTGGGGCCAGACCGCGTGGGTACTGAGAGTTTGCGAATGCGTCGGGAATAGGGATCGCACGCCCTCCGGACCACAGGCCACACCATGCAGATCGGCTTTACTTTGACAGAGACCGCCAACTGGCGGATCCCGCAATCCCTGTTCCCTAATGCATTGCATTTAGGCTTTTCGTGCCGATTGTTGCGTCCACGCTACGAAAAAGCATTGCGGCTCTGCCGAAATGCAATGCATTAATGCACGTAGCTTAAGAAGGTGAGGCTTTGGAACTCTCTACCGGACCCCATCAGAAATTAAGAAATTTAAGGGTCTTTGTATGGTTATGTAGATTGTATAGATTTGTATTGTTATTTATCATGGGTTAATTGTAAGAGTAGGCCAAAGGGGCCAAAATTCGCCCATATGAAAAATAAATACAATTCGCGAGGGAACTTGGCTCACCCTTGACATACAGTAACTACTATACTATCTCCTACTATTAATGGGGTAATTTATAATTACGTATAATGATTAAGGGGAGCCCTTCAGTCTTGTAGTAAGTCAGAGACTAATATGTGTAAATCTGTGAGCCTGATTCGATGCATACCATCGTGACAAATTAAATTTTACAATAGTTACTTCGGGGAAGAAATGCTCCACTTTACAGTTCTAGCCTTCTAGGCAAAATACAAGGTTATGTTTATCGCTGGTGGTCTGTAATTTGGAAAGCTAAAACAACACAGAAATTTTCGGCACAAACGGCATCTAATTACAGCCATAAATATCCAGAGAGAATCAAACATTTAAGTTGCTTTCAACTCAAGCAGGAAGGTTATTTCAAAATGAAACTTTCATAGCAGGTACTATAAGCTTTGTTCATTTCATCTTCATTTAAATGGCATTATGGAACTTCATCAAGAGATTCCTGAAATTGGATTTTATGTAGTTTCTGAATTTATTTAGGAAAATGCAATAAAATGAACAGATTGGCTCAAAAGCTTGAGGTTTTGTTAAAATAAAAGTAACTGACAAGCACTGTCACTGTCAAAGCTTTCACAGCAAACAACATGTCTTATTTCTGCTTTCTTTATCCCATCCCCCATTGCTTCCGAATTTACGCTTCAAATGCCAAAATAAGCATGCAATTTATATTTCTGCTTTATTTTATTGGTTTTACAGATAATGAGCACTTCGTACGGTTGAAACTAACGGAGCTTTAAGCATTTAGTTTGTTCCACTGAGGGATTGAAAAAATACATCAAGTGGGGCTATAGTGGTATAAGACAATTAATTACTGACATTATATTCTGCGTGTTTAATTTTAAGAGTAGGCCAAAATTCGCCCAATGTTAAAAATTAATAATGCCAATTTTGTGTCTTTCTTTCTCAATTATGACATTGATTGACATGACTTTTGAGTTGTGTACAAATGTTCAATACCGGAACTATTTTCAGTTAATTTCGTTTATTTATATTGTACATATATATATTTTATCGCATGTATTTTTTTGGTCCAGGAACCACGACGATTATTATACCGGGGTTAATATAATACTCTGGTATTAAAAATGTAAACAAGATAATTTTACAATGGAAAGTGCTATGCAAAATTTGTTTGTTTACAGTTTTAACCCCAGGAGTAAGTTAATACCAATCGCCATAATCGGCCCACTGGAGCGTACCTAGTAGAACACCCTTTATCACAATCTGATCAGTGGTTTAGGCCCGCATCAAATAAAAAAAAAACAGGGGTCATTTTTTAAATACTGTACAGTATACACACAGATTTTCAGGAATTATTTTCCTACAATCAGATGGTAGCAACAATCAAACAATTCTTGACTCTCATTGTGAAAACTCAATGTGAAAAAATTATTTCATTAATTAATATAACATTCATTGTAAGTGCAGTAACAAACTCTTTACCTTGTTGCAGGTGTCATGGATTCGAAGGCGAGACTACCATCTGCTCACTGTCGGTCTCACAACATACAGTAGCGATGAGCGATTTTTTGTGGAGCACGTACGTCACACACAGAGCTGGGCTCTCAAAATCAAATTTGTTACTCAACTCGATGAAGGGATGTACGAGTGTCAAGTTTCCACACACCCTACAACTAGTATTTTTATTCAACTAACTATTGTTGGTAAGTATGGCCTTCGATGGCATAGTGGTTGCTTGCTCGTCTCTACACATCGTGTGATCGGTGACCTGTCGTAACTCAACACAGGTATTACCTAGAGAGGCGACTGAAGAGGCTATTCGGTTACATTCATTGAATTGTTTGTATGGGAATAATCTTTTTTTTTTAGACAAAAACAAAAAACGTCCACACACAATGGTTTGGCACACTCCTCACTGCATGCGATACTATAGTGAACATCCGTAAGGAATGTACCTATAACGTAGTAGAGTTCTACATCACATAATAAATGTTGGGGAGTTTAGATAAATCGCCTTTGCAAGATCAGAGAGAAGTAACTTATTGAAATCGAAATAAGAATATTTGGTATCACAAATCAGTTGAAAATTCTCCGTCCAATGAAAAGTAACTCACAAAAAAAATTGAATTCAAATTAATTGAGATGGTTCTCTTTCTGAACAGCAATTTCCCCACGTGTTAGCCTATGCTGATTTGTATAGAAGTAGCTCCACTTCCTTCCCTATAGCTTGATTTTTATGGTTACAAACGGAAGTACTTACTTTATAGTATGGCGCATCCAGCAGCTTGATACTAAAAAAGCGCGAAAACTCTTGCTGGAATTTACTCAAAACTGCAAACTGAGTTAGTTTCCTTTGACTCAACAAAGGCTAAATAATTGTGCATATGAATTTAAATATTTTGAAAGTAAAGCATAACTTGCCCCATAATGTAATAATTTACACGACTATCGAGAAAATTCACTGCACCGGAAAATTTGTGAATAGCTGACACAATTACAGACATGTCTGCCTGCATTTGGATTAGAATGTAATATTGTTTATTTTACTCATTTACGATGAATAAACAGCCAATATACGGTAGGTCGTGGGCCCCAAAGCGTTTCCACCCAAAAGCCAGTGTTTATTGGAAGGCAACCAACCATACATTTCACTTTCATTAAACAAGAACTAATCTATCGTATAGGTCTACCATGTTCAATGCAATGCTGACTACATTTTATTAACAAGCCACATGGCTTTATATAGGTTTAAAAACACAATAGGACTTCCCCCTCAAAAATTGAAATAAAATTGAAATGGCCCGTCAGGTGTATACCAATATAATTAGAAGCTTTATGAACTCTTTTTTTAATATCGGTGAGAAATATTAAGTTTTTATGTAGGTAGCTTTAACTTAATTTCAACAAAAATGTGTGGGATATTACAGGAATATTTTCCTGAGCTAACCCACTGAATTGAGAGCAAATTGAAGGATATAGCTGTCCAAATCGATGTAATTTATTAATGATATAGGTGCATAAGGCGATTGCAATAAGTGCATTTTAGGATTAAAGTGGATGCATGAGAGCAGGCGCGGATCTACGGGGGGGGGGGGGCTATGGGGGCTCTAGCCCCCCATTAGGTTCCTCAAAATGCGTAAAACCCCACAATTTCAGTCCTATTTCTCACAAATTTTCTCCCGGGGGAGACCCCCGGGCCCCCCTTGTGCTCGATTGTATTAATTACCTATAATATAGAACCCTTATTCCTATGAGAATGCGTAAAACCCCAATATTTCAGCCCTATTTTTCATTTTCTTTTTTCGTATTTAATCTTAGCCCCCTGCTTGGTCTCATTCTAGATCCGCGCCTGCATGAGAGGGTCGTAATAGGAGGATCTGCATACTACGGGCTAGTATAAAATACCGAGCAAGAGATGTTAAATGCCTGTGTGACATGAGCAAGTGGTTCCATGCGAGACACATAAAATGCCTGCCTGTACGGATTTATCTAGTGGGGAAAAGTTCGGAAACATGGCCTTGAAATAGAGGATTTTCATTTAATTTTAATTTTAAAATGATATATTTTTATTCGTGATTGCCATTGTTGGTGCCCTTAGCCAGGGCTTACTCGGCTTATTGGGCAAATCTAACACCGATTAGAGAGATTGTAACAGATTTACAGATATATGTAGTATAACTAGAATGGAGAGTAGGCCACCATTAAAGGCTCCTTATACTTTCATCACTTATTTTGTACTAGATTACAATATACACATTGTGCAGTTTTATATGGCCTATTGTACGATTTACTGATAATATTATAGAAATAAAGAATAGAAAGAAGAAATAGAATAGAAGAAAGAAAATAAGGAAAGAAAACTGTCTTTATTTACACTATGGACAAATTTTGTGCCTTTGCAATCTTAAAATTAATCCACAATAAATGATACAATATTGTACAGTAGGCTTTTTCAAATTGAACTAGAAAGGATGAAAATATACTGCAGGCCTATAACTATAAAACTAAAAGACCATTTACACACCATTCATTCACCATATATATTAAGGGTGCTTGTCATGGCTATTTAAAGCATATATATACATTTATACATTCATTCAAAATACATATGCATAAAATAGTCATGACAATTACCCTTTTTTTTAAACCTTTTCATATGGACAGATTCAGAACTTATGGATTTCCATTAATTTTACAACATACATTCTCAAAATATTAACACATGCACTATAAAACTATACTCGATATAATCCTATATAGCGATGCATAACACGAAATTCAGAAATTATAGCCGTTATTCAGGAAAGGCCGAAGCCCGTCTCAGAAAAAATAAAAAGAAATGTGTGCTGTCCAAGATTGGGAAAGCTTGTGACAGCCTAGAGGAAGGTTTATTTCTCAGGAAGCCTCTCGTTGTGTTGCAGAGGCAGAAGCTGAAATAAGCGGGGCGCCTGACCTGCATATTAAGAGCGGGAGCAGTCTGCGAGTGGTGTGCTCCCTGCGCCAGGTGACTGAGGCCCCCGAGTACGTATTCTGGTACCACAACGACCGTATGATCAACTACGATAACGATCGTGTGTTCGTCACTAGCAACAAGACGGGCAGTGTCCTCCATATCGATGAAGCTGACAAGACTGACTCCGGCAATTATTCCTGTGTGCCCTCAAACGCCAAACCAGCTAGTGTTATCGTTCATGTTCTTAATGGTATGTTCAAAATTGAATTTTCAAATATTTCTTTTAAAACTAAGTGGTGTAGGAATATTTTTTTTTTAACCTGTGGCAATGAGTTCAGTCGTTATCAACTATATCACTAGGCCTATATGGCACATTAACTTACTATTATATATCTCCAGGGTACGAATGGCCTCAGGAGTGGGCCGAGTGGCAGGTATGAGAATGGAGCTGCAATTATTTCAATTAGTTTATTGAACAGCATAGTATGCTGAAATGTGGACAAATCATAAAAGATGTCAGCACTTGCCTTGTTGCAATATGTGTAAACAGTAATTAAATATCAAAAAAATAATAAATAGGCCTAAAGCCCACTTAATTTTTACTTTTTACTCGCTTTTATCCCTAACAAATAATTATATATAATTAAATAAAAATTTTGCCTATTAAAAGTTAGGATTAAAGTAGCTTCTCTTAGGGTGGTTCCCATCAACATTTGAAAAGTTTTGGTACAGAATACTGCATGGCATCGCTTTGCATTGGTAGATGGCATGTACCTTTCAGCATTCTTTGTGAATATTTTCCAAGCGTTGGTGGGACTGGGCCTTATAATACTGCCTCGTTTCTGATGGAAAGAGATATTTGATAGGTTAACATTCTTCATTATTCAGATGTCATTTTTAAATGTTTTATTAAGCGATTCCCTTTGACACCTAATGGACTAAAGTTTCCTACTCCCCTCTTGATACTCACTCGTTTGCTTTATAGGGTTTTAACGTTTAAGAAATATCTATACAATCAATTACAATGCAATTGATGTATCGGGTATAAATAATACATAATGGCAGGACCAGGGGGGGGGGGGAGGCTGGAAATTTCTCGGTTTTACACTACATAGAATTGAACTTTTCAGACGTGTCACCTTTTACTATACGTTATATACTGTACATTTTTCGTTAAAAATCGTGTCGACATTGAAAGTACATCATAGGAAACAACACAAACTGTAAGCAAACAAAAAATGTGGAACGGAGAAGTAACTTATTGAATAGCCGATGAAAAATGTAAGGCGATCCGAAGTTCACCGGGCACACTAGTTTTTAATAAAAACCGAATTCGACAAGTAAAGCCTGACGAAAAAATTAGCAATAACGCGAAGACTACTTTCAAACTTTACTAAATGAAATTCTCGCATATTTATAAGTTTCATTTGATTCATCGAAACAAAGGAAAATTCTATACCAGCTTTTTTTTATGTTGTGTTCCATGCGAAGCAAATAACCTTCTAAAACAAGCCACCTTCTGGAACATTTGTTAGTTGCCCTTAGAAAGAGTTAGAATGAACGATAACTAGTCTTCTTGCAAGTTTGTTAGCCTTTTCAAATTGGGCATAAAAAGTTTCTAAGGTAATACCCATTCGAACCCAATACCAGAGCTCCATTAACCGTTAAGCCTTGTGGGTCTCTCGCTGGTGGAGAATATTTCTGTTAATGGGTTGATTCCACAAAAAAAAGGTTTTTATTAAAGTGAGACAGAAATGAAGATTAATATAATATTTTTAAATTTCCCTCGGGGATCAAGAAACAGTATTAAAATACAAAACGTAGCCTACATTTCAAAAATGAAGAGTTTAAAACATTCTTCCTGACCTGCCCTTATGATGATGGTGGTGGAAACCGTAATTTTATGTGACCCTTCACGCCTTGCAAAGCCTGTTTCCTTTAACATTACCAGGCTGAATACACTGCAATATTACAACGTGCCCAGTCGCAAAATTTGGAAATGTGAGCATATGAGTATTAAGTGTTGATAGCTGGGAGCTTCATCTTTCTAATTTAACTTGCTTAACGGCTCCACGCGAACATTCCAATCCAAGACAACAGAGAAGCCAATTTCGGCTCGAACGTATAAAATCGTCTTTAAGAGCATCATAATTGCTTATTTTTCTTCTCCAGTTTCCCTAGAATGTTCACAATAATTAACCGATGTAAGAATAATCGGCGGGATTAACCATTCAATGTGAACCAAATCAGAAAGGATTTAATGAGAAAATTTAAATACGAATTAATAAGCTTATAAATTATTACAGAGAAATTAATTAGGCTCATTACATAAGATACACAAAATATACAATGCTGATATGTTTATACTTACAGTGCATATAATTACAATAAACTATTATAAATTAAATATTGTAATTGATTCACCTGAAATCAAAACCAGTTCTCTCCAAAAAGTTCAATTTTTAGATTTTGGCGCCATTTCTAAGATTGGGTGGTTGCACATCTATCTGAATTTTGGTTGGAATCAAAACCAGTATTTTTCCAATTAAATCTGGCTTCAATATTGTCCCTTGGAATAAAAAACAATTCTAATGTACTATGTTTCCGCCATTCCGCCATAATCAAAGTTTTGTCATTTTAGGAACAAAACCAGTTCTCTCGACTTCTTAGTATCAAAAGCAGTTTTCTCCATTATTTTTTCTTCAAAGTCGGGAAAACTATGCATAGTTAGAACTATTTTTTTGGTAGGTTAATAAAACATATCAATATGAATGTATTCAGGATGAAACAAATATGCTAGACATCCACGTGTGATAACAACAGTTTTTCGCGGTTCATGAAAAATGACTCATCGTAGAGAGAACGGCTTTTGATTTCAGGCGACTCAATTAAATATTCTAATTGTTTTGGGTTGTAGTACAATATAATGCATTGTATTGTTTCAGGCGAGAAACCTGCCGCAATGCAGCATGGTGTCATAACTTCAAGCGGTGGTTTTACATACACAAACCACAATCATCTCCAATTCTGGTGTAGTTTAGTTCTCCTCGTTTGTACGCTCCATCAAAATCAGGTCGTATGTTGGCTTACCAACAATCAGGCGATAGCGAGGTGATGAGTCTCGTCTTAGCTCCCTCTCAAAGCTCTCGAGTCTCAGCTATAAGAGCTGCTTAACCCCCGGGCGAATAAAGTGCTTGAGAAGGATGCTTGTCTCCCACACAACCTCGTCTTTAATCTGTGGTGATATGACTATTTTTGTCCCCATGAAAGTAGAACAAAG
Organism: Psococerastis gibbosa; assembly: GCA_963971405.1. Lineage (NCBI taxonomy): Eukaryota > Metazoa > Arthropoda > Insecta > Psocodea > Psocidae > Psococerastis > Psococerastis gibbosa. The sequence continues at coordinate 26,941,615 of OZ020485.1, forward strand.
AATTGATTTTAATTATATTCAACATAAAGATCATAGGAACATAAGATCAATATTGCAGCTATTACTTGTTCATGGAAAAGTACCACGTCTTTAATCTGTGGTGATATGACTATTTTCGTCCCCACGAAAGTAGACCAATCATATGATCATAGAAATTGGCTACCCCTGGATCACTCTCCAAAATATGTTGCTTTATATTGTTGATATAATTTAATACTTAAGGCTAAAGATTATTTTTAATTTTGGTGCAGTGATATTTTTATGAAAGTGATAGATGACCGACACTTACCGAATTATCAAATTCATGGAAAACTTATATAACTCAAAGATAAAAAAGACCTTATACTATGGTGTACGAAATAGTCCTATACTACTTGAATAGACAAAATCTTTTTAACTTACGTATATGAAATTAATAATAAAAAACATAAACCAAGCTATTTGGGGGGTATCCAGGGGTGGTCAGGATCTACAGTCAGTTTCCTCTTAATGTATGTAATAATTTAAATTATACAGGTAGGCTACAAATTCCAATAAATTTGAAATAAAAATAAATACGGCCGTCACCATTTTCAGAAGCAAATGTTACTGTGACTTTCGACAGTTGTTAGGACCCAAGCTTACCTGTGGGTAGCTTTTACCTGCAAAAACGGTTACTCCTAATTGGTGGGTGCCACCCTTAAAAGTCAAATGGTATAATTCACTTGTAAGCCTGCTTTCAAAATCTAGTTAGACCGTTAAGTGAGATAATTCCTTCCCAAAATGGTGAATTATGTAAGTATACATACAGTACCTACCAATCTACCATATTATTGAGAATGATTAATTAATTAATTTTGAATAAATAAAATGAGCGTTAATGACAATTAATTTAAGCGATGCAAATGCCAATGACCGAAAACACCTTCAGAGGATTAATTGGAATATCTCAATACCTATCTATTGAATAACTGAATGCTGCATAATTCTGTATTTTGAAGAAAAATTTAAATACACACTGTATGAATCCGTTATTTCGTAATTTTTAATTGTATTCCTACATTTCAAAGCATATTAATCTATTTAAACTGGATCGCTTTGTATAGGTATGACTTGTTTGTCTGCATGATAACTTAATTCGCTAGATTTTAGCATTTGGTACTGGAATAAAAAAATTTTTTTTTGAGCAATTCAGACTTTACACTAGGGGACACCTACAACTTGTTCCTAATCCAAAAAGGAAACTAATTTATGACGAGATTAAACATTGGCTTAAAACTTATTTCTCTGGATTTTAACTCATTTTACCGGAATGAATAGCCCTCTAACCAAAGTGCCTATCGCATTCAACATTTTTTTCACCTTCTTCTACAATAAAAAGGAAGGAAGCCACAAATTTCTAACCACGCTACTTATTTCCTGTAAAAAAAACGTCGCTACCTTTGTTCCACAATGTATAGCTGAATATAAAATTAAGGCTGATTCGTAGAGACCCTTCTACTTCCAGCTCTTGTTTTCTTTTAATTCAAGAGAGTGGTTTTCTCTGTAGGAAATATTTTACTATGAGGCATTAAGGAATCGAGAATGCCGCATAGTAACACAACACTCACATAATGCCTACGGTACCTATTATAAGTTAAGTATTTAAAAGTACAATAGGTAATCTGTGAAAGGATGAATCGTATTATATATGGTTAACATTTTATTCGTCGTCGGCTAATTTCTACCTATAATTATAATTATTTGAAAATATATTCAAATCAAGAAAGCGTAGTTTATCGCATGGCAGACATAGCCCAAAGCATCAGCGGAAGTTATTTCATCTAATGAAAAAATGATAGATGGTATTTGAATGGACTCTCGAGTAGGGTAGAGTAGTGGTACACGTACTCCGACTTTCACCTGGAAGGTTGTTGGTTCAAGTCCTACACTTGCTACATTTTCTGGTCATGCTTCGGAGGTTGGCTTAGTAATAGAGCAAAAAGTCAATTTATTTATAAATATCACATTTTAAAAAATTATTCCAAAAGATTTTATTAGGTATGGTAGTTAGAAAACTTAGAATTGATAACTGCAATAGGTAGACAAGGTTAAAAAGCTGCAAAAAAGAATATAATGGCTTATTGAACAAATACAATAGAAAGCAAACTAGTGCAGTAAGGAGCAGCAGCGATAAAAGTTTTTCAGTTTTTATTCCGAGCTCTTTTTCCACCATACTTGACGTCTAATATCCGTCGCTCGATTTTCCTCAAGCCCATTCTTATTGGAAGTTATCGCACAACTGAGTTTAATACCTTTCACATCATTCTTTTATTGTACCCACTGCAAAGGCTAATTTCTTGAATGAAAAAACAATTTGACTTTTTTCTAATTTTATTTGTTAAAAAAAATAATTAGAGCGGAAAATACTTCTACACCATTCCTTTGTTAAATATAGAGTAGACCCCACCCACACATCCACTGGCATAAGCTAGGTAGGTGAGGTTTATATAAGTAAGTTAGTTTCAGACTATAGACTATAGGCATAACATGAAGCAGTAGAATACGTGGTGGTAGGCAGTGGTCGTTCTGAAATCCTACTTCTAAACGTGTTGTTGAGCCTCTGAGATACACATTTTAGAAGTCTACGCAGTTCCACTTCATCGCAGATGTTGATGAAACGTTTGGAAGTTTCAGAACGACCGCGGCCTTTGATCCAGGATTCTACTGCTTCATCAGGTAACTCCGGCCGTGAAAGCCTTTTCGGTATTAGGCCAGCAATAATGCTACATATCAAAATGAAAAGGAGCAATTCTTCTATTTACTGATTTCCCAAAGACAGCCCTTTGAGAAATCTAGACTATTCAGGCTGTTTGGGTACCTAACTCTGGAGATCACCAGTGCAACACAGGGGTCGAGCTTTTCAGTCGCCAACAATTCAAAAGTGAACTCATGCACAGTTTAGTGCTTTGAATTTGAGTTGAAACCATGTACATTGGACTTTATAACGGATATGATTCGTCAATGGGAGTCATTATCATTGCTAATTTGATTCCACCTCTGCCCGTATTCAAAACAGACAGTAAAGTTAACAACCGTATTTTACCTACCCAACCCCGTCCAGTGGCTAATGAAGAAACAATTTTTTTGTGGATTAATTCGAGCAACCAAATACTATACAGCAGGTGAGTGTATAAAATCTATTGGTAAAGGATAATGGCAATTGATAATATACTATTTAACAAAGGTGATAAATTAGTAGAATCCGGGATGATAGGCCGTGGTCTTTGGTTGCTGCCGAGCCTCCGAGATACAATCTTAGAAGTCTACGCAGTTGCACTGGAAGATGTCAACAGCAGATGTTGACGAACGTTTGGAAGTACGCTTTCAGAATGACCACGGTCTATCATCTCGGTTTCTAACTCCAGCCGTGAAAGCCTATGTAATTATATTATTTAACAAAGGGTTAGTTGGACTTTAATTACCTGTTGTGTTAATAGTCGTTAGAGGCAGAAGGCTCAAAGTCATCGAACAATTAGGGTGGAGCCAATTGTCAGGGGAAGGGGGCGATGTTTCGGGAGTGGGTGGTACTCCCATCATCAGGATAAGTCTTGAGAAGGACTGATTATAGTTTCTGGACGATTGACTCATTGCTCTTGTATTCTACTCTGAATTATTGAGTAGGCCTAAATCCGAACGCCTTGAAGATTCGAACTTCCATTCTCACGATTGAAATGCAAGCTCTCTAGCCACTCGACCACGACTCCAGCCGAATATTAACGCAGCGGGGAATGTTAGCCCAAATAATAACCTTTTGTTAAATACTGTGTAAAATTATGGATTACGGAATCTAAGTGTTTACGGCTCGTAAACCAAGCATGGAAGATGTTTGTTTGCCTGCATGTACCCCTTAAAATAACCAATGTTGAGTTTAAAATTCTCTACGTACAAAACATTAAAACATTTAATATATTGTTTCTTCCGTAACTTTATCAGCAGGCTGATCATGGCGATTATAATACCGGGGTTAAATAAATACCCTAGGATTATAACTGTAAACAAACAAATTTTGAATAGCACTTTCCATTATAAAATTATCTTGTTTACATTTTTAATAGCAGGGGATTAAATAAATACCGGTATTATAATCGCCTTGATCAGGCTGCTGATGACCGATATTACTCGTTTTCAATTTACTCACATTTTGTGCAATGAAATGATAAAAGTAAAATCTGAAGCAGAAGACAATATGCTTTTGTTATTTGTTTTATATTCACCCGCCAAGCTATAAATTTTTTTTTCAGTTCTAAGTTTTCTCTTTCTCCATTCTTTTATTTGATTAAATTCGTATAACTCAGTAAAAACAACAATAAAAATCCGACATCTACACACGGTACACACCACAAATCGCAAAACATAACCTCAACTTGTTGAATTCAATTATCAAAACGTCAACAAAAACAAATATTACAAAAGTAAAATTTTTACTAACCTCCCCGAGGTTGATAAAATATTTTACAATCGTAAACTCGAAAGAGGGGAAAAAAATTTACAAGCTCCGCCCATTTTGGTCCAAAGAAATGACAATTGTAGCATTTTCTAGTAAAAATTTTACAATCGTAGGCAAAAGAAATACGCTTATACATGTAAAAAATTACAAATCTGCAAAAGAACACGAAGGCTACTTACAATTATGTAATAATACATGTTTTTCGGAAATAAGCCGTTTGTATTGTATAAGTTAGCTTACATAAAGTTTCTCGAACTTTCGTTCGTATCTACCGTACCGATACTTACTTATTACTTATTAGTACTTACTTAGTACTTATTACCACTATGATTAGCCTAATTTTGGTAACTTTTTATCTAAAATACAATGCAAAATTACAACATACAGTAGACGGTAACAGCCACAAGATCAATATAAACCTTCACTTGGGCTTGAAATGGCTACCGAAAGCAGTCGCCCACATGATAAATCACTGTTGACAAAATTGATCGGGAACATGTGTGAATTTTATTGCAATGTTAGCTTTCCTCTAGAGCGCATGTAGCAGATCCATCTTACCGGAGATGTGGTGACAAAATTGAAGAGGCATGTCCCTGGGGAGTGGGAATATCAGTTCCGATTTTGAATTGGGCCATTGGTAAACACGCTGCTACGTACCTCCAGCAAGTTACATCACCCTCGGGGGTTACGCCTGTTTAGTCATGCCAACTCTACGCCAAAACAATTATGCATGCCGCTAGGGCATTTATTGTGTATTGTATTTCCAGTAAATTGAATCTTTGGCCTGAATTATCCATTTTAACCACAAATTGTATGTACTGCATGAACATGATTTCAGAATTTCTGTGGGCACAGGAATGGGCAAAACAGCATAGTTAGTCTTATATTACTTATAACATTTGTTTTATTGTCTCCCAAAAACTGAAATTTAAGATTTCTTCCTCGTCTTCCTAAATTAGTGAACTAATAGTTTTCGCCAAAACCGATCGGAACTTTTGCACCTTCCACCCCCCTCTGAATCCAATCCTAACTACGCCCGTGGTAATGTCCGTTATGGCTTTGAAGATACGCTATTTATTATTGCCTCAATTTTTATTTTTAAATTGTTACACTGCACCCCTAATACTATACTTTATAGAACTAGATGAATGATTTTCGGAATGTAAAAAACGTATACATCATAGCATACGGTATAGTGTCAGCAACATGCTGCAAACGTGTATTGTATTTGGCAATCTCAAAATCCTTTTGTGCGAGATGACTTTCTCAGCATGTTTTAGTGCTTTGAAGTCGTCGACTTTTATTTGACTCTTGCTCTTTCTCATATTTTCTTTTGGCGTTTCAAAGGGTAATATAACAAGCTCCACTTAAAGGTATTTTCAGCGTGTTTCAATACCCTCTAGGTACCGTACTTGCCCATACTTCAACCGCATTTCTCACCAACGAACGTAAACTGCACGCATTTGACTTTAATACAGTAATACTACTAGACTATAATAATTTTATAACTTACACTACAAAATATAATCATATACGTGACAAGTGGAAGAGCATCATTTATTCCAGAATTGCAGTAAAATATCCCATATACTACTATAATAGTTACTTATTATGCACATGTTATGTTTCAGGGAATGAAATATGAATGAGATAAATAACCATGAAGAAAATGGCAAAAAATTGTCATACAATCCGGAAGAGATAGAAGACAGTTACTTGGGCGGTAGAATTAAATTTAAAACCAAAATAGCTTGGCCTAATGTTATATTCTTTGTTCTTCTACACATTGGCGCTTTTTATGGTGTCTGGCTGTGCATGAAACAGATGTATGATTTACAGTTCTTAAGTACATTTTTCAGTAAGTTGCCTGAATAAGCATTATATTGCAGTATTATATGGTACTAGTATATACTATATATTACAGCAATATAATGAATAAAACATTACCTTTATGGAATAAACTAAGCTCACAGACCTGTTTATTAATTTGAATTAGTATTTAATAAATAAATAAATAAATAAGGAATAAGTATTTAAGCATTCCTTTAAAAGCTTAAAAAAATCTATACATTACCGCTGTTAAAATGCGTAAAACCGGACTATTTTGCACTTATAGATTCAAATTTTTCCCCCGGGGAGACTCCGGTACCAATCTGCAATCAGGCGCATGGCCTTTTCAAACAATGCACGAAAAATTAATGTGCCTAGTTTCGCTAACAAACACACCAGTTGCACAATCGCTAATAATTAATTTGGCTTGGTAGGCTACACCCACTTTTCCCGGAATAGCCCCCTCCGAAAATCTTTCTTGGACCCACCCTAGGTAAAAACATGAATTTGCCCACCTATTTAATAATGTAATTGTAATACAATGTAATACAACGCTTACCTAATCATCCCAGTTATTATTTTGGTAGGTTTATTTTAAGTTTTTTGAATTGGCAAAATGGACAAACCTCCCCCCCCCCCAAAAACAATCAAGTCTTAGCTACTCCCCTGCAAACGGGGATAATTTAATTATTGATTTTTTAGTGTATGGATATGCCTGGTTGGGGGGCGAAGGAATTACAATAGGTGCACATAGACTATGGTGCCATAGGTCCTACAAAGCACGCAGACCATTGAGACTTTTGCTAATTTTCGGACAAACCGTAGCTGGAGAGGTATGTTAATATTTTAAATTACATTAAGCTACCTACATTATTTTCACATTCTTATGGTATACACGTATACAAGGCCGTGCCCAGGTTTTGATTTCGGGGGGGGGGGGGGGGTCCAAACATTTTTTTACGTCATTTATTAATGAATTAATGGATGAATTCTTCAAACAATACAGGTTTACATAATAAAATATTTGGGGGGGGGGGGGGTCCGGACCGCTTGGACCACGAAAAAGTCTTTCAATATTATAATAAAAAAATATATATACCGTATACAATTTAAACTGTAAATAATCCCTGTTTGGAGTTATTAATGGCAACATGTTTAAATGTCTGTTAAATCAAAAATTTTCGAACCGTCCAGAGGGTCTCCATGCCGTTTAAAGGATTCTGGGGTTTAAAATGTCAATTTCACAATTTTTTAATTTTTTTTTTTTTCATAAGAACCTTCTCCTAACAATAGCGAACACAACAACAAAAAAATAGTGAAATCGGTCCAGCCGTTCACGCGTGATGCCGTGATATAGGGGAATAGGGATTCATTTTTATATATAGAGATGACAGAGTGATTTTATATAATTGTATTGCTAAAATGTTTAGTTCCAGAATAGATTTTCTTTATCGGCATGGTAGACCTGCAGGACTCTGTAAACCTCCCATATGACATGCAATATGTAAGTTCAAAGGTTTAGTGGTATTTGCGTAAAATGCTCTGAATGTTCTTACTTAAAAACCAGGCCGCGAAATGTCTTCCAAGACTTCCATTGCTCGGGCCTACAACTAGGCATATCACCAACAGGGCGGCCCTGATCAAGCCGGATATACAGTACGTATACTGAGCCTCAAGGCGTTTAGTTATAAAGTCTCCCAACAGGGATTAAGAGCTCCATAACAAACTTTCCGGTGAGATTTCTCCAAGATTAAACGACATCAATGCAGGTTGAATGTGGGCTAGGGAACGGCTTTGTTTCGCGTAAATCTTACCAAGTAATTTTATTGTCAGTTTCAGCATTACGACAACATTGTATTTGCCTATATGTACTTAAATTGATTTTCATGATAGATATTTTACGTTTTGCCAGCTGTCGATTTATGAAAATTAACTCCGCAACATATTGATTACGATAATTGTTATTTGTTTTACGATTTTAGAAATTGTTTAATTATGTAAAATAATGACACAAATTTCCCATTTACTAATGGAAAAATCTGTTTAGCTCGATATTGGAGTTTATTCCTTAGGGCTTAGAGTATTACCGACTAGCACCCACATTGTATTTTCTACATTACCGATAAAACATATAATTACCCGCTTTACTTATGAATGTCCTCATAAAACTGTTCCTCTATTTTAGCCAAAAACGGTGCATGTACTATTACCGATTTGTGGCCTTCACTGGCTTGCTTGTAATTGAATGAGTCTCTACACATCATGCAAACGTAACTCAACACAGGTATTACCTACAGATGTGGCTGAAGATACATTGGGATACATACTTGTTTGCATGAGATTTATCTAAAAATGCATTCTTAAATAAGGTTAAATAAATAAAAATATACAGTAGGTATAACTGCTTTACATTCGCATATTGGAAATAAAGAAAAATCTGGACGATTCGGGAATCGAACCCATGATCTATGCCTACCTAGTAGGCTATTATGTAACCATCAGTACCAATTTTCCGCCATATCCAGTCCCGCATTGTCCATATTTTTCATGATTCCCTATTTTGGGATATAATAAGTGAGGGAACTTGGCTCCCTACGCGCGTTGGTAACTTGAGTCAGGCACGCATAACATAGAACTTTAAAATTCCAGAATTGTTGCCACACATGGGTAAAGGATCACAGACAACATCACAAGTACAGTGACACGGTAGCAGACCCGCATGACTCGACAAGGGGTCTATTCTTTTGCCACATGGGCTGGCTTATGATGAAAAAGCACCCGGAAGTCAAAGCAAAAGCGAAAGTTATTTATATGGACGATGTTGAGCGAGATCCAGTCGTAATGTTCCAAAAAAGGTACATCAACATTGAACTTTTAATGAATACCCAATCTCAACCCTCTGTGCGAGCGGTTTTTGGAAGTAGAATAAACTATACATGTGTAACTGAAAGTTTGAGGTGAAAGGGTTTCATTCATGGCCATCACTGAAATCTATATAGTGGTTTGCGGGTTTGGGCAGAAACCACTGCAAAGGGAAACTGAACAGCCGACAGTACAATACAAACTACAGCTGAAACTGGCAAATTGACTGATTGACTGATATACATCAGGAGCTTGAATGCAAAAAGTGATTTGCCACACAAAAAAAATTTAGAGTTGGTGGTATCACTAGAATCTTCGCATTGGCTGCTATAAAAAAATGTAATAAACTGGCTAATGTATTCCTACATTATCAAAGAATATTTATTAAAGTATTACAACCCATAACGTGGAAGCATTTAGATTTTACAAGTTTTTAGCCTTACAGTTTCAAGTGACACATCGCCTTTTGCATACATGCTCCTCCCATATATGGTATCTATACCTAAGTAGTAAGTATACAGTTGGTGTAATGAAATTATTTACAATAGAGTACATAGCCTAAATTTACAGCTAATTTAATAAAAATGCAAACAACTGTCGGGTTACAGAGTGACTTATACCTGTACTTGGTTAAGTCATGCTTTCCCCTGCTCATTACGTCAATGGTAAGCTTATCTCAGCTTGCCCATTATCGCTTGTAGCCGGTATAGGTTGACATCAAGGATGTATACCAGTTTTCCAATGGTCAAAAATGTTTACGGAAACAATACAAATGATGCCCGAAATCCATGGGGTCGTTGGTATTGGACAAGGGACCTATGGCCATAAAAAGTCCGTAAAACAAGCCAAAAAAAGGGTTACAGAGTATTGGGAAGTGTCGGTATTGTTTTTGGACACTCTACACCCATTCAATTATTTTCATACAAATATTTACAATTACTGGTAGCCTACGATGATAATACAATGCATACTCAAAGGTGAAATAATCGATAAGTCTGGTTACACCGTGATAATAAGAGCCGACTGCATATCTTTGAATGTTATAATTAAACAATCATGAAGGGACAGACATTCGAAAACATTTCCTGTAGTATTCAGGCCTACTACCACATAGATCTATACTTATATAGTATTTGGTTTAAGTCAAAACTGCCAGACTATCTATACAACAGGATGAAAAGCAGCATTGCAGTGAAGAGTCGGAAATCAATAAAATCAATATGAGTGATGATATGAGACACAAGGGAAGGGTTAGTAATATGATGTAACGATGGAGAACTTGGACAAACACTGGATGACAGCCCTTGATAATTTCACCAAATGCTTTCTCTTTTATTGCGGATGTGACCTTTCCATCCATCTACTTACCAGAAATTGGTAAGCTGTATCTATCAGCCGAATTCATTAACAGAAGCATAAGCTTTTGCTTCACATACTTGGGGCATATGTTTGTGTTTATAAAAATGTTGATCAATAGCATTTGCTTCGGAAGAAAACAAAATTTTCTCAAAAAGGTTGGCCTGTATTCATAATTTCAAGCATTTCGTTGCGCCATGAGCGTCCCCTACGTTTCTCGAACATTTGTTCATTGTCTGGAAGCAAAGGCTAAAGTAATTGGTTATGAATGTGAAAAAGAATTGATCGTACCTTTACCGCTTGCATCCACCTTGTTGCTCCTGAAGAAAATGCTTCCTCTTACGAGTTCAGCTGAATGCGTTCGCACTGCCTCATGTATGCGATGCGCATTGAAGCATATATTTTATTCACCCAGAAATGGAGCATTAAAGTGAAAAGGTAATACCAGGTACTAATTGTACTACTACGTCATAATTTACATGTAACAGTGACTTCTTCCATTAACACAATACGTTTTACAGAACTTCAGGGTAAGATTGAAATGAGATATTTTTGCTTTCCCATTTATACGTAGTAGCCTATAAGGAAAGCTTTGTGATGGTCGAAATTTTCGATTCCGAGATTTCAACGGATTTACACGTTTTGAGGTACCAGGAACTCAAGAAAGTGGTTTTTTATGAAATGTCTGTCTGTGGCTCTGTCTGTCTGTCTGTCGCTCTGTCTGTTCATCGATTTCCGGGCAAACTACTCGGTGGATTTTGATGAAATTTTGCATGTAGGCTTACAAAAATCATACCTCGGACCAATTTTTTTTTTTTGGGCTAACTCCATTTGGGGGGGTTTTATTCTCAAAAAACTCCAAAAAAACGTCTAAAAAAAATATTATTCAAAAACGGCTCCAACGATTTCTTTTAAATTCACATATATTGTAGTCGTTATTAATGTTGATAAAATGCAAGGGGTCGTTTGCCACTTAATAGTTTGCTTATGGGGGTAAAAAAAATAAAAATAACTAAATTTTAATGAAAAATGACTAAAAAATAATTTTTCTGCGAAACCTTTCTTTCGATGATTTCTACCATCAGGCATGTTTTAGGTGCTAAATACAGTAACGAAACCGGACAGATTGCTTTCCGAAAATTTGCTATTTGGTTTTGTGTAAAAAAATGTTTTTTGAAAAAATTCACTTCAAACGCATTGCGTACCCTGCCATTATTACTACCTATCTAGAATTTACCTCACCTCCAGTGGCGTCAGGTGGACCCCCCCCCCCCCCCCGAGATATTGGAAATTTAACCATAGGAAAATTATTTTCCATTATATTACTCATTTTCTCTATCTACTAATTGGTAAATTGGAAAGCATGTTCGGGTAAACTCGGACCGGTTCTTTGATGGTGTTTTTCAATTGCATTCCTGAATTTGATGAAAACTTTAGAAGTCAAAACACGTTACTATGCAGTATATACAGTATGTATGTATGTATATCTTACTGTGAACTTAAATGTATTTAGGTACAGTACCGTACTCATCATCTAGATTATTTCCTGATAAAAATTAAAAAAATTGTGGAATGGTGTTATAGTTATTAATCACGGTATTCCTACTTATGCAATATTAATTCGATTGCCTATTTGCATTTACTGTGCCGTACATATTGTAATAGCCTAATATCATTATAGTAATTTAAGTATAGTACTACATAGTCCAATGAGTACCAGGAGGTTAGGGAACATTTTCCTTATATTTTATTCGTGAAATCTTGTAAGTTTAAGCTAATAAAAATAAACAAGCTCTCTCCCATCTGCGATTATTTCCGTTAAGAGATGAAACGTAGTGAGTTAAGAGAGCGATAATTTTTCGGAAATGTGGAAGGATTCGAAGAACTAATAAAAAATCGATCTAATCCAGGCGCAGCTCTCCCAAATAAAATCATCTCATTCTGGTTGAGACAGATTTTCTTTTTCAGGCACTTCAAAAAATTATTTTTCCTGATCGGAATGGTTATCCCAGTTGCTATTCCGTGTCTTTTATGGGGAGAAACATTTTGGAACTCGGTTTTCATCTGCTTCTTCTTCCGCTACACATTGCTGCTTCATATTACATGGACAGTTAACAGCCTGGCGCACTACTACGGCAACAGACCTTATGATCAGTAAGTAGACGTTTTGCAAATTATATTATAGACTGAATATCATAAGTTTTACCATCTCATTTATTACCCCATCATAGGAAATCTTTCTCTGTCTCAGTCAGGGACAGCATGGTGGGCTGACCTGGGCTGGGCATATTCCATTGTAAAACTACCCTTCTTTACATTTTTAATCCGAAGATAAGACTAAAAGTAATCGCCATAGTAGGCCTACTGAAGGGGGGGGGGGGTATTTGCAATACGTACCATAGTAGGCTACTCTCCCCTAAAGTGCGCATCTATGGGCCTACTGATTCATTTAATATTAACATAACTTAGGATTAAAAATGTGAACCAGATAATTTTAGGATGGAAAGTGTTATTCGTTAGTAATAGAACAAAAAAGTCAATTTATATTCAAAATTGTTTTGCTTATAATTTTAATCCTCCAGATTAAGTTAATATTAAACGGCATAGGTCTAGTTGGCATTTCTAAAAAAATACCCTAGCGATAGAACAAAAGAACATCCATAATGCAATGTATACTGTAGACCTACGGTACCTGTACCGTGGGCTACATCAAATTTCTGAATTTACCAAATGATAGGAATACTGCAAATATATGATTTCTCGAATTTGAATCCGTAACCATACGATATGCTGATCAAGTTTGTTTGCAACAAAAACTCTTTTGTACTATGTCTCTTTTGATTTTCTTTGTGTATTCTGTCTCAATCATCATGCAATTCTTTCAAGGATTCATTATAGCTTAACTAGTTTCTTTTTTTAACAACTGCGAGTGGCAAGAAATGGATTTTGTGATATTGTATATTTTATTATTTGAATAAAATGAGCTGAATTCAAATGTTTAAGGGGATATACATCCAAGCACTCCTTAATAATTTATGTGATTTTGCTGCCACTGAGGATGCTGCTAGCAAACTAGTCAAACTAATAACATTAACATTAACAATAACAATAATTCATAACAGGCTCGGAAAAAAAATCACAATAGACTGTCGTATATAATCAGTTAGTTATAAAATTTATTTACCACTATAAAAACTTCAAAAGTCAAACCATAATAACCGTTAAATAGTTAGTTCAATAGGTATATTTAATTGAGGAACTGAATTTTTATTGTATTATAAAAATCCGACAGTGATCAGCCATTAATCTTCTCATTTTCAGAGCAATAGCGCCAACCGAAAATGCATTGGTATCATTTTTGGGATACGGCGAGGGCTGGCACAATTATCACCACGCTTTTCCTTGGGACTACAAAGCTTCGGAATACGGAATGAAACTAAATTTCACCCGAGATGCAATTGAGTTCTTCGAGCGAATAGGGTGGGCTTACGATCTCAAAGAAGCGAGTTTGGATATGGTTGAGAAGAGGATTAAGCGATCAGGGGATGGAACACATCATTTATCTTTTGCTGATGCTATTAAGCACGATCCCTTAAATAACAGAGAAGCCGAAACTGGGTGGTAGACACATTTACTCCATCTAATACCTCAAATTTCTTCAGCACCATTCAATCATGTTAAAATTTCATATTTCAAGATTCAACTGTTCTGCAAAAAGAAAACTCTTGCTACCAAGTTGGCTAGTTATCGTCATCGTCATCATTATAATCATCAACAATCAGCTCACATTAAGGGGACAGAAGAATCCGGGCTAATAGGCCGTGGTCGATTTGAAAGTAGGCTTCAAAACTTTTGGAACGTTTGGCGACTAAAATTTATCGTAAAATTGAATTTTTGGAAAAACTACATCCCGAAAAGTAATAGTAATCGATTTTATGATGCACGAAGTATAGTCTTCTAGTTTTAATAACTTACTGAGTTAATGAAATAAAAAATGAAATTAATTTAATTATGGGGTGCCAATTTTCAACGTATAACATATCCTCTTAATTTAACGATTTGAGCAAACAATACATTAGAATTTGAATTTCCATGAGAAATGTGTAGGTGTGTAGGAGCCAGGGACGGATCCTTGGGGGGGGGGGGGGTGGGGGCGGTCGCCCTCCCCCTCCCCCCGAGAGAAATAGCTTTATACTAGATAGAATGGACTTTTGAAGGAAATTAAACAAAATTATTACTCAAGTAAAATAATAGCGATATTCTTCAGGCCACCGCCCCCCCCCCAAAAAAAAACATTTTCTGAAACCGTCCCTGAGGGGAGCCCGGGGGTCACCCTCGGAGAAAAAAAATGAAAAATGGGCCATATTAGTGTGGGTTTACGAATATTTTACCCTGGAGAAGGGGGGGCCCGGGGGTCTCCCCCGGAGAAAAAAAATTAATGAATAGGCCCAAATTAGGGAGGTTTGGAAAAAATAGCTCTGAAGTATTGGGGTTTGAAGCATTTTGAGATATTTTTTGTGAAAGTGCTTGGTCAATATGTTAATTTTTTTAATGTAAAATAAGCATACTAAGAATTAATTTCCCTTTCATTATTGTGGATACTATGCCTTTAGCCTTCATAACGTCTTTGTCACCAGAAATCCATTAAATAAAATAAATAATAAATTAAATATAAAAAAATGCGTTAAATATCTAAAAAACAGAATATAGTGTGCATAAATTATTTATAAATGTCATTTAGGCAACAGACAAATCAAAACATAATAGTAATTGAAAAAAGTTTTTGGACCAAACTAAGTTCGCCTTACGATGAGATGATCAATTAAGTTATAACCTAGTAATTCGAATTCTTCAAAAAGCAATGATTTTTCCCATTTTTTCCCCTTTTTTGCTTTCCAATTTATACGTAGTATAAGGAAAGCATTGTGATGGTCGAAATTTTCGATTCCGAAATTTCAACGGATTTACACGTTTTGACGTCCCAGGAACCCAAAAAAGTGGTTTTTACGAAATATCTGTCTGTCTGTCACTCTGTCGCTCTGTCTGTCTATTTGTGCGTCGATTTTGATGAAATTTGGCATGTAGGTTCACAAAAATCATACCTCAGGACCATTTTATTTTATTTTGGGCTAACTCAATTTGGGGGGGTTGTATTCTCAAAAAACTCCAAAAAACGTTTAAAAAAATTATTTCTCAAAAACGGCTCCAACGATTTCTTTTAAATTCACATATATTGTGGTCGCTTGCCCCTTGATAGTTTGCTTCTGGGGGTAAAATAATAAAAATAACTAAATTTTAATGAACAATGACTAAAAAATAATTTTTCTGTGAAACCTTTCCATCGATGATTTCTACCTTCAGGCATGTTTTAGGTGTTAAATTAAGTAACGAAACCGGACAGGTTGCTTTCCCAAAAAACTGTTTGGTTTTGTGCAAAAAAAAAATGTTTCTGAAAAAATGATAAAAAAAATCACGGTCAAATGCATTGCGTGCCCTGCCATTATTGCTGTGTGGTAATGTGTTGGTCTGACCTATCTAGAATTTACCTCACCTCCAGTGACGTCAGGTGCACAGCCCCCGCCCCCCCCCCCCCATCGAGATATCGGAAATTTAACTAAAGGGAAATTATTTACCATGAAATTGCTCATTTCCTCTAGCTACTACTTGATAAATTGGAAAGCATGTTCGAGTAAACTCGGACCGGTTCTTTGTAGTTTTGTCTGATCTATTGCAGCTGAACAAATTGAGGAAAACGATTTAGCCACTACTGTGTGCTCTTAGCTGGTTCATTGTTGCATGTTCACAAGATCACTCTCCTGAACGTCAGACAATAAGTATTGAGTACTTTGTAGAAACGAGTGATACGACACCCTTATACGAAATTAAATCCTGCAACGAAACCCCCTTTCTTACAATTTTACCATGACAACCGAATAGGTACTAAACCCGATGCAGGATCCTGAGTTAAAAGAAAGGTTCGTTTCAAATTGCAGACAGTGCTGTTGTGTCGCGCCTTTGTAAAGCACTGAAAGCTCCGATGCACTGTCACATAATGCCCGTCACATTGTCCTTTTTTCTGTAAACTCCACATCCATTTCTATTGTACGTTATTCGTAATCGTACGTTTCATTACTTAGGTAGGTACCTATTATTAAGAGAAATTCTTAACTTAACCTTTTTTTTTGTTGAGCCCACACTTTACAATCCCACAATCATGCAAATGGACACTGAGTCTAAGCCTTTATGTCTACAAAAACATGGTATCTATTTAATATGAGTTACAAAAACTAAAAAAAATTGTTACTTGCCAAAAGTTTGCCATGAGGATGCTCAATAAAACAGGTTACTATGTCAGTACGAGGATAATTTTTAAGGAGTTAGGAATTTTGTCTTTTGAACTATTGTACAAGAAAATGTTACTGTCTATGGTTGTAAGTAACTTGAGTAACTTCCAAGGTGACAGAATTTCTGCTAATAACATAAGTACTAGGCAAACAGGACGTGGATTCCTCACGGTTCCTTATTACTAATTAACACACAGCAGCTAGAAATTCTGTCAACTATAAAGGTTTGAGTTACTATTGTACAATGAAATGATCAGGGCCGGATACCATGTAAATATTACCTCCGCTATCATGAAGAACTATATTATAATTCTACTCACAGGTACAGTTTAAAAAGTAATATTAGTGTGACGAACAAGTAAATAATCTACTACAGTATATTGTGTGGTAACGCGCCTTTTTGGCACCGGTTTTAGTAAAAATTGTAATGTTTTTTTTCTTATAAATGCACGCATTATTATTATTTAATGCAATTTGTTGCCGTAATTTGGCAATTGCCTATAGCGCACACTTTATCATAGGCTACTTAGGTTACGTATGGTACGCACCTTCAACCTCTCTCGTTTTCTTCGACCCTGGTCATCCTTTTTCCATTGGGCAATATTTTAAATCAATAAAATACATAATTACGGGTGAAAGCCAAGATGAAATTGCAGCTTGAAGGAGTCACAAAAGGGTGAGGGGTGGATACGAGACCAAAGACACTGGGGCGTGGCCCACGGTAAACAAAAGCCGAAAGTGTGAAGACAGAACTTAATTACTTCACACCTCCCAAACAAAGTACCTTCCATCCCCTAGTTTACTAAACAACCCCCTTTCATTGTGCCTTGCGTTTATTTCAACTCAACCAAAAGACAACGTTACAAGAGTAATGTTTTCCATTTACCCGGAGCGTAGCCTTTGTGCTTGTCACTTCAAAACTTAATTATTATTCGCAAATCCCACACTTTGCGCCCCCCCCCTCCCCAATATGAGGATCTAAAATGTCTATTATATCAAGTCGATCTCTGCTGAATAGCTATCTTCAAATTTAAATGTGACATTGTGGTAATACAGCCATGAAATTCTATCTAGGCAGATGGTTTAGTAGTAAAATTATGCCCCAAAAAGGTGTAAGCAGTAGATTATGGGTTTGGTTCAATTTTTTTCTTGTTCCCCAATTTAAAATATATACCGTATGTTGTCTCTGTTGTCACCAAACGTTTTTAATATTTAAAAATTTGCAAACGCTTGGGTCAACGGCATGTTTTATGAGCAAGCATTTCAAATTAAGAAAACACAAGTGAGGGAAAGGTTCCAGAAGGCAGTCAGGTTTTCATGGCCGGAGTCAGACGAAGAAAGAGTAGAATCCGAGTGGATAGGCCGTGGTCTTATCTGAAAGTACGAATTCTGCTGCTTTATTAGCTTGTGTACTTTGTTTGCTTAAAAATGTTAATCGTGTACAAAAAATTTAATGAATATATCCGATTAACCTCTTCAGTCACCTCACTAAGAAACCTTATAGGTGCTTGTGTCCAGTTACGACACGTCTCCGATCGCAAGGTGTGTAGAGACTCACACAAGTACAACCTGGCCACCGAAGTCACTAGTATACCGGTACTAGTACGAGTCATTGTGACACAATTTCACATCGAAAATACAAGCACTAAGTGTCCGCTTGCGAATGCCATATTATCAATGTTAAAAGACTTGCCATCCAACTCCAAAGTGCATTTTCATTGGATACCCTCCCACGTGGGTATACAAGGAAACAGCACAGCTGATGCGGCAGCTAAAGAGGCGGCAATCATGACTGCCGCCCCTTGGGCCACAACCATTTAACAGATGTATTCAATATAATCCAAAGGGAAACAAAAAATGCCTGGCAGGCTGCATGGCGAGACACCATTAACAATAAGTTAAGAAGCATCAAACCAGTTATTGGGGATTGGCAAACCTCATATCGCCAAAATCGAACAGAAGAGACTGCTCTTGCTAGATTGCGCATAGGGCACACCCGCCTTACCCATCGACATTTGATGTCTGGTGACCAGCCCCTACATGCAGCAGGTGCGGAGTCCCAAAATCAGTGGAACACATAATTACCGAATGCCCTATATACGCAGCGGGCAGATTTTCGTTACCGAAACCACACACCCTGCCAAACTTAATAGGGGGCAAGGGTCACGGCAACGTTAAGCTTTCCAAGCAAGACCGGAGTCATGCCCCACCTGTAGATAAACTCAGGGAAACCATTCTAAACCACCTATGACTTCCGCACACACACACCGACCGGCGCAAATACTCGAAAGAGTCCCGCGCCTAAAAAAAAAAACAATCTCACAGTTTTACAAACCGTGTCTTAATATTTAGTTTAGTTTAGTGAAATTCAATAAAGCTACTTCTTTAGAATGTTAGATCTAACATATTATTAATATATATATAATATTATTGTACTGTGTATAAGTTTGCGTTCGAAAGTCTAAAGTTGGCTAACCATCGCATCGGTTGCGGCATAAGAATAGTAAATATTGGCAACTTAGCAATGAAAAGAACGGTTGGTCTAACTACTGACAACAATTCGTATCGCTCATTATACATCGAGTACTTAAAACGCACCCTTATATACAAACA
Source organism: Psococerastis gibbosa (assembly GCA_963971405.1). Taxonomy (NCBI): domain Eukaryota; kingdom Metazoa; phylum Arthropoda; class Insecta; order Psocodea; family Psocidae; genus Psococerastis; species Psococerastis gibbosa. The sequence goes on from OZ020485.1 coordinate 26,961,088, forward strand.
GTTTTATTCAGGTTCTGTTCCAGATCCCTCATTGCCTCTCAAATGGTAATTATTCGAATCTCACAGCAACAACAAAATTACCATAAATTCCTATTATGCAAAATTTTAGCCAATCAAGTCCCATCACAGCTTGAAAAGTCTCGGTAAGGAATTCATAACACCGACAAACGAAGACTTGACAAAACGTGTACACACACTACTTATGAATTACTTACTAAATGTTAGTTTAGACATTTTGCTTTCCAATTTATTCCTAGTATAAGGAAAGCTTTGTGATGGTCGAAATTTTCGATTCCGAGATTTCAACGGAATTACACGTTTCGAGGTCCCAGGAACCCAAAAAAGTGTTTTTTACGAAATATCTGTCTGTCTGTCTGTCTGTTCATCGATTTCCGGGCAAACTACTCGGTCGATTATGATGACATTCGGCATGTATGTTTTCAAAAATTATACCTCGGGACCATTATATTTTTATTTTGGGCTAACTCAATTTTGGGGGGTTTTATTCTCAAAAAACGTCTAAAAAATATATTTCTCAAAAACAGCTCCAACAATTTCTCTTAAATTCACATATATTGTAGTCATTATTAATGTTGACAAAATGCGCGGGGTCGCTCTCCCCGTTTAGTTTGCTTCTGGGGGTAAAAAAATAAAAATAAATAAATTTGAATGAAAAATGACTAAAAAATAATTTTTCTGCGAAACCTTTCTGTCGATGATTTCTACCTTCAGGCTTGTTTTAGGTGTTGAATTGAGTAACGAAACGGGACAGGTTACTTTCCCAAAAAACTATTTGGTTATGTGCAAAAAAATGTTTTTTGAAAAAATGATGTTAGAAAATTCACGCTCAAATGCAATGCGTGCTCTGCCAGTATTGCTGTGTGGTAATGTGTTGGTCTGACTTATCTAGAATTTACCTACCCTCCAGTGACGTTTGACGGACAACCCCCCCCCCCCCCCCGCGATATCGGAAATTTAACTATAGGAAAATTATTTACCATGAAATTACTCATTTTCTCTATCTACTAATTTTGATAAATTGGAAAGCATGTTCGAGTAAACTCGGACCGGTTCTTTCCAATCGTAGCTGCACATGAGCTGAGCCATGGAGCATTTTATAATTGTAACTGTAAAGACATTGGATGGAAGTAATAAAGTTTTTGTATTATTGTAAAGTACCGGTACTACAAGGGAATTGGAAAATGGCGGTGCCATCCTGAATTCCGTACCCATACTTTTCAAGCAAAGGTAGGAACGAGCCTTAGTAAACGTTGCGACTGTTGGTAAGTGCTTCTCTGGAAAATTGTATTTTAATGCAAGGTGATGTCTCTTTTAAGCATGACGATGTATCGTTAAATTTCCTAAATTCCCAAATAACAAAAGAGAAAGCTGTTTTCGGAAACAGACTGTCATCCTACGTTCTTCTAGTGGAACTTTCTCTCTTCCTGTTGCTGGGGTATGGGTACAATACCCCTGCAATTCACTTGGAGAATTCATGGTAAATTTTAATGAAACATCCAGCTAGCTAGGGTGGCATCAAATTAATTTCCTCTTGTTTTAGCAGAAGAAAGCTTTGTATTTTCTTCCATGTCGTGATGTTTATCATACAAGCAAACTTCATTATCTGAATAGCGAGCATTCTTTTGTGTCTACTCCGATACAATAAAGGAGCATTTTTTCGCTATAGTTAGGCAACGCAGACTTAGGTCATTTCTCTATTAGTTCTTACATTATACAATATTATCAATTAACCCATGAATTAAAATAAGAACTAAATTATATTGGGTTCCTTATAATATGATAATTAATGTACCGAGTAAAACATTATTATTTTATTTGTGTACTTGTACCTATTGTAGGCTTCTATAAAATAAACCACTTCTTTGTCTACCTTTAAATTAGTAAAATAAGCTCTACCCAAAGCCGTAAAAAATATTTCAAATATTTAAAAGGGGACGCCGTGACGAAGCACTGCACGTGAAAATTTCATTTCAATTCAAGTATCGCTCTTTTGAAATGGTTATTTTAAAGTTATTCTCTTTTTTTAATTTTATACATAAAAATACTAATACATCATGGGGTCGCGTACCTATATTTTCCGAATATCGTGGCGAATAAGTAGGGAAGCTTTCATTACGGTGTTGAATTTTACGTGAATCACTTTTTTGGGTAAATATTGGTGTGCTGTTTAATCCGCAGTTAATTTCTGAGGTGCTGATGTTTATGGTGTAATCCTTGCTCATATATAAATATCAAACAAAGAAATAATAATATGTTCCACGACAGTTCTACGCATTTATCAATGTAATGATTGTATCAGTTTTATGCACTGTATGGCCATACAGTACGCGTAAACCCAGAACTGTTTAGTATTATATCAAGTTTGGATGAAATGTAATAAAAAAATTGAAACTTTATCAATTGTTTTTCGAGTTTGTGCAGCTTCTCTTCCAATTTTCCACCTTACGAGTTGGTTCTGTGTTTCGTTCTGAAAGGATTTATTTGACAAGACATTTTTGTGGGCTTTTCTTCAAGTGAAAGTAAAGGTAGTTGAGGACCTTTGCTATTGAAAGAACCCTCTCTATTTTGGAGAAGGGGTAAAGATTTTGCAATCTCAACTGGGGTTTGTCGAGTTGAAGGTCGCGGTGGTTGAGATTTTGTGAATTGCTTCGAGCAAGGGCTCGTTCGTATAATAATTCTTTATTATTGCTTTCAACCATTTTCGGTTTGACATTTAAGTGGTTTCAGTTCCAAATTTTAGTTTAGTGAGTCTACGAAAATGTTATTTTTACGTTATCCAATGGGTTGATCACAGGTTAGGCATACTCAGGCTGTTACGAAAAAATTATGAAAAAGCTTGAATTTGTGGGCTAAGAGTTAGCTAAATTATCTATACTAGCTGTATTTTATTACTTAAACATTACGTAACTCGCTTTGCTGAATTTGGACAGAAATATTTTAGTTAACCAAACAATCTGCTACATTAAAATATACAATAGAATTTTGTGAAATCGTTGGAACCGAAATTCGAAAACCACTACCCGTATGTATAACAACACTGTGCAAACCAATAGCGGATCCACGGGGGAGGTGTCATGACCCCCCTTAATGAGTACCAAGCCCGTAGACAGGATTTCTTTTCGGGGGGGGGGGGGGGGGCTGTGCCAATTGAGATCTTATCTAGTGTAAATTTACTTCTTGAGAATTCAATTGTATCTAGCGTATTCCTTAGAGGTTATGGTGTTACTCGTATATACTATGATAGCATATAGGCACATCAAAAGGCAATATATTGGAGGGTTTAGCTTCGGTGCGAACACAGATTTATAACATATTGCGGATATGCGGACTAAAATGCGATGATATCATTACGATGATTTAGAAAGTATAGAAATAATATTACATTTAACCCGAAGAGGGGGGCCCGGGGGCCACCCCCGGGGGAAAAATTTGAAAATATAAACGCAAAATAGTGGGGTTTTAGGCCTACGCATTTTAACAGCAGTAAAGTATGGATTTGACAAAGTCTACAAAAGAATGTTTATTCATAAAAATTATATTGCATTTAACCGAAGGAGGGGGGCCCGGTGAAAATTTTTGCAAATATAACTGCAAAAAAAGTGGGGTTTTACAGCAGGAAAGCTTGCAAAGGAATGCATATTCATATTGCTCCAAACAGGGGGACCGGCCGACCGGAGGTCTCCCCCGGGGGAAAATTTTGAAAATGTATGTGCAAAACAGTGGGGTTTTACAGCAGGAAGGCTTGCAAAGGGATGCATATTCATATTGCTCCAAACAGGGGGACCGGGGCGGGGGTCTCCCCCGGGGGAAATTTTTTGAAAAAATAGATGCGAAATAGTGAGGTTTTAAGATTTTAACAGCAGTAAAGTTTATAATAATTTTTCATTTCGGGGGGGGGGGGGGGGTGGGGGGCTGCAGCCCAATAAGCCCTCCCCCCCCCTTGGCTACGGCCTTGATGAGTACATTCATAAGATAGTAAAAATACTTTTTTACAAAAACGATTCTCGGGAGGGTGGGGGTATAGGCTGCACACCTACAAATACGACTTGTGATGTGACCCCCCTCCTAAATTTTCCGCTGGATCCGCCCTTGGTGCAAACCCTCCTTCTAATGTTTTTATTATTGATTAATATGTTTTTAGTTTCGCCTTCTTTACAATATTATGTTAAGGCCAAGCCGGAGAGTTGTGACCTTGAGCGTTGAATACATAGAAATAAAATAGAACTGGAGCGGCGGGAGCCATAATATGCCTTACGAGGCACCCGTTAACCATAAACCAACTATCAGAGATAAGTACCAACGCAAAAAATATCGAAGTCTTACACATTGCAGCATACCAAAACGGATACCTGGACTCGGTCAAAAACTCTGTACTTAGCTTGCGCAGGCTACACTAGCAGCCATATTGATAGCGGTCTCCAGCCACGGGATGGTTTAATATCCATTTTATAAACAAAGCCCCGCTTCTCGTATCTGTTCCGTATTTGACTTGTATTATTTCAAATAATTGCAGTTTTACCTATTTCTGGCGCTTTACTGTCAAATTAAGTGTTGAGCTTCTGACTGAAGTGCGTTTCATTACAAAAGTTGGAGGTTTTTCTTCCCTGTGGGGCACGTAAAAATGTTTTAAAAGGTATGTTTTCAATTGCTTCATGCACAAATTTTAGACCTAATGTAATTGTAATTTTTGGTTCAGTCAATAGTGTAAGCATGCCTACGCATATACTATACCCTTCTATCGATTTTTACTATCCCCTGCGGTTGAAAACATACATTACGAACCCCCTGCAAAGACATTTCCAGGCCAGTCACGTCACCCCCTCCAGTTTAGCCTTAAGGTGCATTCTATTGAGTAATCTGAGAATTTCACAAAAGGGCTTAATTTCTGTTGAACTGTTTTCCTTCAACTCTTGTGGTTATTATCAGCTAATTATATCATGAACGATAATATACATAACATATAATACAATGAGAGAGCATTCGAATGTAGGCTACAATACATATTACTGCGTCTTTATGAGAAATTTACTAGATATTAAGTAAAAGAACAAGACACGGAACTAGTTCTGCTCTGCCGGCCGCCATACCAAGTTGAATCCAGCGGAACAGAGCAGGTTCAAAGCTGCAGATTAGTCACAATTTAAATATTGGCGCCTAACTTGTGACTAGCGACTCGTGCGCCACCTACTAGTATGTAAACTATCACATCTAACTTTCAAGTCCTCACTAATCTGACTCTTCACATCTGCAACCGTTACCAGTAATTTATAATATTTTATATAAGTTTTGATTAAAATACCAAGTCTTTCTATGTTCCACATTTAATCAACTACTACTACACCACTGCTCTACTTCCAGCATCTTACTCAAGAAGGGGATCTTCCATACCAAGCTCGGAAAAGGTTGAAAAACATCATGTAAGAAAACAACTAACCATCAGTAAGTAAAAAACCAACCCTAACTATACTAATTAAACATCTACAGATAACTTGGTCGTGTGCGCAGTGCCGGTAGGGAAACATGGTAGGACTTGTCCTGGTCACCTCCGAACTAATCGTGTGACTTCACTGTGTTTCATAAGTAGTTCGGAATCCACTATAATCAGGAGGTCCACTGTCCTATGGGCAGTCAAGTCGGGGTCTCCCTATGGGCCCAAATATGAGGCCTAAGTCGTTATTAACCCGACGAACACTACTATTACTACTACTAGTTCTGCTCTGTATATTTATCCACAGCCCACTCGATAATATATCGATACGACGTATGCGATTCGATTCTATATTATAAGCGGGACATTTGAATCTGAAGTACATATTGTGTATACAACACATACGTATATATTTTTCCTACGTTCCAAACTATCCTGGAACCGCTTGCAGCATTATTCAGGTTAGCCTTGTATTTTTTGCTCTCCAATGTACACGTAGTATAAGGAAAGCTTTGTGACGGTCGAAATTTTCGATTATGAGATTTCAACGGATTTACACGTTTTAAGGTCCCAGGAACCCAAAAAAGTGGTTTTTAAGAAATGTCTGTCTGTCTGTTCGTCGATTTCCGGGCAAACTACTCAGTCGATTTTGATGAAATTCGGCATGTAGGTTTACAAAAATCATACCTCAGGACCATTTTATTTTATTTTGGGCTAACTCAATTTGGGGGGTTTTTATTTTCAAAAAACTTCAAAAAAACGTCTAAAAAAATTATTTCCCCAAAACGGCTCCAACGATACCTTTTAAATTCCCATATATTGCAGTTGTTAATGTTAATAAAATGCGGGGGGTCGCTTGCCCCTTGATAGTTTGCTTCTGGGGGTAAAAAAATAAAAATGACTAAATTTGAATGAAAAATGACTAAAAGATAATTTTTCTGTGACACCTTTCTATCGATGATTTCTACCTTCAGGTATGTTTTAGGTGTTAAATTGAGTAACGAAACCGGACAGGTTGCTTTCCGAAAAAAGTATTTGGTTTTGTACAAAAAAATGTTTTTTTGAAAAAATGATAGAAAATTCACGCTCAAATGCATTGCGTGCCCTGCCAGTATTGCTGTGTGGTAATGTGTTGGTCTGACCTATCTAGAATTTACCTCACCACTAGTGACGAGTGACGTCAGGTGGACAACCCCCCCCCCCCCCCGAGATATCGGAAATTTAACCACTGGAAAATTATTTACCATGAAATTACTCATTTTCTCTATCTACTAATGTTGATAAATTGAAAAGCATGTTCGAGTAAACTCGGACCGGTTCTTTCTGTTGCTATACCTGCTATAGGAGTGCCCTGATCGTTAAGGTCCTTCCTCTTCATTTTGAGCATGCCAACTTCTTCACAGCACTTAGCACACGCATATCTATCGAACTGTAATTAACGTTGTTCTATGGCCTAAATATATTCTACAATAAGATATCCCACACCGTATATTTTATTTTAGCTATGTTTTTACCTATATATAAACAAATATTTTAAAGCGCGGGATCCTTGCGGACATTTGCGGCGTTTCTGATAGGTGGTGGTGATGGTTTGGCAAACAGATATTAGGAGGGCACTAGACAAAGAGGTTGCCCAGGGACTGTCTGAAACAATTTTGCTATGGTTTGTGTTTGAGGTTGTAGGTGAAGTAATTGATTGTTTGTATATCATATGTTAGACAAAAATTAATATATAAATTAGACTATATCGCATATCGTCACGAAAATCAAATAGCGTACAGATTAATAAAAGAAAACATCGATTTCATTTTTAGCCAAAATAACTTACTTTCACTACAGCCTTATGTTCGGACTCCGGAGTCCTAATGCTGCATATAATCCCACACATATACACATATAGTCCCACACTGGCTACATTTTCTGGCCATGCTTCGGAGGGCATGTAAAGCAGGCGGTCCCGGGCCTTCCTAGTTGAGTGTAAGAGAGGGCTTTATAGCCCTAACTCCGCTAGGTTGGCTTAGTAATAGAAACAATAAAAAGTCAATATTTATTTATTTATTTTATTTATAATTGGGCGTTCCATACGGTAACATGGCGGCAACATAGCCTAAAGCATCAATAAAACCGGCAGGCCATAAATTTGTATACCCACTTCATATTTTCACCAATGACAGCATAAATTTAATAATATCAAATAAAAATTGATGATACTGGGAATTATTGAAGATCTCCAAGTTTAATTAAAAGTGAGGGTTGTCAGCAAAAATATTTATCGTTGTTGTCATTGAGGTCAATATCACTCAAAGGCAAAATTTCATGGGACACCTATACGGCCATTCATGATAATTACAACAGTGTAGTGTTAAGAAATGTACAGTATATAATACACTGCGGCATTATATGGCATGTATATAAAACTGAAATTAAATTAACTTTTGTTGAAGAGGTAACTTCCACGTTATAACTGAAATTAGAGGATATGGAAAAAACTGGACTTGGCGGGATTCGAACCCACAATCTAAGATGTATTGAATGAAGCATTGTCTTTATGTATAATAACGTAAGCTCACAGGCTTGTTCGGTTAGATAGTTGTGTGGCCTGACTGTGCTAACCTGTCTAGCAATACGAACCATGTCAATTAGAGCATAAGTAGAGGATTAGGAGATTGCTGGACGTGTCGGGGCTTGTGGTCCAGCGCTTAAGACGACGCCCCGGTTAAGGGTAGATCGTGGGTTCGAATACCGCCAAGTCCAGTTTTTTCCACATCCTCTAATGTCGGTTAAGAAATGTGCGTAACTTAAATTTAAGCAATGTAAGCGTTGTGATGGGAAAATCGGTCCAGATTGCAGAAGCAAAATAAACGCACCTCTTTAAAAGGTATCCAAGTAAAATGAACACAATTGGAAAAATTCATTGGGTCATAAATCAGCATAAATCACTAGCAATACTTCTTTTCGCTGCTCTGTGCGCTAGGGAAATACACTAATCACAATAAAACAATATAAAAATCGCCATGGAGTAGGCCTACCTCTAAATGCACTAAATTTTCAGAGTCAGATATGGACTTAACCATGTCTGATTTTTCATTAACTGCACGGTTACATCCAGACAGAAATTAAAGAGAGTGGTTGCTTTCGAAAAAAAATTAAATTTGTAACGGTTTCTTTATTATAGATGAGATTGTGCTGGGATGGAGCTGTTTTACTAAGCACTTCTTCCACTTCTTTTAAAAAATGTCTCCTTATTGCAGGATAATTTAAAATTCTTTTTGTGTTACCCCAAGATTAGATTGTCTGCTGCGTATATTTGTATATCTTTAAACTTCTTGAAAGCGCTGGTTTACACAATATAAGCGCTGTCATAATACGAGGGAGCTAATTTCTCATTATGAAGTAACTTATTTACAGTAGCCTACATCAGGGCGCAAACCACAGCCAGAAAGCCTAGTAAAAATTGAAGAAGAATAAAATAAAACAAAAGAGCCACCGAGTAGATACAAATGATGAAAATAATTTTTCAAAATTAATCTTGAGAATCTTTGAAAATTATTAACTTTATTAATAGAGAAAGGGTTGACATTTTAATCAAAGACAGTGGCAGGGAGGGACTGAGGATTTTGGTCAGGAGGCGCAAACAGGCGGTACTGAGATTTCCTTCTAAGGAAAAATGTTATAATTTTTATCATTGAATTGGGAACTTCCTCAAACGTTATATCCGAACAAATGAATCTTTTCGAAAACATCATACAGAAAGTATGATATCATCATATAGTTAAAGCATCACATACAATGTATTTATACTTACCTAATATGTCACATAGAAAGTTAAGTCAAACCCGGGTAAGACGGACAAGTGGTGTAGTTGGTAACACAATGAGCAGCAGGAAAGACAGATCGCAGGCACGAATCCAGCAGTTCTTCATGATTCTCTACTTTCGGATATTGCCTTGTGGAGGAATCTCAAAAAATTATGACGTCTTACTATTGTATATAAAATTATTCAGTTTGGATTTTCAAAGTTATAATGATTGACACAAATCAGAACTCGAAAGTGGGTAACCCCGTCATTGCTGGAATATCCTAAGACACTTTCTCGCTTTTTTTAATAATTCCACATTGCTATCCTAGCTACCATTGAGTGCGGCGAACGATCTAGTGGTTCACAATAATACAGTGAAAGCAATTCCAAACAATTAGGCATTGTTTTGAAAAAGTAAACTTTTTAGGGGGTCGGATTGCATTAATGAGTTAATCGACCGGTTGTCCCACTTAGGTAGTTTGTGTATGGTAGTTGGTAGCTTATCAAAGATATCTCCGGTTATAAAATATTCGCATGTACTTGGAAGAGGAGTTATAATTTTCAACTCTGTCACAGCAGTTCAGGTTAATTTGAAGAGGAATTCGACCTTGTGGGAAATAAAGTGGGGGTGAAGATTCGCCAAAGGTGCTCATGGAAGAAGAAATTGAAGATTTCAGCGAAGAGAAATGACAGAAATAAAGGGAATAACTCATAGGCTGGCAGGTTGGTTGCCTGGGAATTGAAGGTCCGTGTGGTTAAAAGACAGATGGCTCCTACGATCGCCTCTTTCTCCGACGAGATCAAATCCATAGGGGGGGGGGGGGGGTTCTTTCACCACACCAATTACCGACAGTTCTTCAATATCTTCTATTTCAATATATATCCCCCCGATAGGTACGTTTCTTAGTTTGGTTTTTAAAACACGATTCCAAATAAACAAAATTATATTCGACTAATTGTACATTAAATTGCAGAATTGTACCGTAAGAAGGCACCCGTATGTAAACACGGGGCAAAACTTTCAACCGCATCTGGGCCACCCTGTATTGTCCTAAGGTCGTAAATTAAAATTTTTAAGTAGGTACCCGCCTACTCTTTTTCAGTCACACACTCCATCACTTCAAGGCTTTCATCTCACTACTTTCCTCTACAGCATGAAAATCCACGAGAAAGAATGATAATATCTTCTCAGCAAATAGCCTATTAAAGAAATTTAGGGCTTAGAGTATATCGCTTTTATCCATCATCAGAACTTCCTTTTCCGAGGATTTAAACGCCAACATTTGCTCGTATTTTATTCAGAAATTTGGCTGTAGGCTATAATGTCTGCAGTGATTTTAATATAACTTTATGAACATTCTATAGTACTTCTATATACTTCTATAGTAATTTCATATGGGAACAAATGGTCAAAAAATACTTTGACTTTGACAGATAAAAATAATTTCATAAGCAGGTGGTGCATGTGTACGTGTCTACTGTTTATATTATTGCAAAGTTTCCAACATTAAAACATTGATTTTATAGTCACTTAAAAAGATGCTTAAGTCAAAACTTCATCCACAAAGTAACCTGCTCCCTGAGGCATCCCCCACATCACAACAATAAATCTGCCGCAATAAAGAACGCATAAGTTAAACTTGTTTAAGAAAATACGACATTCATTATTCACTTTAAAGTAATATATTTTCTCTTGCTACTTTCTGTTGGTCTATTAGCTTTCTCTCTGCGGGGGTCGGTTCCCTTGGACCTCGTCCCATACATACATCATTCACCCGCGTGTCATCCGCAGCACATTTCTTACTCTTCTTCACTCTCATGTCGTTTATAAGGCAGTTTATGAATGTGTCGCGTACAGGGGAGACTTTTTCGTAAATTCTGGAAAATTTATTAGGGTATCGCCAGAATTAAGGCAACAAAATAAAAGACATTACCGTAGTGGAAGTCGGCTTAAACCCAGACTACCATTCCCATAACTTTTGCAAATGTACCAAATTTTAGTAAAATCAGGAATTTGGTTCGTTAATTAATTGTTTTGTAGAAATTGGAAATGGTTTCTTGATAATCAAATTGTGTATTTCATTCATTTTTATGTACCATTCCTGTATGATTAGTTATCGTAAAAGGTGTAGCCTGTATTGTATACAGCACTTGTACCTTTTGAAATATTACAGGTACTTTAAATTAAATGTAAAGTAACTTACGGATTTCCTTGTGAGTAAGGTCCAGTCCTACCATCGCTTGAAAAGTATATTCGTAAGGAACACCACAAGGCACCAATGCCGGCGGTGACGCGAAGTATTCTTTTGGTATATGTGGAGTATTTTTTACCAAGACTTTTCAAGCCATGATGGGAACTGCCCGTAGTTGTAGTTTGCTTTGATACATTAGTAGCTTTGGGACAAATGAAAGACTTAATAATATTGACGGCATTTGCACTAGGGGTTTTCCAATAATTATTTAGATTTAATTATTGTTTCTTCTTCCATGATTGGGATTATGTTCCGAAATTAACCACTAATAGGCCCATAGACATAGAATAGTTAAAGGTCGTCATTACGTTGTGTCAAATGCCAAATGTAAGATACATTGGTAAAAAGCTATAGGTAGTTCACATCACGAAAATGTAGGCTACTTCAAAACGTGTCATAATATCCCTACTTCACTGTAAATGTAAATAGGCTACACGCCAATGCAACATAGGCAGTTTAGTGTAAGCAAGGGCCATTGGCCCTATCTACGCTGTTCAATAAAGACGATTTATTATTATTATTATAAACCAAAAAAAGCTTAAGTTTGAGATGACATATAACAAATATGGAGAGAGATTAAACAAAGTACTTATACCAAAGATATTTAATGAACTTCCTCCACAAATTAAAGAACCGGTCCGAGTTTAATCCAACATGCTTTCCAATTTATCAAAATTAGTAGATAGAGAAAATGAGTAATTTCATGGTAAATAATTTTCCTGTGGTTAAATTTCCGATATCTCGGGGGGAGGGGGGGGGGGGGGTTGACCATCTAACGTCACTGGAGGTGAGGTAAATTCTAGATAGGTCAGACCAACACATTACCACACAGCAATACTGGCAGGGCACGCAATGCATTTGAGCGTGCATTTTCTATCATTTTTTCAAAAAAACATTTTTTTTTACAAAACCAAATACTTTTCTGGGAAAGCAATCTGTCCGGTTTCGTTACTCAATTTAACACCTAAAACATGCCTGAAGGTAGAAATCATAGATAGAAAGGTTTCGCAGAAAAATTATTTTTTAGTCATTTTTCTTAAAATTTAGTTATTTTTATTTTTTTACCCCCAGAAGCAACCTATCAAGGGACAAGCGACCCCACGCATTTCGTTAATATTAATAACGACTACAATATGTGTGAATTTAAAAGAAATCGTTGGAGCCGTTTTTGAGAAATAATTTTTTCAGACGTTTTTTTGGAGTTTTTTGAGAATAAAACCCCCCCAAATTAAGTTAGCCCCAAATAAATTTTTTTTTCCGAGGTATGACTTTTGTGAACCTACATGCTGAATTTCATCAAGATCGACCGGGTAGTTTGCCCGGAAATCGACGCACAGACAGACAGACAGACAGAGGGAGCGACAGACAGATATTTCGTAAAAACCACTTTTTTGGGTTCCTGGGACCTCAAAACGTGTAAATCCGTTGAAATCTCGGAATCGAAAATTTCGACCGTCACAAAGCTTTCCTTATACTACGCATAAATTGGAAAACAAAAATTTAAACAGATGGGTGAGTTAAAAGCTGGTATAAAAAGATGGCTGGTCAATGGGAGTTAATAATAATAAAAACTGACATTAAAATAACAAGAAAAAACACAATAAAAATAAAATTAAATAACCAATATAAATAAGTAACATAAATAAATGATTAAGCCTTTTTTAGCAGCACTGTATGAGTCTTTTGTCCCAAATAAGCGCTAGCTTGGGGATGCGGGATGGTATTATTATGTATTGTATTTTCGTAATATATGCTCCTTGTCCAGGGAATACTGGACAAGGAAAAGAAAGAAAGAAGATTATAGAATAGTTATAGGTCGTCATTACGCTGTGTCAAATGCCAAATGTAAGATACACTGGTAAAAATCCATAGGTTAGTTCACATCACGAAAATGAAGGCTACTTCAAAACGTGTCATAATATCCCTACTTCACTGTAAATGTAACACGTCAATGCAATTTTACGTCTATTCACGTGCAAAGTGAATATAGTTCGCTTTGTTAAAAATCCTATACTTCCAGCTGCTGACAGGTATTTGTAGCCTACTCTTCGCCCTTTATGAAGGGAATTTCACCTACCCCTCCCCCATCACTGAAAGAAAGCGAAATTTGTTTTCTGGTGCAGATCAATCACAGAATCAGCACGTAGTTATTACTGCAATTCATCATGCTGTGACACTTCTCCTCCCCCCCCCCCCTCCTCGTCATCCCATCTCTTGTCAGCCCTACCAGTTTTATCCTTCCAGCTGATTGCGCACAGATAAACAATCTCCACAATATCCGGGCTCATACCACAATGGAAAATCAATGTTAATTGTTGGAGCCTACCCATCCATCTTGGTTCGGAGCGAAAATGGGAAAATTCCATCCGCTGGGCAAGCTGGCTGAGGTCAAACATACATGTACTGTTGGACTACCATAAATAAAAGAGACATTATTATATATAGTATGTGGACAATAAGCCAATAACTTTGTTAACTTTGCAAAACTTGTTTTCATACAAGGAAGTATCCATCAGGGATATGTCACGGACTATCCGAATTTTAAAAATGCAAGCCGTATACCTCGATGTTACTTTTAGTTTGTAAATGGGTATGTTTTCACTTCTCTTCTGACCCCAACTTCATAAAAGGAGTGAAGGCTTTGTCCAATTACTCCGTGAGTTCATGGAGTCCTTTATCTAAATTAGGTAAACTTTTAAGGTTGGGTATTGTATTTGCGATTCTAGGTTTTTATTTATTATTTATTTGTAGTTTTGACGGTTCCGAACACACTCTTTATCTCTTTATAATATTGCATTGTACAGTGTGTGGATATAATGGCCTACTATATCATTCATTCATAAATTCAGAAAACGCACTGACGGGGGACAAGCTAGTTTGAACTTATATTTTCAGCGACACCTACAGTAGTAGGCCTATTCTGTTTTTTAAATTCAAATTTTCTTTTTGCAACACATAGGCTAAGCCAGAAATGCTCTAACAAAATTATTTATTTTACACCCAGGCCTACAAATAATTTAAATTTTTTCTCCCGCGGTAAACTACCGGACTCCTCTTTTTGCATGTCTATCTTTACAAATTACAAAACAACTAAAAAATCCGTTAAATCAAGCTAATTTAATAGGGCGCCTCCCTGGGCTAAATGCATGTGAAAGGCTTCGAAACCTACTATTTGCGGTTACCCACATCGACCATCGACCAAGTTGGTCTGATGATTGACTTGCCATTGAAGATGCTAACAAGATTAAGCTGCTGTTTTTCAACAGTTGATTAATGGCAATGGCCATAGTTCAATATGAATGATTGGGATACACTGATGTGATACCAATAATTATGCTGTTCAAAGGGTCCCAAGACCTATGTCAGCTCAACTCAACTAAATAATAATAATAATAAAAATTAGGGGCAGTGAAGAATAGCGTGCGCCCCTCCCTGGGATAAATGCATGTGAAATGCTTCAAAACCTACGTACTTTGCATTTTTTTTTTTTTCAAAATCTTCCCAGGGGCTTGGCCAATATGCACTGCAGTGACTTTTTACTCAATTGGATCTGACGTCAAATGCTTAAATCAATCCATACGTAGACCGGACTTAGTTGTCCCTAGCTACGGTATTATTAGGGTTCTTCTTTAAAGTTGGTAACTCTATCAATTTAAGGGAATCCCCCCACATCCCAAGCGAAGGACAGTCAAGCAAAGTCGATTTAAAAGGAAAGGACGACAGATCCAATAAGAATACGATGCACAGGAAAAAATACGTCGTAAATTTAATAAATCGTTCGTACAGTAGCCTGTATTGTATTATACACTACTGCATATTTCCTAGTATACACAGCACAGCATGTATTTTTTCTTTTACTTCTTGGGTACTGTAATATTTACGAGTTTGTTCTAAATAAAAGTAATGTAAAATAAAAGTAGAAGGTAATTTCCTTACCATGATCGTGTGAAGAGTCCATCTGGTGTTAAATGCCCAACACGACTAGCTCAAAAAAGATGACCAACCTCACACGACTTTTGGCAGCAGCATCTCCGGTGAATCCTGTAGGCTATATCAGCCACGGGGAACAAATAGCATCCCTGACTTAATAAATGCCAGGATGGCTAAACATTACTTTAACATAAACTATATAGCAGAATTTTTATCCAATAGCCAGGATTCACCGTAGACTCTTCTCGCACTCAGGGTTGTATTGACAAAGCCGGCTCATCTTATTTAATCAAAGAAAATGGAAAATATATTTCTTAAATACAAAACAAAACAGGTGATCAGAATATATGTGTAGTGTGAAAAGGTAAGTGTATAGTATAGTGAATCGGAAAATCAATTTTAAACATTAAATACGGTTAGAAATACAAAAGGTAATGAAACGAGCCACAACTTAATTTATACTGAATAACCGAAGTTAAGCAAACTCTATTTATAAAGCGCCACCAGAATGAAAGTTTTAAAATCTTTGTGCTTAACGAACAGTAATTATGAAATATGTATTTGTAAGACGCATCCTGGATATCTATACAATTAATACTAAAATGATGAAAAAGTAGTGGCTCTGTAATTAAAAAAATAAGTAACAACACTGTTTTTAAATTGATGGTAATGTATGGGTCCTTTATTCTGCGCCGTTGAGAAAAGAAACTTGTACCTTATTTAGAAGACATGTAGTTCGTTAATGTTCATAAAATACCCGCCCAGTCCGTCCAGCCCTCATCGTCCGCGAATGCCGAGAGACCAGTCCTTCGACATCTGCATCTTCGGCAATGATTTAAACCTCTCATCTGGTCCCCACCAAGGGGTGGACCCCCATAAAGCTCATTAAAAAAATACTTTTCCGTCCTTCAATTTTTCAACGCAATCCGAAAACAACAAAGCTCAGCCAAGATGGATCCCAATCATGTTTCCTCCTGTTCATTTCCAATATTTGGCCTACTCCTTATATTTTCTGATTATACTATTTTTTTTTCTATTACAGTACCGCATGTCTTGGCATTGTAGATTGGACGGATTGAAGTTGGATTTTATACAATTCTATTAGAAAAAAAAAATTCTTTTACTTTCACACTGACGTTTGAGCTGGCTAACCCTCAAATCGTATTAAGTAGGTACATCAGCACTTTTCTGGGTAGTTTTATACCGTAGCTGATTATATTGTACAATATAATGTCCTAAATATTGGCAATTTAGCATAAAATGTACAAGTACGATGTAACAATCCAAAAGAGTTGCTGCAAAATTTAAATGATGGAAACTACCAAAAATATACGTTCGTAGGGAAATTGGTTGCGGGGGTAGTGGAAATGATGAGGGTGAGGTTGTCAATGGATTTACTGCAAGAGCGGGAGGGATAAACGTTTTTACGGGGAGTTTGTTGTCAGCTGAAGAGATCTAGTCGCCCTCCCTGCTCTTGATAAATTACCTGCAGTCATAATTTCTAACTCTACAATTAATCATCGTTAAATGCCATCATTAACCCACCCTCAAGAAATGGGATTTTCCTCAAAATGTTGCTTAATTCCTTTAAAACGCGCGACATCTGTTGTTGTTTGTTAGATTCATCACTGCTGCGAAGTTTCAGTGGAGATTATTGGATTCTCTCCCATAGTTGAGAGCACTGTTCAAGAATGGGCCCAGCCCCCACATTTTATTACTTAGATGTTTTCAGCCTCGGCCGATTTAATCGGCCGCCATGTTGAAACAAAATGGCGGGTCTGGCTGGTTCATAGACATAGTAAAACTATAGACTCATCGTAAACATTCGGGTTGAAGCCGCTTGACTTCGGCTATTTCCGTAGTATAGGACCAGATTGAGCCTTTTGCCATTTGATACCATGTTAACATTTTATTTTTTATTTGATTATTTAAAGATTATTTAGAACGGAAAATCATGCCAACTAACCAGCAATATTTTTATGCAGAACTTGGAGTACTTTTAATTTACATTTTAAACAATATTTTAAGCAAAGTTTTCCCTACTTTTAGATAAAAATAAAAATTTTTAATGCAGATCTTTCAGTACTTTTAATTTAAATTTTAAACAATATATATAATAAATGTAAATAATAAATATAATTATATATGAAACAACAAAGAAAACTATAAAGAAAACATATAATAAAACTATTAAATTTGAATTTCCCGCCAAAATGCACCTATAAGTAGGCGTGGTCATGGCTTCAGTCTTGCAGCACAGCCGAAATACGACATGGTGGCTCCATAGTTTTATTAGCTCCATGGGCTGGTTAACGAACTCGATCAAGACATTCGTATTATAAATTTTTTGCCACGTTACGGTGTTCCTAACATCGATAAACATAGGCTACACATCACATATTAGGCCTATAACATTTTCAAATGGGGTGGTTTTAGGCTCAAGGGGGTCATGAAAAGATAAGTTGTGAAGAAATATTCCGGAGGTGGAACATTGGTCGCTGTCTCAATAGGTGATGAATCTCCCTAAAATGCCTCATATACAGGCTAACGGGATTGCACACGAGTTTCGAGTAGTGATTTATCCAATTGAAAACGGGAAACAATCTGTCAATCAGAGGATTTAAATTCCGAAAGCAAAGGAGCTGCGGGAAGCTCTTGTACAGCAAGTATTTCGTATTCCAAACTAGTGCAGAATAAGTTATCGCCCAATTTCACGCAAAACCAATATAAACTTCCATTTGACTTCCAGTCTCCGTAATTTAGCCGGCTATAAAGAGTGCCTTGTCGCTAAGCGAAGTCTCGATTGCCCCATCTTTATAAAGTTTATGCAGTAAGAAAGACAGATTTCCCGCTACTAAATCGTTGAAAGTTAGCATATAAACCACATGAGGAAAAAATGAATGCCTCCTACTCATGTTCCAAGTAATTGCTCAACGTCAGGCTACTTAGGGCGGGTCCCGCCGGCCGCCTTACCACGTTGAATCCAGCGGACCAGATCAGGTTCAAAAATGCAGATAACTTGGTAGTGTGCACAGTGCCGGTAGGGAAACATGGTAGGACTTGTCCTGGTCACCTCCGAACTAATCGTGTGACTTCACTGTATTTCCCAAGTGGTTCGGAATCCACTACAATTAGGAGGTCCCCTGTCCTATGGGCCCACACCGTGGCCTGGGACTGTGTCCAACCATATTACTACTACTAGGGCGGGTCCCACCATCGCCTGAAATGCCTCGGTAAGGAAAACAGCACGGCAACGTCATGCATTGGTAGCAGTGCCGTTCAGCATTCCTCTACTGCTACTTTTCAAGCAATGATGGGACCGGGCTCATAGTAGCTAGATGTGGCTTACAGTGCACGTACAGGTAATTAAAAGAACATTACTTATCCTATTTATTATTTATATAAGCAACATATCAGACCAGCATTGGAGAGTTGAGTTATGTACTATAGATTGAAGATATCTCAATTTAGCTTATGAATAAGAGGCACACCAAAATTATTTTTGGTCATTTATTTCGGTACTACGCAGTGTACTAGAATCCTGATGGCCCAACCGATTCACTGACAAAGCGAGTGCGCTTTGATTTATAATTTGCCATTTTGGGTTACATTCATCCCTTTTTACGAACGAATTTTTTGCGAATTAAAAAAGGTTAATCGAGTACAAACAATTGTCATTAAATAGCCTAGGTTATTGAAGTAGATGAGGCTGCAGTGTATAGTGATATTGACCTACTGCTAGGCTTTATTGGCCGATTAAGGGGGGGGCAGTGGCAGATCCAGAAGGGGGCGGTCATCCCCTCTTGAGGTACGGGGGTTGCTACATTGTACATACGTAAATAGTAAATTTTATAAATAAAAAATAATAATAAACTGACATGAAACTTAAATAAAAAATGTACAAACTTATAAAATAAAATTCACACGAAATTGCAATTCCTATTTGCAAGACTAAGGGACGGGCATTAGTGCAAGCAAAAAACAAGGTCGTTCTGCATCCGCCACTGAGGGGAATGAACTACTTTTACAAAATATATCTACAAAACATGACCCTTTTCACAAGGAACCCTCCCCACAAATTCTAGACCCGCTTATGTCTATGTAGCACAATTTCATATTAAGAGGCCGCTATGACCTCTTCGTCGCGACATCAAGTGAAAGATTATATGGAAAAGATTACGAGCTCAATATGGCCATAGGATGGAGCATTATTCCCAGTTTCCGTGCTCTCAAAGCGTAGTGGTTAATTAACCCAGAAGTGGTCAAAAGGTTCTGCTCACTTCCGCCATGAGCAGTCAGATTATTATCAGAGAGAAATTTCCTCTATAACTAAAATAAGCAAGCTTCAAACATTACAATGTCCATTTCAGGCTCAAGCTTACCACCAAGCGCTATTTATTTTTCGGATATTGAGACAATAGGAGGGGTAAAACCCAGTAAGGTTCTTGCAAGGATGTTATAAAATAAAGGTTCTTGTCATACATGATACATACACACCTGTCCCTTTCTCTCCAAGTAGGTTCTTAGCCATGGAGCTAATAAAACTATGGAGCCACCATGTCGTATTTCGGCTGTGCTGGAGGCCTGACTGAAGCCACGACCACGCCCCCTCATAGGTGCATTTTGGCGGGGAATTCAAATTTAATAATTTTATTATATGTTTTCTTTATAGTTTTCTTTGTTGTTTCATATATAATTATATTTATTATTTACATTTATTATATATATTGTTTAAAATTTAAATTAGAAGTACTGAAAAATTAAAAAAATTTATTTTTATCTAAAAGTAGGGAAGGAAAACTTTGCTTAAAATATTGTTTAAAATATAAATTAAAAGTACTCCAAGTTGTGCATAAAAATATTGCTGGTTACCTGGCATGATTTTCCGTTGTAAATAATCTTTAAATAATCTAATAAATAAAATGTTACCACGGTATCAAATGGCAAAAGGCTCAATCTGCTCCTATGCTACGGAAATAGCCGAAGTCAAGAGGCTTCAATCCGAATGTTTACGATGAGTCTATAGTTCTACTATGTCTATGTTCCTAGCGCATATTTCGACGACTGCAATTCCTGCTGTCAATTGTCAATGTCCAGTCTGACTGCTCATCGGACATTTACGGCCATCATTCGGCCCAACTTTCATGATCCACCTGCAGACATTTGAAGACGTCAGGGGAAAAACAAGAAAGGTGGTCAAATTGTTGATTTTGCAGAAATCGAATTTTAAAGTTTAAAACGCGATTACTCCCACTCTTTTAGAAATATTTGTGCGCCTTCTCAACAAATCACTTCTTACTACTGTTGTGAACAAGTTATTAGCTTCTGATAGTTTTAACTTCACTAGAATTTGAGAAAAGTCAATTTAAGTGAGTGAGGTACCAAATCGACCGGGGAAGAACAAGTATGCTGCAATGTAAAACGCGTGTTTTCAATACAAACGTGTATTGTGGATACCAAAACAAAGTATTACTTAACCTTTTTTTTACAAAAGCCCATTCTTCTGTCGGGTTTCACTTACAAAAACATTGACTTAAGTGTCTTACGTAACAAAAAAAAAAATTTCCCTTCTAAAAACAACGAACCAAAATCCTTACTCAAAAATAATTAAACAAGCTAATATTACTAGTAGTACTATTACGTCTTAGTCACAAAGCGCAATTATTCCATTGTATTTTACTTACTAACAGTAACGTTACTGTCAAAACAGTCATAGCTGACTGCTTCGGCAGTTCGGCTACAGTCGGTAGCCATCCGCCATCGCGCATGTACCTTGGAAGCCGGTTGTTCCCCAGTCGCGGGGGACGTTGCCGGCTTTTCTCCTGTATACTGTTTTTTCCCACACCATTTGCGCAGAATCTAGATTGTTTCTCTCAGATTTTATTCGGCCATTTAAAACTACATTAAAAACTGACCATGCA
Organism: Psococerastis gibbosa; assembly: GCA_963971405.1. Lineage (NCBI taxonomy): Eukaryota > Metazoa > Arthropoda > Insecta > Psocodea > Psocidae > Psococerastis > Psococerastis gibbosa. The sequence continues at coordinate 26,982,439 of OZ020485.1, forward strand.
ACCATTATCTCAATTTCGACCAAAAGTCGACTTTTCCTGTTTTTCCCCTGACGTCTTCATTTGCTTCCAGCCATCCATTGCATTACACCGCAGAACCTCTATATTATTGAAAAATTAGAATCCAACCAGTGGAAGGTTGCTGTGTGGTCCACTGTTCCTTAACGATACTTTTCATGCGACCGTGGGACTGGGTTGTAAGGAAAATGCTAGCGCTTAACCAACCAGACCGTTCAACTTTGCATAACTTTGTAACACAAATTTACATAATGTTCCCCGCGGGGGAACATTTATTGAAAAAATACTAAATAGGTCAGAAATAGTAGGGTTGGACGCATTTTGATAGCATTAACGTTTGCATTTGACAGATGAAAATATAACGGTAAAAAGGGGAAGGGGGACAGCATAATTATTGGGATCACATTAGTGTATCCCAATCATACATACTATAGCCATTACCAATTAATCAATCATTAAATTTTATTTTTGAAGTGAAAACTTCTTTAGGCCCACCACACACAGTTGAACTGAAAACTTCTTCACACACAGATTTTCGCAGGGTAGTAAGTTGGACTTGGTCGACACGCGACATGCGACATGCTCGATAGAGTGAGGCGCCAGATTTAAATTGCATGGGCGGGTTTAAAGCAACTTCTTGTGCAGATGAAGAAGGCCTATCTCAATTTTAAATTATACCCATGTCTTCGTCGAGTCTTCCTCTTTCAGGCCATGCTATATTTGTTGTGATAGGGCAAAGGGTTCGACTTTGGGGGAAGAAACGTGAGGAGGTGCGCCAAAAGTTGCCGATTTTAATCGAAAATAGGCCTTTTTCAGCCGCATTTTTTGAAGTGTTAATATCAATTTGAAAACTGCAAACATACTTTAGTTCTTCCTTACTCTTTCTAGACATGTATTCAGTTTTACTATCCGTCTCTTCGTTCAGGCTCAGGTGTGTTGGTAAGCCATCACTGTTTCGTCGGAAAACAGATTCAAAGGGTCCTTTTGAATTTACATGCATAGAGAAAAAAAATTCCACAGCCTGCAATTTTCAACCGAAATTAATTTTTAATGTCTCATTAGAAGCAGTATGAATTAAGGCTTCGAACGAGCATAAATTCATATTTTCAAAATCACCCCTTCACCCCTTAAACACGAGTGGAACACAAAATTGGGCTTTGGGGGGGGGGGGGCAGGTTTTCAACAAAACTCGGCCTCTTTCGGCCGCGTTATTATTTTCTATTTTAAAAATTCAAACTACTTAACTACGTACTTAAAACAATTATTTGTTTACATTGTGAGACTAGTGTGTGTATTTAGCAAGCCTGCCAATCGAAATAAGCAGACTGGCATTCCTATGCTTATACATAGGATGCAGCATTTCAGGGCTTTGTGATTTTTTTCATGAAATCACAGGATTGAAGTTACAAAATATTTGCGTCCCACTTTCGGATTTTGGCCACTTGGTAGCGCTTGGGTGTTTCCCGCACAAATTTAAAAATTGAAATGTAGTAGTCAATATCAATTTAATGAGTCATTTCATATTAATAAATCTATAATGACCCAAATTTAATGAAACCAACTAGTTTATTGTATCATTCGCACACCTAGGTACATCTACAGTACAATGGTCAATGAATATTAAAAAAAAAAATGCTCGTGTATCCTACGCAGTATGTATTAATGTATGGAAGTATCACATACAATACTTCAAATTATGTTCCAACATGAGTTTAGAAAGAGTACCTACTGTACTTTACGTTACGGCAAGCATTCATTAGGGCCTTTTCGTACAGGTCACTGGGGGTTTGGCATTTTAAACCAAAACCCTGTATGGGGAAAGTAGCAAAAAAAGTCTTTGCGTCGTGTTAGCATACTGTCACAGTTGACCATGTATTGGACATTTTCACAACCCCTATTTATTCAGACAGGTAGTTCCTCACTAACGCAATACGGCGACACCCACCATGTTCCCTTCCTTTTGACTCTGTAAGCCATGGGTGACAAGTGAAAACTCAAGGTGAGTTCTATGGAAAAGGCTTTTAAAATACAGCATAATGCAATAACATTAATGTAATAACAAATATACAGTAATTTACAGTGAAGAGAAAGGAACACAACTAATATTTTTGACTTTTTTCCTTCTGGTAGAAATTATCTTGCATTAACTCGAATTTCCTTGCTTCAACATTTTCTGTGGCGGGACGAGACGCCTCCTCTGCTCCTGTTCCTCGAAATCGGTTGCCCTAAAAATATCAATAATATTAGTCTACCGATACATGCCAATTAAAATAAGACAACATATTTTGTTTTAGTTAATGTATGCTGCAGTGGACCCATAGAGGGAAGTCACTGTCACAAATTATTACTTCGCAAGCCCCATGCATGCAAAGGCTTAAAAATGCTTCTCGTAGGTTGTACAGTAACTTGTTGCACTCGGTGTGTTTGGGGAGTGTGCTAAGTGACTTAATTTGGCTACAAGACGGCAACAATGCAACACTTTAAGAAGAATTAAAGCTAATGTGGGTTTAATATAAATTTCTCACTTACCTTTTAGATGTATTATTGTAGGCCTACTGTACTTTGCATAATGTGTAGCATAGTTTGCAGTTTTTAATCCAACAACCGAACTTATTTTATTAGTAAAGTAGGTATTGCTGTAGAGATTGAAATAATAAATAATTTTTATCATTTTTGTTTATCAAAAACCCACACATTTCTGCTGCGTTGTTATTGTTTTGAAAATGAATGTTGACTTCAAAACAGGCAGCCAATAGTAGGCCAAGTTTTATAGAACGTTCGAATACACTCACAATTGTTTCTTAATAAATTAATTTGATTGGTTAAAACTGGGACGCAAATATTTTGTGACTCGGCTCATGTGATTTTCCTATTTGGAATCACAGACCGACTAGCATTCTATAATAAATATTATTCTATGGTATTTAGCGGTTTGGTAATATTGAAAAATACTATACATTTTGAAAAAATAATATACAATATATTGAAAAAACCGAGTGTGTGCTTAAGACCGCACGGCAGAAGAGAAAACTTCACTGGCAATCCCAATTAATTTATATGTATAGAGATAATAATATTATATATTATGTAGTATTAATGTATTATTAGGGATCGTGTTCGTAGATTGAATGAGAAACAAGTCAGAAATTAAAGTTAATATTTATTAAATTCTATATAAATCAAATTATTTTTTTACGATGTTTTTTAAGCATGCATTATTAGCTAATTTTCTCTTTCGTTTTAATTCGTCATCAAGTTTGTTGTTTTGGTCCAGCATCGTCGATTTTCCAATCCCGGTGATGACGAGTGACAACTGCATGGGGGAGGACATTAAGAACCGTATCAAGGCTGCGAATGTGGCTTTCTTTCAAGTCCGAGCACTATTTAGATCTCGACTCCTGTCTAGAACTACAAAGGTTCGCCTGTACAAGACCCTAATTCGGCCTGTTCTAATGTACGGAGGAGAGGCCTGGACACTTTCCACTAAGGATGCCCAAAGATTAAGAGTCTTCGAGAACAAAATGCTTCGCATTATGTTCGGCGGTAGATGGGAGAACGGTGTCTGGAGGATCAGACACAATACCGAAATACATGCCCTATTCGACTCCCCGAACATAATATCAGAACTAAAAGGGCGTCAAATCCAATGTCTGGGTCGTGTACACCGTATGCAAGCGGAGAGGTCGCCGAAGCTAGTTTTCGAAGACACTTTCAACCACCCTAGGCGTCCCAGTAGGCCAAGACTAAAATAGAGAGACCAAATGCTCGAAGATGAGCACACCACCGGCACTCGAGATTTGAAGCGAGGGGCGGAAGATCGTCCAGGGTGGCGTGGTGTAGTGGAAGCGGCCATAAGTCCCCCGGGCTGGACCTGGACACGCCAACCTAAGTCATCATCGCCATCATCAGGCTGCTGGTAGGTTCCTAGCGCATATTTCATCCATGATCAGAGACGACTGCAGTTCCTGCTGTCAATTGTCAATATCCAGTCAGACTGCTCATCGGACATTTACGGCCATCATTGGGCCCAACTTTTGTGATCCACCTGCAGACATTTGTCTTAGTTTAGTGGGGTTGGACGCATTGTGATAGCAGTAACGTTTTGATTTGATGGACGAAGATTACGTTAAATATCGTTTATAGCGGCAAAGGGGGGGGGGGGGGCAGTGGCGGAGCGTGCCAGCGTGGGGTGAATGCGAGTGTAATGCTTGAAGAACAATTTTATTATACACCAAGTACAGTAGGTAAATTTATTTTTTTACGGCATCGAATTTCAGAGAAAGTAAATTAACGAGACGTCATTTGCCATATATTTTTGCTAATTTCAAATCATTCACATTATTTTGTTTAATGTTTATTTATATTGCTATTTATTAATGATATCTGCTACCACGTCACCGTATGTCTATTTTGCACTTAGAGGTCGGTGGAAACCGCGCCTTCAAACAATTATGTCCAGTGTCTCTAAAAAGTATCCGTACACTCACTGTTTTTCAAAAGAAAAAGCTAAAACTACCATTAGAATAAGATCTGTTTCTGAAAAAAATATCATAGATTCTTTAAATATTCAGGTTTAATTCACAATGAAAAAACAGTGAAAATCCATCGAACAGAAGCCACAAAAAAAAAAATAATAATAATAATAAACATGTGGAGGGAGGAGTGTAAATTTGAGCACGCAAAAGTATCCGTACACTCAACTATTAACGGGCCATAATTGCAGCATAAAGCATGATTAATACTTTGTTGGGAATCCTTTTGCATTTATGACTGCTTCTAAGCAGCGAGGCATCAAATCCACCAACTTTGCACATAAGGAAACGGGTATATTCGCCCATTCTTGCTGGAGAATCCGTTTCAGTTGTTCGTGGCTGGATATTTCATGCTTTCTCAGCTGACTCTCCAAGTAGGCCCATAAATTTTCAATTGGGTTTAGGTCAGGTGATTAAGGGGGAGTGGCAAAGCGCTTCGGTACATTATACAGCAGCATTATGCTTTGTGGTGCATTATGCCGTCTATAAAAACCAATTCCCCCACTCCTTTTAACGAGAAGCAGCCCCATCACAGTACTGAGCCGCCACCGTGTTTTACAGTTGGTGTCAAATTTGCAGGTTGTAGCTCTGCTTTATTTTTTTGCCATCCGATCCGAAGATATTAAACTTACTTTCATCTGAGAAAATTATTCGCTGAAAGAAGTTATTGCTGGCGCTTAAATGCAATTTAGAAAACTCTACTCTTTTGCCACGAATCAATTTATTTATCCATGGCTTCTTTCTTAGTGTACATCAATGATAACCTTGGCCATGAAACACCCTACGAACAGTGTCGTTGCTGACGTTTGTTCCTTTCTGTTTGAGAGCGCTAACAATCTTCGGTGCCCCTAAATTAGGGGTTTTCTACATTTCCGTGATATCTTGCAGTTGGCACTTGTTAGGCAATTTCATTATAATCCTTCTCTCTTCTTCGGTTGTTTCTATATTTTTTGAAAGTGGTTGTTTTTTATTAGCATTCTTGCTATTTCTCCAAACACTACTACTACTACTAACTTACTAAAAAAATAAATTCCAAAAAATTAAAAACTCACCGTTACGTGTCTACTTTTAGAGAACGATTTCTGCTTTAATTCCTCAATCAGACATTCACAAATGGTCACTTGGAACCGTGAACAATAAAGTTGCACTATCACAAACAAAATAAACTAAAAACAAAACAATTAATTAGTAATAAGTGACACCGGTTGAAAACGCACACGCGGTGACGCGGTCAAAGAAACAAATGGATTTAATGGATTCCGGCCTTCCGGGGAATAAAGCATCCTTTAGGGGATTAAAATTCCCCGGAATTAGGAGTTTTCCGGAAAATGGCAGCCCTGGTTTGGTGTTTCCCGCTATTTATGTCGATAAAGTTAAAGATGAACGAAACATGCATCATTTTATATAGCACGTTATATCTTCTTAAAAAGTTAAAATTTGAAATAAAAAAGAAAACTTTTGAATTACAACGTGACGAGGTTCTTAATTTTCTTAGACTGCGTTGACAACATCTTGCTCGCACAATCTTATTTGAACGCGGCTTCCTATGGATTTCAAGTAACCTCGAAATACATTCTAAGGATTTGTTGCAATGAAGTTACACATTTTGAAAACGACAATCCGAGTTTTTAGCGCGTACTTAGCTTACCTATTTTTTTTCCTATGTTAAGGCCTCATATGGTTTATTTACACACAAATGGAAATGCCCATAGAGATACATTAACTGGAGCGGCGGGAGCCATAATATGCCTTACGAGGCACCCGTTAACCATAAGCCAACTATCAGAGATAAGTACCAACGCAAAAAATATCGAAGTCTTACACATTGCAGCATAGCAGAACGGATACCTGGACCCGGTCAAAAACTCTAATTAGCTTGTGCAGGCTACACTTATCACTGGCTTTCCCCGCCAAATTGCGTACTTATCTTGTGCAGGCTATATTAGCAACTACCAGCCATAATGGTAAGGCGCATATTCCACCGACCTGCTAGTGCTAAATACAAATACGGTGACGTGGTAGTAGACATTCATGACTCAGGCGGGGTTTCCACTGACCTCGCATTGCAGAATGCAAATGACATAGACGGAAATGTTTGCTTTACCCAATGCCATAGTTAAAATTAATCAATGATCATAGTGTAAAATCACAAGCAAACAAACTAAAATTATAAAATGGCGTCATGGGATAAAATATGTTAAGTACAAACATTTTAATAAATTTCTATAAAAAGAAAAATTCAAATTTCCATCAATGTCATTTGCATTCTGCAATGCGAGGTCGATGGAAACGGGGGGGGGGGGAGGTACAGCATAATTATTGGGATGTCATTAGTGTATCCCAATCATTCGTACTATAGCCAATACCAATTAATTAATTCTTAAATAAAAGCAACGTAACCTTCCTTGTTAGCCAATACAGTCATGTCCTTCAATGGCAAGTCTATCAGATCGACCTGGTCCATGTAAGCAGCACCAAGACAAGTCTAACCCAGCCTGCCACAAGCCTGAACAGTGACCAAAAGCAGTAGTTACCTACCGAATAATGAAACAGAACATTATCATTTGCACAGTTACAAAGGCTTTCACGGCTGGAGTACGTGACGAAGCAGCAGAATCCAGGTTGACAGGCCGTGGTCGTTCTGAAAGCGTACTTCATCTGCGGTCGACATCTTCAGTGGGACTGGGTAGATTTCTAAGATTGTATCTCGGAGGCTCTGCAACAACACGCTTTCAGAACGACCACGGGCTATCATCCCGGCTTCTACTGCTTCGTCATTATCAGTTGTTACTGAAGCTGACCGTCTGCAAACTGAAAGAATATCTTATTTTAATTTGTTCACTGAAAAGTCATCTGAACGTTGTCTTCACAGAAATTCTCGCTTCTTGTTTGCATTTTTTTTTAATTCTTTGCCTATTTCTACTAACTTTATTAAATTAATTATTAACTGTACCTAAAAATTAACCCACATAATGAAAGCTGCAAATGTTAATGGTCAAGATTACTGTTGCAGGTTGCGGCATCAAGAATAATGGAGAGGAGGCCTAAAGTTATGGTACATACATTAGCACATGTACAGTAAATCCAATGAAAATGCAACGTTTCCAGTCAAAACAATTTCATTTTTATTAGCCAGTTACTACGTCACCAATGCGGGCAATTTAAAAAAAAAGTTTTAACGCTAATTCTTATTTCTATCAGCAATATTTACTATTAAAACCTAAAAGGGAATGTCTAATCCTAAAAAACGTTGAAAACAATCCATTCAAAATTGTAGCCTTCCTATGGATAGTATTTTCGAAATGGTTAATTCACGTCATGGCAACAGAAGTACGGCTAGAGCGCTAGACTTACAGTGGTATGGTACGACTTTACCTCGCCACTTCAAACCCAAAGTGAGTGAAAACTCTCAGTTTCTGCCCAATATCTTCGAAAATTTAATTTTTTATAGGATACGGTAGCGAAGTAACACTAGTGGGTTACACACTAGTTTAGCAAGTTCCATTTCTTTCAACTTAATTTAGTAGGTAAAAGACAAGATTACTAGAGCTGATAACTCTTAAAGGGACTGTATAACCATTTTATCTTATCAACACCACATTAGTGTCAGGATTACCAAAACTCTAGAAAGTACTAATGCAGAGCAGATGGAAGGCTCCTTGCCGCCACAATTAATTATGTATAGTCGAAATAAATTAAAACGCTGCTACACAGGCGGGTAGCAGACAACAATCAATAATACAATAAAACATTACGAAAACAATGGGAATAACGACTCGTAAAAAGCATTGCATTTAAGCACACATAGGCGTAACGATTACGATATTACACTATTATATTATGGCAAGATAGCAAGAAAATAAATGTGTCAACCGGTTATTTTCCGTTTAAACAATACCAATATTCAATCTGTAACAGTGTCCTACGAATTTACGGGGGGAAAAAATCGAATCTTACAGCTTCATGGCGGATGGAATTTAATTCAAATGAAATTGGGGCACTGATTGAAACAGTTACAGTAAAAGACGTAGTCTCAGTAATGTGGAAAATGAAACTCGTAGGTAACTAGGGTATAAATCGATATTCTAACAGGGATGGTAAACTATGCGAAACGTAGCCAAATTTAACAGTTGGTGAACTCGGGTCTTCCGATGAACTGCGATTTCATAAATCGGAATGTCAACAATGTATGCCAGTAAAATGATTTTGATATTTAATTGCCGCCAATGTTACACTCGTTCAGTTTCCCATTTATCCGAAAAATGTAACAGTAAATTGTCATTGGGTATTCTTTTCTTCTTTAAGGCTGGCTGGCTTGGGTATTATGGTATTTATTCTTTATTTAAGACAGATCATGGCGAGAATTATTCTCATACCAGACCAATTGTCGATCATCACATATAGCCACATGAAGGAAAGGGCGCTGGATCACCTGAGTGATGTAGAATCATATTATCGACCCAATTTTCATGGTAATAACATTTAAAACATTATCCAGGGCTGCAAATGGAAATGTAATATTTTATTAATTTCAGCCAGCATTTACAAAAATTATGACATACATGCGAGGGTAATATCAGCCTAACCAAATCTGCAATTAAAATTGTCTGAGGACACCAGAAAAGAAGCAGAAAGGCACACCAAGACGTAAAAGATGCAACAATAGCCACAACTCATACATTTTCTCTGGGAACTTCAAAATTATTTAACCTAAACGTACAACTACTAAAAATACCTAAACTAATACAAGTGCTGAAAAATAAGCAACGAAATTAAATTGAGCATCGGTCTCTGTTTGATAATGTAATGAAGGCGCGTCTTCAGTAAAAGGGAAACCCGCTGCGCCGGAATTGGCCAATATCAGAAGCTCACTGTGATTTCCCGGATATCTTGTCCATAGCTAAAACAAACAATTGTTATTCAAATTTATCAAGGAGAAAGAAAGAAGCAACAAAAATTATGCTCGATCAAACTTAACTAAATAGGAGGACTTCCCAGATTCAATCATCCGCATGAAAAAAATCTGGCACCACATTAAGTCTAAAGGTACTAATTACACAGTATTGGTGTGAGGCATAAAGGTGTGAAAATGGAAGTTTCCAATCTCTGCGTTTTATCTGTATGAGCCAACATACTACTAGTAGAAAAGAAAAATTACACTGCAAAAATGTGCCATAACATATCTTACGGCGCACAGTCCACCGACCTCGTTTGTGATAGTGATAGTTATTGACGTGGTAGCAGACATTTTTAGACTGTCTTTAATGTCTGCTACCACGCCACTATCACTATCACAAACGAGGTCGGTGGACTTTGCGCCTTATTAAAATTTCCGTCAAAAGTTTTAACAATTGCATTATAACATGCTGCAGGGCTTGGCCCATTACTACTACTTAAGATTTCGAATACTAAGTGTTACGGTCATATACCGTAGCATACAGAGGCAGGATTGGAAATCGGAGTGAACCTAGGTAGTAGCTAGGGTGGGCCACCAGCCACCCAGGGTTTATATCTGTATGAGTATATGTTTAGCTTGTAATATAGTATAGTTTTTGTGTATTGTGTTTTCTTGTGTCTTGCACCCTGTATTTTCTGGTATTATATCGTGAGTTGTCGAAGAGCACCCACGCGTATTTTCCTCGCTAGCGGTAGTCTCCCCATCAGGCCAGGCACAGCCTCTCCAACACTAAGGTCAGTCTTCATGAAGAGAATTTAGTTTCAAAAAAATTTCCACTATTGGAGCTACCAGTCAAGCACATCGTACTGCAAATTATCATTGAAGTTTCATAATTGGGGTATAAGAGGAGTAATATGAATAGGAAACTAGTACAGGCAATTGGGTCATTGATTTAAAACACGACTCTATGGTATAATCTACTCCTGTAAATGTAAGACCGAAAGAACTATTTACGGCAAAAGCTTGGGAGTATTTACTAAGTATTTTAAAGTAAAGTAACGATGATTTATACGAGCTTGTATTTGCCTGTAACGTGACATGTGTATTTTATGATGTGATAACATGTGACAACAAGCCCATAGTTCATAAAGATAACGTACGGCACATAATCGGGACCATCACAGCAGACTTCGGTTGTAGAAACCAGAAGGACTAAAACAATGTCTGGTCTTATCACTTTGACTCACCCGAATTTTTCAAGTCCTTTAGGATGCCTTCAACGTTTCCTTGGTTTTGAAGAAAGTACGGTCGAATGAAACTCCTGTAAACGATCACGGAACCATTCTTTTCGAAGGGAAGAAAGCACCAGACAAGGAATACGCACTAAAAATTGATATTATTATTATTATTATTATTATACATAAGAGAAAATTCTTCACATCTTGTAACAATGTGGTAAGATACTAACTTTTTTTCTCAGAAAAATAACTACCAAATACATACATTAGAATCAGGCACGCATACTGGATTCTGGGGGGGGGGGGGTTATTTTCGCTCTAGAAAAAATAGTGGGGTTTAGGCGTTTAGATATTACAGACCAAGCCTTATTGTAATGACACAAAACAGGGTGTCCCGGTGTTACCCACATGGGAAATGTTTTTAATAAAAGTGCAAAGTACTGGGGTTTTACACATTTTGAAATGAAAAAAACAACAGGTTTTACATAGATGTTGATAAAACTGCAACAAGGGGCTCGGGGGTTTCTACCCGGCGAAAAACTCTCAATAAAAAGTTGCGAAGCAGTGGGTTTTATGACAATGTCAGGTCAAGAATGAGGCCTACGAAGGCACGAGGGCCGAAGCAGCCACCTCATCCGCCCATTGTATCAAGGGGGAACCAGTGAACCCCCAAAACTACCTCCACTGTATACGCGCATGATTAGAAAATAAATTCTTTGGCAATAGACCCAACTTACATATTATAAAAGAAACTCATTAGACTTAAATTTCTTGAGGTTTTAATTCTTTTGAACGATGTCAGTAGAAGTAACCTGCCAGACGCATACTACAGATGCAAAATGAATTAACCCATTTTCTTTAAATTGTCTTAGGAAGTCATTTTTCGGAATTTGGTGGCACAAAGGATTCAAATTAAGCATCTATTGCTTTAGTTTAAGTTATAGTTTTAATTTTAGACGACGCACCTTAAGAAGCCAGTAAATAGGAAACCATCCAACAATAATGTCCGCAAAGTATTCGACGAGTGAAAAGAGAGCAAAGACAACCCAATAAGTCAGCCACTTCGTGTCGTCATCTTTTTGGGGGCTCTCAAGAGCCTTCATAGAACAATATGCCGGATAAATAAATCCAATGAAGTTACAGACCAATTGGCCCCCATACCCAAACACGAGGTACAGTGCAGTAATGGCTGCAAATCCTGTAAAAATTATAGTCATCATTATAATTGCATATGTTATTGGTACGAATAATAATGATCAATTTTAAGGGGAAAAAACTGCGGTTTAGGCTAAAATGAGGGAAAAAGGGGGGGGGGGTATTACCGTAAAATTTTAAGTTGAATTCAGACAGCATGTCAACTGATTGTAATCGAGGCCCGGTTCATCCGATTTTAGATTGAGCTTGGACCCGTGAGTTGGCATGAACAATTTGAACTGTCAAATACTGTAATGTTCAAGGTCACATTTTGTCAACTTACCTATTGCAAGTATAGTCCTGGACGTGCCGGTTTTCTGCTCCAAAAGAACAAAATATTTATTCAAAACTGACTTATCATCGTACAGCGCATTGAGAAGAATGGTTTTCAATGATTGGGTTTCGCCGGGCATTGTTTCTAATTATTTTATAGCCGTTAATTGACAATGTTCTACTTTGACGCAGAATAGAATATAAACAATGATGGCGAAATAATGCACATGCACAACTCAGGAACAGGAATGCCAACAGAACATTTATAAAGTAAAAGTAAAGGCCCCAAAAAATTTGGCAAATCCTACTCTCTGGTGAGTATAGTTGAAAGCTAGTCTTTTACCGCTAAAATTAAAATACGATTTCATTAAACTGAGTTTCTTAGCTGTCCATAGATTAGCTAACGGAGATTGTCATTGTGGAATTATCCCGCTTGAAATGTTAAAAAAAATACTAGTACACATTGGCTCGCAACCCATTCAACTATTATATGAACATTTTAATATTAGTATTAAATCGTAGACAAAGGCCCAATGTAGTAAAGAAAATAGGCTATGTTAAATCTAGCTTGATTACACATTCTTTTCTTTGGTTCTTTAGCTTTTATCAGCCCGGATTCTCCTCTTTGAATCTTCATACTGGTTTGCTTTGTGGAAGCCTATTATTAATTGACCGAGAACCTGGTCTGTATGAACCGGCAGGACATTTTTCCGTAAAGGTCCTTTAAAAAATAAAATTGGGCGTTGATCCACCCACACCCTACCTCAATAGTCAATTGGTGTAGCAATGACTGAGCTGTAATAATTGGTTTGATTAGACTCCGGCCATTAAAGCTTTTCTAATTATAGTATTGATGGTGGGCGGATCACCCCAAAATCAGTTAATCCGGTACTAATTACCTACTACTAGGCCTACACATTAGTTATGAATATTGTATTACCTCTAAAACAATAATGTTAACAAATTGACAGCTACAAATGCAAGAAGGAAACCTTTGAAGGCGTCATCCACCCCTGGTATTTCGGATACATACCGTACCTAACTTTAATTTCTGTTTCCATCTATTAGATGCATGTTCTTCTGGTACCGAGACATTAATATGCTGTTGTGTTCTTAAGGACAGTGGCCACTTCCACCTCAAATTTTTAGTAGGTAACAGCCAATTCCATGCTACAATAAATTGTACGTTATAATGGACAGATATAATTCACAAATTATAAAAAAGATATTAGTAGGTAATCGTCTGTTTCAAATAGGCTACGTTACACACAGTCCAAACATGCCAGATTAAATTAACTTATCATATGTAATTCATTTACACAAAGATACAAGTATACTGATAAAAATAAACTATTTTTGACATTATGCGTTTGTCGATCTGGGAACCTTGCCTTGAGCTCTAGTCAAAATAACAAACTACCGTACTAAATAGACCCCTGATAATGGTGCCAAAATGTGGGTATCAACTGGTGGGAACAATGGTCCCCAATCAACCAGCCCATGAGCCAATTTTATTTACATTTCAAATTGCTTAGAAAAAACATTCTGCGAGGTAGGTTTTGCACAACTAACCAGAGATATGTTAAAAACTAAGGCTCGCTGTGACCATCATTGATAAATAAAATGTCCGCAGAGTAATTGTCTGCTGCCATGAGTTAGCGCTCCGTACGCGTGGGACACTAACGGATTTTAATAATAGGCGTAACCATAGCATCCAACACTACATGGAAGACGCAGGTTAGTACTGTGAGAAATATGTGATTGATGCTGCATTATAATGTTTATCCACTAGATAATTTTCAGACATTTTAGCTATTACGAGGAATCGTAGTACCCACAAACACTATGTCTGACTTAAAAACTAAATTCCTTTACAATATGTGACGAAGCAGTAGAATACGGGATGATAGGTCGTTCTGAAAGCGTACTTCCAAACGTTGCTGCTGAGCCTCCGAGATCATTTCATAAAATTTTACGCAGTTCCACTGAAGATGTCGGCCGCAGATTTGACGATACGTTTGAAAGTACGCTTTCAGAACGATTACGGCCTAACATCCCGGATTCTACTGCCTCGTCACGTTACTCCGGCCGCGAAAGGCTTTGTAATTATATCCCTTACAATATATCAATCACCAGTTCAATGCATGATTCATATTATCCCAAAACAAAATGCCTGCCAAATCATATGAAGCTTTTGATCATTTACGTTGACTATTAGGCAGTAGAAACACAAGCTTCATCAAATACTAGTCCTAAAGTTCCTTAATAAAATTGAATTGAAACTCTCTATCACTAAAAATAATTAAGTACCGGTACCTATTAAAAAGTGGCATTCATTCAGAATTTACACTATTAGTTTTGAGGTGTACTAATAGTGAAGTACTTGCTTACAATAACCAAGGAAATTCTATACTTAAGCATTGATAATCACGAGTGTAAATTAGGTATTTCAGAAACAATTAAGTACCGGTCAATAACAGTAATTTCGGAATGTACATTAAAAAATCATAATTTTGTGCCTTTCCAATTTGCATTACATGAGAATGATGTAATTAACTTGTGCCTTAAGTAGCTATGCATGTTTTAAGGTAGAACATGCGATTTGGGACTGAAGCAATAAATTAAGGGCCCGTTTATGTAAAAGAAAAAACTTGGAAATGCATGTACTGAATATAAATACAAGTATCAATACAAGTATCTCAATTAGGTATGGGTACTTGTGTCATTGTCATTTAAATTGTAATATGGAAAGAGATAAAATGGGCTTAGCCTAATCTTAACGCTTTGTAGGTGTCATTAAATAATTAACTAATAATAAATAAGATTCCTTTACCAACCGTAAGGGCAAGCAATTTATATACTACATTCTAGCACCCAATCTTTAACTACTTTGCAGGCCGTTAACACATTAGTCAATTCGTTGTTTAATTAGAGTATCTTCACCTTACAGCCGTTATTACTGCAATATTCAACAAGTGCCACATTCAACTGTATAAATGATTATTAACCCTAGAGGAGTGCAAAGGTTTTAATAGTGTAATAATCATGACAGTGCAAATAACACATACAAATGGCGTAGTTTGTGCAGCGCGTTCGTAGCATTTACAGCATTTCGCCATAAGTACAGTAGGAACATAAACATAAATATTGCAATCATTAACTGTATGTGTCTTATATTTCAGTCAAACGTAATTAATGTACCTGCCAATGCCTGAAGCTATAGTAACTAGGGGCAGCTACAAATCACTCCCCAAGTCTTTATTTAGCCTGAAACTATTTTTTTCCTTCAAAGAATTGGAATTTTCGATGGGAACATTGTCCATTGAATTCACCAATAATAAATAAGGTAATGCTAGGGAGGCTGCAAAAAAAGTAGTAAATAAATCGATTCATTAGATTCTACGCATTTTTTCAACGTAGTCTTCTATTTACGGATGAAATAAAAATTAACGTGAATATGAATTGAATACGTCTGTATAATAATAATAATAATGTCCTATAGGACTTTTTCTGGACCTAGGCCTACTTATAGTGGCCCATAGGTCCCTTGTCCAATGCGAACGGCCCCATGGATTTCGGACGTTCTTTGTATTGTTTCCGTAATAATTTTTGGCCATTGACAAACTGGTATATGTCCTCGATGTCAACCTACACCGGCTACAAGCGATAATGGACAAGCTGAGACAAGCTTACCATTGACACAATGTAACAGGCGAAAGCATGACTTAACCAAGTACAGATACGAGACATGCGTCTGTATAGTAGACAATATATTATGTTGTCTACTTAAATATTTCGGTTGCTTAGTTTTATTTTAGTACAATTATAGACGATCGGCAACGTTTTAGCCCTTGCAAGTATAAGTGTATAACTATAGAGATCATAATCATTTTCGTGTCATCAACTAAAGTAGTACACAAGAAATTAGTGGAACTAAAAAGATATAATCTTTTTTAAAGTCGTTTTTAATCTAACTTTTCCAAGAAACCAAGGCCAAATTTACATTACCTATTAATAATATTATAGCTTGGTAGGTACATTCCCTCGGATATTGATTAGTGTTCAAATCTTAAATTCATAATTCAATCAATTTACACATCTAGGGAATTGTATTAATATGGACACTGAATAGCTCGTTCTCGTTCATATTGTTAAGCAAAAATTAACTTGTGACTGCCAATAAAGACATATTATTCAATAGCATTAGGAAAATTGACCAATTATATCTCAGCAAGGAATGTGGCATGTTCATTTAATTCGACTACACAGTTCATTCTATACCAATACAAATTTCTTGAGATTATATATACAAAAATATACCAACACAAAGTACAGCATAAAAAAATAGATAAGCTAAGTTTCTCAAGAACGAGAAACATAAAATTAAAACTAGATGTGACCAATACCGAAGAGTTGGAACATAGCGCAGTGGAACTTGCAGGGATGAGAAGCATGCAGCTTTAAAAAGTTAGTTTAAAAAAGGCCTTTCTTCTTTTTGCCTTTATCCTTGCCATCAACCAATCTAGGAAAAAAACAAAACTTCTATTTAAAATTCTAAAAATTACCATAAAATCGCAGATGTCATATTGTTTTAATTATATACAGTAAGAACTAAATCAACAAAATGCAACTAGCAAGATCATTCAGTAATGTACCCACATTGCCGTGTCCAATTAGGCGGGGTTTCCATTGACCTCGTTTGTGAAAGCTACCGTGATATTGACGTGGTAGCAGACATTTTTAGACTGTCTTTAATGTCTGCTATATCACGGTAGCTTTCACAAATGAGGTCAATGGAAACCCCGCCTTACAACAATGTGTGAATTTATCGGGAAACTGTGATATCAAGCGTACTAAAAATATCGGCTAATTTCGCAAACTTCTTTATTGTTGTAATAAGCCACCCACTCGATAAAACTACACCACTAATTTTAGCTTTCTCCTTACTCCTAAGTTTTTGCATGGAGTGGGCAGTGTTTTACAATCAATAAAAAGTTGCGGCTTGAAAGATTGCTCAAATGTAATCTTACCAAACTCCGAACCACCTGGCAAAGTTGGGAATCGGTATTAGCAAGATGGGTCAATTGATGAATTGAGTCAGAAATCGGAGTCCATGGAACTCCTAGAGATTGACAAACAATCAGTGTATTGTAATATATGCCCTTGTTTGGTGTAATCTGATGTACATTATGGAATATTTGTTTAAATGATAAACCTGCTGGAAGTCTCTATGCTTAGAATTGAACGGTACTTCGTATTGTTTGTAAAGGTAAATTTTCAGTCGACCGGGGCAACCCACAATACATTTTTTGAATGAGGAACTATGGGGCCGCGGGGTAAGCTTAAATTTCGGTAAGAGGACATGCGACGTAGAAAATTAGCACCCCAAAATTTGTTGTCTTTATTGACTTTTTATTTTTCAATTAATTAACAAAGCAAGTTATTAAAGATTTGGCACATGTATGTTGTAGAAGACTACTTAATGCATCATATAACTTAATGGGAAATATTGGTTTATAATACTAAACTTTTTGTACCTTAGTTCTTTCATAAAATCCAGAGGAGACTAAAATATCGCGTAATCTGAGATTTTTGGTAAACCTACAAAACCCAAAAGATACCCGATTATATGATGCATGAAGTAGCCGTTTATGAGCCAAATTTTTAATAACTTGCTGAGCTAATGAAATAAAAAATGAAAAGTTTTTAATTTTGGGGTGCCAATTTTCTACGTAGCATATCCTCTTAAAGTATTTATATGTAAAAACATAATTAGCACGCAATTTCAATTTCACATGTCTTCAGTAATTAATTATTCGCGACTTATGTTAGTCGTATTATTTTTCAATTGAAGGATGAAATGCAAAATATATTTTTCCTAGAGATTAAATAACAGCATCGGGAAAATCGATGTTTCAAGGCAATATTATTAATTATTACTTACTCTTTAGAGGAGGCCTCGAGAGAGCGACGGCGCAGTTCCTCGACTGTCACATTGTTAGACAATTCCCACTGTTGCTTCTCTCTCTCAAACGCCTTCCTCTTTTCTTCAAGCTCCTGCATCTGCTGCTCCAAGCTTTTTCTCATTTGTTCGTGCCTTCTTTGTAGCTAAAACAGAGAACAAAAAATTCGTACATTTGGACTGAAATGTACTAAGAGCAAAACTCGATAAGCTCTGGCATGTATGCACCTCTACCTGTGACACATTCTTTTAATAATCAATCACTGTACGCTAAAAATAACTTGCAGAATGCAGTTATATTTAAGTCCCATCTTCACGCATTAGTGACGTTAGTACTAGCTATAATTTGCTATGAACAATGTCAACTTAGTAATGTTGATCGTGGAATACACGCATCTTCTGAATTAATTTTGCATTACCGGTATCGATAAAAACAAAATCATCGCTCCAAAGAAGAAGCAAATCAAGTGTTTTTGACGACTAGACTACAAAACAGAAGAACTTACATCAGTCTCGGAGTCCTTCAATTTTTGTTTCTTCTCCCGGACTTTCATTTCGAATACTTGTTCCATTTCCACTTCCATCTTCTTCATCTTCACTTCATGATCCCGTTTCTCCTCTTCCATTTGTGCCAATGGGTTCCTGAAGCAATTAGTGCATAAATATTTCCATTGATATACGATTTCGAGCAGTGTGAGAGAAGGAGATGTCATTGGAGCAAACAAATAAACTAAAACAGTGGAGATGAAAAGGCAAAGATCCACTCACTCTGAAGCAATACCGAAAAGTGGTTCCAGATTCGTGCGGAGAGAAAAAAATGTGAGGACAGCCAAAACTTTGGTAAATCAATCCCTAAATGACTGTTATTATTAGATAGATAATGAATAAGCAATAATAGAACTAATCAATCGATCAGAAGGATGGACATCTGGGTACTGACAGATGGACACTAAGTAGCCTTATTTTTTCAAAGAGAAGTAGAAAAATATCAAACTACTTTAAATTAAAATTGACTATGTAAAAAAAAAAAAAAAACTTAACTACAAAATAAATTAGCAAGTTGTTAATCATGCAAGTCCAACTTTTAAGATACAATAGATAGTTGATTTGCATACAAAAATGGTTTTTGCCGAAAGAGACCCGCTCAAAAATAAATTTCACAAATTAGGCACACTTACAAAATATGGTTTTATTACATCACACTCGCAATTCGAGTTCTACAGCAAGAAAACTGACTTGACGGTTCTAAGGCTCTACAAACATTCCTTAAACTTACCACACTGTCATAAATGTGTTGGCGACTCCAGATTGCGGTAAGCTAAGCAAATTATTTTTGTTTATAGTCCCATTTGTTGAGTACACCATTTTTGCATGCATATTAGTTTCCTTACAATGACTAGGTGGCACTATTTAAAAGCCATGAGTGTTTGAGGGAACACCAAAATAAGCAAATTATTGCGGTCATTGTGAGGTAACTTTTGTACACTGGTGAACAAACACTACATGCTCTTCAACTATTGAAGCGATGAATGATGACCATGGCGATTAATGACACAAGCAAATTATCGCTCTGAAAGGTCAATATCAACTTAAAGGCGAATTAACCGGTTTAGATCGTTGGTTTACAAACATCATTAGTTTGCAGCAGAGTAAAATTCATTTCAGAGCGATGAACAATTAGATGAGCCATCAAAGGAAGTGTGAGCAGGTACAGTAAGGCCACATCCTATTGTTATTGGTTATAATGGTTGGGTCATGATAATTCGAGAGGTTGAAACAGGAAACAGAGGACTGCAACCATGTGTCGTTCAAAATGCAAGTGAAAGAATATTGATGAGATCTAGATTTTAATGTAAGGAAACCCCCAGACATTAACAAAGGCAAGGTACAGCAAATCGAAGTAGATTGCATGACTTTTCTTCAACAGTACCCTGTATAGGGGTAGTGGAGGTAGTGCAGGTCAAATGTTGGTATACAAAACAATTATTAGGGCAACCGTACATCATTTTATAAATGAAAAAAAAAAAAAAAAGTAAAAAGTGTAAACACAAAGTGAAACGACACCGCAGGGTAGACATTTGCCATACATTTTTTGATATTATGGGCATTACTTACTTATTTCCGGTTCTGGGCGGTTTCCCATCAGGAGAAAGTCCCGCAAGGGCGCGGAATCGGTAGTTTTCGTAATGGACATTGTTGGTAACGTCTTTGAGGTCCTGAAGGTGAGTTCTTAAAACCATATTACGCAGGGCAATGAAGTCGCAATGATGTAAATTCTCCACTGAAATAGAAGGAATACGACAATCATAGGATTGGCGACAATAGTAGGATATTCCATCATTATCTTATGAAAAACACTTCGCGCTTCACATTATGAAAAACCTCTACCAAACAGGCCGGAAGCTTGAGCTTAATCTTAAGACATTAATTTTCCAAAGGCATTACATTCATTATGGTAATGAAACAAATGATACAGGTTATTACTATTTTTACTATTAAAGCAAACACGGTTTTTTAACAATTCCACAGAATATCCTCATAGGGAAGCCAAAGAGATGATAAAACACGAAATCATTCATGAGTCACCGACTGAATATAAAATGAGTTTAATGTAATCTATCGCTCCTTGATTTGCCAACTGTTCTAACTTCAAAATGTTAACTTTTCAGAAGAGCGTTCCAAAGTGTTTTCCGGTGGTTTTAATCTATGTATCTCCTACACTTCAGCTAAAAGAAATTTTCAATTTTTTTACAGGCTAGCAGATACGATGATTAGATGTAAAAAATAAGGGGGGGGGGGGGGAAATGAAATTTTTTGATGTAATTTTAAAAAAAATTGAATTTCTGCAGTTAAAACAGTTGGCAAATCAAGGAGCGATATATATTTAATATAATATATAAATTTTATAGGCAATAATATAGTCGCTAATCTCATTGTATGACTATCCTTGATAGGTTTTCGTCAGGATTTAGAGTGATAGATTTTAAACAGGACTTACCTTCTGCAATGCCCCAAGGATATTTCCTTCCACGTATTTTCTTCCCATCAACTTCGACGATGCAATTTGAACCAACAACAGCAAAAGGTACTCGATCTTTTAGAGCTTTATGTAATTTCGATTCTTCTTCGTCTTGCGTGTCGGGGAATTCATATATTTTAATTTTGTGTTGAGCTATTTCATTTAAAACCTGAAAAGAAAAGTTGAAGTCAACCGACCAATATAGCCACGATAGGGAAAAATTAGTTACTATAGTATACTAATGTTACGCCCCAGGCCTAACACAAGAGCATACGCTCTTCTTGGCCTAGACTCAGGGCTGAGGACAGACGGCAAACCTCTGTTGTGTAAATGTTATATCGGTCGTCACGTATGTCCTTAGCCATAATGTATAAATCACGAACCTTGGGTTCGAAGAAGTGCAGAGAGTATAGAGACTATAGTTAGAGACTATAGAGAGAGTTTTGGAGAGTCCAGAGTGAGAACTACGGAGACAGAACTGATTCACCATGTGAGTTGATACACGGTGCAAGTAGGAGTAAGCTCCTATGGATGTGTGAGTAAGTACGTTATCATGTAGCCCTTATGTAACTAAGTTGCCCCCACGCCCCCCCCCCCCAATTCATTATGTTGTCCCTTGTCCCTTAAGTGCTTAAGTTGTCCCTAAGTTATTATGTGGTATTAATGTTAAGTGTATTAATATAATATAAGGTATTTGGTACCATCCTATAAGCTTATATATAATTCCCCTCTCATAAGTCCACTCTGAATACTCTAACCTATAGAAGGTCCCAATTAGTGGTATTTGGAGTGTGACAACTAGCATATGAGAATTTAGGGTTTTACGTCTAAATAAAATGCTAACATATGCATTATTTTATAACTATAAATTAATAAATGGAGAAGAAACCACGCAACAATTTTGAAAATAAAATAATAAATAAGTAACTAGACAGTTGAAGTAGGCTTTACAGCACAATTATTAGGACTGATGTCGAATAATGCATACCTGTTTTTTAAAGTAGGCGCACTCCTCTGGAGTTAGAGTATCCGCCTTGGCAATGAGAGGAATGAGATTGACTTTGTCATGGAGCCGGCGCATAAGCTCAACGTCTAACTGCTTAAGACCATGTCCAGAAGGAGCAATCATGTACAGACAGCAATGCACTCTGTTGTCTGCAACAGCTTTTCGGTTAACACGAGATTCAGCATTTAGGAACTCTTCATAGCGACTCTCAATGTATTCAATTACAGGTTGCCAACTGAAAAACAACAGAAGTGAAAATTTAGGAAAACAAATCTATCAAAACATCGAAGAGGTGGAATCTTTGTTTCAAATTGTGGATTAGACTTAAAGAATTTTTTTCATTGTTTCTGTGGACCTGTTAGTAGCACGTAAGTTAATGTTAGTTTTATTTTCAAGGGTTAAATATTTTGTATTTAAATTATTTATTTATTTTTATAGCCTGTTATGGGTCATCTGGCCTTACCATAGAATAAATATTTACTATTTACTGGGCCTTAGGCGGGGATTCCACAGACCTGCAAGTGCAAAATACAAATACGGTGACGTGGGAACAGACATTCAAGACTTAGGCGGGGTTTCCACCGACATCGCATTGCAGAATGCAAATGACAATGACGGAAATTTGAATTTTTCTTTTTATAGAAATCTATTGAAATTTTTGTACTAAGGCGCGGTTTCCACATACGTCAATGGTCAATGGTAAATATGGTATTGACGTTTTAGCAGACATTAAAGACATACTAAAAATGTCTGCTACCACGTCAAAACCATATTTTCCATTGACCATTAACGTATGTGGAAACCCCGTCTTAACATATCCCATGACGCCATTTTTTAATTTTAGTTTGTTTGTTTGTGATTTTAATCTATGATCATTGATCAATTTTAACTATGGCATAGAGTAAAAAAACATTTCCGTCAATGTCATTTGCATTCTGCAATGCGAGATCGGTGGAAACCCCGCCTAAGTCTTGAATGTCTGTCTATTTGTATTTTGCACTTGCAGGTCTGTGGAATCCCCGCATTACAGGTATTGTGTATTTCTGTTTCAATGCACGTTTTTGATTGATTGAATAATTACATTGTCGTTTCTTTTTGGGTAAGAACGCAGGCATATTTGAAATATTTTAGGTACGTACCAACTAGTATTGTCAAGAGAGTCGCCGAAACCTGGAGTGTCTACAACTGTGAGCGCAAGATGTACGCCGCTCTCTTTGAGAAGCGTCTTGGTGGTTTCCACAGTGACTGTTTTCTTCGGCCGCAATGAAGGACCGGGATACTCGTTAGAATAAACGTCCGCGAGGAATAGTGAGTTGATCAGCGTCGATTTCCCGAGTCCAGACTCCCCTACAATCAGACATTGAATAAGGCTCTGTAGGGACAGTTTTGGTCACTAGGTTCGATGACGACAATAAGATATCCATATTATTCAAAATGGCCGCCGTTTGGTTGTGAAAACTAAGTTCTTAGGATCTAATTAATTCTTTTAATATTTTTAATAATATTTTTCCTATGCGCTGCATATAATTTAATATGTACATTCTCCGTGATTTATAGAAAAATATCACTTTAAAATAATACATTTTAAATAAAATAATTTTAAAATATTATTGAGGCTTATGGAAAAAGCAACGCTTTGATATCTTAGCAACTGGTGCTGCCATCTACAAAATGACTACACAAATGAACCTCATTAGATTAGTATTGACAAATTTGAGTGCATTTTCTAATTTAAGTTATCACTGCTAAAAACTACACTCCGTTCATTACTACATCATTGTATTGTAATTTAATCATTGAGGGCACAGTGGAAGGAACCAATAGAAGAGGGCGGCAGAAGAAGGAATTCATGGATCAACTGAAGGAGGACGCAGGAGCTCCAAAACCGAAGAGGCAGGCTCAGGACTGAGAGCGCTGGACGATGACATGTAAGGAGTTGCTGCCAACTGAGATTGTGAGCTCTCAATAAGTAATTTAATAGCTAATAACGGGTTCATCAAAATAACAAGGCTTATTTATTTCAATTAAAACATTTGAGCAGGAATGCATATGTAGGTTAATCACAAGAATGAATGCATAAATGAATGTATCGAGAAACGCAAAGTACAAGGTTTATAACAATTTTGTAAAATTATTAAATAAAGATCACGCCAAGAGCTAGTAGAATAATTTTAAGTTATGTAAAGTAATATACCGCGCGGGTGAAATGATATACCGTTAAATAATTGAAATAATGAAATTCTAAGTGGCACTAGTTCAGTGACAGTCCGATAAAAATTTGGAATTTGAAACTACAGTAGTTAGTAATATACAATGAGATGTCATTGCGCCAAAATTCACAATAAAAACCCAAATTTAATTAAAGAAACAGGCATTTATAAAGGGGTTTCTGCGACTTTAAGTTAGTTTTGTGCCCCAACAAGCGATTTCGAAGCTACTCTGGCTCTGAACCATATTCAGTGCGTCAGTGGTACAGAACACAAAATTAAAAAAATGACTTAAACAATAAACCAATCTTGTTCCGAAAATTGTACTGTAGAGAGAATCATACAGTTCAAGAGATAGCCAGAGCTGAAAAACATTTCAAGCTAAAGCTTGTAGGGTTCAGGAAGAAACCGAAAGAACAATGGACGTCTTTGTGTGAAACAAGCGTAAATTTGAACAAGATGGTCGGCGATATTATGACGCAAGTGCGGTCACAGCCCTGTGTCAAACAGTTAACCAGATATGGTTTCATTTAGCCCGTCTTAAGTTTCCAACTATTCGGGCACTCCTACACTATCTTTAAGAATCTAAGTAAGACCCTATTAGCCCTGCTAATGTGGGAGAAACGCATTTGTTTTTTTAAAACATGCTCACAGAGAAAACAACTCCAACTAACTTAATTACTTTTAACTAATAATCATATCGCCTCATTTGCTTTGCGAAGAATGCATAGAGACAAAGTAGTCAAAATTCGCTTGAGGATGACCTAGTAGAGGCAATATGAGTCAATAAATGTATAATAAATAATAACATTTTTCAATTACAGAACCATCCCAGCGGTGACATGGCTACAAAGCACTTTCTTACACTGACTAGAGTGGGTATAATTTATTACAATAGCATCTTACCAACAATCATAAGAGTAAACTCGAAGCCCTTCTTTACGGCTTTTCTGTAAACCTGGTTAGGAAGATTGGCAAACCCGACGTAAGCATCCAACTCCTTTGGTCTTTTTGATTCCGACGGTTTCGCGAACAGGGGCGGCTTAACATTTTCCTTCGCGTTCTCAGCGTTGTCTCCATTTTCAATAACTGTAAGAAAAAAAAAAAAAAAAACAGTGTTACGACTACGGTGAAATAGGGGTATTTGTTTTCCCGTATTGATGTTGAATGAAAATGTTCCTTGATGGATAATATGTTTCTTTACGAAATTAACAACTACAGGAATGACGTAAGCAAGACTAATTTAAATTTTTCCAATCTGGGAACAAGATATTCTCTATAGAGTTTACCAAGGACGGTCGTAAAGTGTTAACAGTGCGCGCCATTGATTCTAACGTACCTTTCCGTATGCGGCTCATTGCAGACAATACCTCAAGCCAAGACAGAGCTTACACAAATAACATACCACGAAACAAAAAAGGGGGGTGACCTTTGCAAAATAAATATGGACGGGGTGGAGGGGGAGGGGGGCTGGGGAACCCACTGCGGTTTTTAGAAGGTTTTACCGCTGTTAAAAGGTTATTTTTCATATTCCACAGGGAATGTTTGAGAGCGAAAGGAATAACATTGTATTAGACGAGGTTCAACAAACGGCCAACGGCTAAACATTATTTTTCCAGTCGTGTAACAAACTATAAATAATACTTGAGCATCTTCTCGACCAATGCAACACACCGCAAGATATACAGGAAGTATGAAGAAACATTTACATTTAAATTATGGACTAATTGATGACTTTGGTTATATCTTGTTTGTTTCTCGATCTTTCAAGACGTTGGCTGAATTATGGTGATTCTCAGACAACATTGCATCTTATAATTATATTTGGTTCACTAAGAGCACATTAAAAAATCTAGTGAGTAATAAAAAATCTATATTAGATTGACTGAATCTCCCGAAAGAAGGAAAGAACATTCAACACTGCTACTACGCCATAGTGGGGGCAAAAATTAACATAATTTTAAAAATGTCTTAGCAATATTAAAAGTATAAACGAAAGAAAATAATCAATCAACAGCGAAATTTGACATTTACAAAAACAACCCGTTATAGAAACCGCACTAGTTTCATATTTTCTAAACATTTTGTTGTCAATAAATAATTATTAGATCGTGGTCATTAAATAGGCTACTAAATGTGACGAGACGAAATTACTTACTGATAAGATCAAATGTATCCACCATGAGTCTAGGTAGGTCTGCTGCAGTACCGAAAAAAAACCCAAATCTATCTACAGCAGGCAAAGAAATACCAACGGCAAGGCAAGCAATGTAAGCGGACGTGGCAAGTCGGCGTCCATAGAAATGAGCAACTTACAGAAATACTCAACGGTCTGAGCCATAAGTTATTATTGTTGATCAGCTAAAAGTGGCAATGTGCGTTTCGCAACTATACGAAGTGAGTAGGTCAACGCGTGTAGTATGTGATAATACCATAAACAATATGGCATCCATCCGGGAAGTAACGAGAAAACCATCGTATAACTGATTAACACGGAGCCCTGTCTTCCGCATAGATTCACACTTTTATTATATCTATTAGAGGTATTTATTCGGGAGCGAGCTCTTTTTTTGCCGCACAATTTTAGTCTAAAAACATTTTAGTGTGCTCACATGCTGAGCATGCATCCAAGATTTGCCTTGGGCAATGGGTTATAATATTATCATAAGGTAAACTTCCTATTCAGGACTGGCTTCATAATTTTAACAGGGTGAGACGAATTTTCTTTTTACCACCCACCTCTATAAACGCATTCGGCTGAATCCATAAAAGAAACCATAAGGTTCTCCTTCACATAATTGGTGCATATGCTTGTTTTTACTCATAAAACTACAGAGCAAGAGCATTTGCTTCAGAACAGAAATTGTTTTCTTCATGAGTAAAAGCTGCAGCATTCATAATTTCAAGCATTTCCTTGTGCCACGAGCGTCACCAACGTTTTTAGAGCTTCTGTCCACTGTCCGGATGATACTAAGTAAAAGTAATTGGTTATAAACATGACCTTATACTCTTTACTCTTGGAGCTAATACTACTTTTTATGAATTTGACTGATTGACTGAAAAGTTCTTTTAAATTGCCATGTGATATTCATGAACGGAAGGGGGTGCAAATATAGGCTTAAGTGCATCTTTGTGAAAAACCGTCGTTTATACTAAATTGTATCGTATAAAGAAGTAGAATTCATTTTGGGAACAGAAACAAATCCAACACAGAGCTATTTGGATTAGAGAAATATACACAAGTCCAATCGTAAATGCTCTCCATAAGTTTCATAAAAAACACACCCTAAAACGTTTATCTTTCATCGCCCATAAAATGTTCGGCTTTATGGGTGGCGATTAAGTAATGAAGGAAATTACAATTTTTTCGTTTTTTAACGCTTAACTTTAATGTATCCTGATATTGAATCTGACAGCGTTCGTTGAAGACTCAATTTATCGACGCATTTTCATTAAATTACGAAACGAAAGAACCGGTACTATTGAAACGATACATACTTTCCTATTTATCAATAAATAAAATAAATAATTGTCCACGGGTCAAATTTCAGTTAACTCCATTTTCCCATAAGCACTGAATTATAATACTACAAGTAATAACAGCAGGGTATATAAACAAAATCTTGCTAAAACAGACCTGAATTAATTAAGAGAGTACCGATAGAAAGGCAGAATAGAATAGAATAGAATAGAAAAACCGTGTATTTTTCAACAAAAATGAACATGTGAACGTGAAATAACAACCTGTGCCCCCTCAAGCTGAAGCGTGGGTGGGTGGCACTTAAGTTCCTCAGAGAAACTTTTAGTTATTTTGCATGAAAATTGGACATTTTGTTAATACTTTTTTACGTATACCCTGAAACAAGCCATCAACGGCAACTTAATGGGTTTAGTTTACATAAATAAGGACCGTCTATTTTTGAGAAATGTTTATTAAAAGCTGTTTTTTGTGGGTGTTTAGGGGATAGAACTTCCCCAACTTAAGTTATCCAAAAAATGAACAAAAAATTGGATAATAATTTTTCTAACCTGTATGTATAGTACATGCCAAATTTCATCAACTTCTATCGAGTAGTTTGGCTCTAAATCTAGTTATAGACAGTGAGACATTTCGTAAAAAAACACTTTGTTTGGTTCCTGGGACCGCAAAACGTGTAAATCAGTTTAAATCTTGAAATATAAAAAAAATTCGACCATCACAAAGCTTTTCTTTCACTAACGTATAAATAGCAAAGCAAAAAGCCTTTCTGCCGGTTCCACACACACATTGCCACACTTAATCGGAAAGTTGAAAATGGCATTACTTTGCATAACAATGGTTATTTGCCATTCTAGAAATAACTATTAAATGGCAAGCAAGTAGACATATGACTTATTTGACAAGTTACATAACCATGTAGGCCAGGGGAATGGTGTTACACGATCGAATGGA
This sequence comes from Psococerastis gibbosa, assembly GCA_963971405.1. Taxonomy (NCBI): domain Eukaryota; kingdom Metazoa; phylum Arthropoda; class Insecta; order Psocodea; family Psocidae; genus Psococerastis; species Psococerastis gibbosa. The sequence continues at coordinate 27,011,214 of OZ020485.1, forward strand.
GAAGGGTGCCAGATCTTGGGTGTGAGGGATAGGCTTTCATTGCCGATATCAAATAACCAATGCGATATCAAGCCACTAACCACCATTAGTTGGAATAATCAATCGCAAGAATGAAGAATAGAAGTTATGACTAAGCCCTCCCCTTTCCGAAAAATAATATTAAATTTTACGACTATGTCAAGCTTTCTGTGGGAGTTGAGTGCTAGCCGATTAATAATATAACATAATGCCTTTTTCAATAAACAATAAAAACATCCCTCGCACTGTTAAACAGACTTGACTAAACCAAAGTGAACGGTCACATTCCATCGGATTCCAGGCATCCTCCAAGTAAATATTATCCTCACAGTAAATATTAATTATAATTGAGGATGGATGGAGTTGGATGGAAGAATCGGTATGCCACGGTTTTGGAAGGATTATAACATTTTCAGAAAATACTGAAAACGTGGGCAGTTTCCACGATTTTGATAAATGTTAATCAGTCCTAGTGAAGGCCATACACCAAAAGGTAAAGGAACGTTTCTTCCATCCCGCAAGCGCCCTCACTGAGAGCTATGCAATTAATATTTCCAGTTTAATATGATTTTCTTTTTTCATAATACAGACGTAACGTGGTACACTCCAGTGTTCAAGCATTCAGTATTTGCTTACGCGCACCGTGGCATAATCTTAAAATTTCAAGATATCAAACAATCTGAGCCAAGTTGAAAACAGCCGATAGTACTCACAAACCCAGGGAAAAGCGCCTGTTATGGCATCTCCAATAAATAAATAAATAAATTAGGACTTTAATGTTTCTGTTACTAAGCCAACCTAGCTGAGTTAGGGCTATAAAGCCCTCTCTTACACTCAACTAGGAAGGCCCGGGACCGCCTACTTTATATGCCCTCCGAAGCAGAAAATGTAGCCAGTATGGGACTCGAACCAACAAACTTTGAAAGTCAGAGTCCGTACCACTACGCTACATGTCTCAATGGACATGTCCAGAGGCGGGACTACACCCATCTCCTGAAAAAGACTGTCCCAGTAAAACGGGGATGGGGAAGACCGAAATTGGCGTTGCTGAGTAAGTTCCAGGCAGACGTGGCAGTACACACACCCACCAAGACATCCTCGACAGAGGGATTTGGAACGTCAGTGTCGTAACGCCCCCACCCCCCTTAGGGGATAAGGCAAGGGAAAGTTAAGTAAGTAGGCATTATACTTAAGGATACACGTAAAAATCCAGATCCAGATCCAGAAACGCAGATTTCAGACGACGACTGCACTCCCGTCAATACACATAACCTCACTACTCTCCACACAGACTATCACCAGTTAGGGCACTATCCTGTCTCCTACAGCTCTTCATATTTCTGTTCGGTTTACACTAAACATTAAGCTCTCCTATTAAGACAAGAGTCTCAATGCCTTCGGGCAGACTCGTAACCCTTCCGTTCCGAAATTTTTCAGGTGGCACTGGTACTCGAAACCAGCAGGTTCGTTACTGGGTCGGTCACCACCATTTCCAGAGCGAGGCTGGGGCTCTATTAAAAAAAAAAAAAAAAAAAAAAAAACACCGTACGCAAGACAATACGGTACAATACAAGCAAATAAGAACAACAAAATTTTATTTACTAGTTACAATCCAACAACATTTTATTTACTAGTTACTATCTATCAGGAAATAAAAGAATGCACATAATTTAAAAAAAAAAAAACATAATAATTCATAACTACGAAATAATGGAAAAGAAATCATGCTGAACAGTAAATTGAAATACAGACAGACAGTGAGTAATAATATGAACAATCATTGAATGCTGAAGGCCATTATCACGTATTGATGAATCGCTCTCGTATCCTGTGCTCCATTCATTGATCCCAACTACAAGATATTTTTAATGTTTACTATTTTGATGCAAATATTATTGTAGTTACATCTTATTTTCAAAGTTACGTAACAAATGATTTGTGTTTACATAATATGTATTAATATGTATGATATTAGGCGCGGTTTCCACCGACCTGCTAGTGCTAAATACAAATACGGTGTCGTGGTAACAGTCATTCAAAACTTAGGCGGGGTTTCCACCAACCTCGCATTGCAGAATGCAAATGACATTGACGGAAATGTTTGTTTTACTCTATGCCATAGTTAAAATCGATCAATGATCATAGAGTAAAATCACAAACAAACAAACTAAAATTAAAAAATGGCTTCATGGGGTATGTTAAGTACAAACATTTTAATAGATTTCTATAAAAAGAAAAATTCAAATTTCCGTCAATGTCATTTGCATTCTGCAACGCGAGGTCGGTGGAAACCCCGCCTAAGTCTTGAATGTCTGTTACCACGTCACCGTATTTGTATTTAGCACTAGCAGGTCGGTGGAAACCGCGTCTTATGATTGATTATATAAATGTCAGAAAATTGTTTACTTGTCAAAGAAAGTTGGGGATAACATCATAGACGTTTGAAAGAAATCAAAGCATGGATGGGACAAGATGATCCTAGGAAGGACATCGATGATATTTTCATGTAACTTCCCTCAGACCAATCAAATTAACCTAATACACTTCTTGCAAAGGTTTCAGACTTCAGTACAATAACAGAGAAAAAGATGGGCAAGAATGTACTTGCCGTATTGGGTCGAAGCTATACTTATAATACGAAAATATGCCAAATATATTTTCCCCTTTACATTAGTCTACTTACATACGATGAAGTGCTTCCTTTTTAAATGTATAAGTACGGCAGAATACATGTGGTTGTAGTTTGGATGGCTCATTCAGAATGTAATGCCCTACTTATGTGAACCTTCTGTCAACAAAGGGGCACATGTCTGTGACATGGCGTTGACTTGTATTCTATGCGGAACGAATGTGGCAAGCTTTGTTGTTAGTGTGTATAATAATAAGCCCGACACTTAGAAATATTACGAGCACGTTAGCCCCTCTATAGAGCCCAAAATTTATGTACAGCACGTGCATTCTACCTTCATTAGTTAAAATAGCTCTGTTCGCATTCTTTTTTATGCCTTCATAACTTTTTCTCTTTCTAAGGAGCTACTGTATGTCCTTTTCCAGCAAGAAGCGACTCTGATTTTTTCAGTACTGTCTCAACTTTTATTGTGGATTCAGTCCGTTGATTGGACTTGGGCAAAAGATCCGGCACCAATAAATGTCGCATAGTACGTGCAATTTGATTAAAAATTAATTAAATTTCGAGCATTAGCTACTTTGACCAGAAAAGACCCTTATATTTGTTTTACCTACACTCTATAGCAGAGGTTCTCAAACTTTCATTTGCCGCGGAACCCCTAAAAAAAGCCGTACACATACAAAAATAACTGAACATCAACAAAAGGTCTTGAAATAAAAAATTGACTTTCGGCTTTTTCGTTTTTTCGCTTTTGTGCTAGCACACTTCCAACACAATGACTAATTTCATTAGACTGTTTTATTTTTTATGTAAATCAAACTTATGGGAGGGGTAAAATGTTTGATACTAAAATTTAGGAGTGCTCTGGTTTTCTCTACCTCACCTTAGAATACCCTGAAGCAAGTAGGGTAGCAACTAGCAATGCGAAATTTTAGACGCTGGGTACAAGCGCACAGTACTGTAAAATCTCAAACGAAGCTGACGCAATGACGATGGGTTTTAGTGGCAACTGACACAGGGTAAATTGCAGGTGGGTGTATACTTAAGCTAATGAGTATGACATTACGTCTTGTTCTCAGCACAACTAGACGTCGCGCTATTCACATGGCTGTGACACTGACAGTTCCATCAGGACAACCAATAATCTAATATTACGGGTAGCTTACTTTGATGAGTGCTATTGAAAATACATACATGACAATACAAGTCTGAGCAACGAAACGACGGATAATGGAATGATTTAAATAAATAAATCATGTGCGGATGGATATTTTTAACGGCTCTACGATCGATGTATCCCGCGATAATTTACTTTAAAAACAAAAACGTACTCTGCTTTGCTCATGAGGCCCCAGTTAAAGCAATTCAAACGGTCACTACTACAATCAAAAATTGCCTGGGATCAGGGACGAGGATGTACTGTAATAATTAATGACAAGCTGATTAGAATAAAGGTTCTCATTTCAAAAGTGTCGAGGAAGTTGAGCATTTGGGTTGAAATAGCTAGTTTTCACAAAGTACCTAACTTCTTAAACGGGCTCACTCACTTTGTCTGTCCTTACCTCTTTTGTTGAGAGCGTCTTTGATAGCGGCAGCGTTGTTAGGTGGGTTGGAGGGAGCGGTGCCTACAGCGCCGTTGGTCGGGGGTTGTGGAGGAGTCGCCCCACTCGTGGGCAGCTCGTTCTTAAAGAACAACTCACGTTTTGACTGCAACTGCAACAAAAGTATCATAAAGTTAGAAAAAAGCTCAATACTTAAAATAATGTATATAGTTTAATACTGAGAGAAGTCGTGTCTCAGAGGGATCTTTTGGACGCCAACGACAAGGCCATCCAGGCCGCAACGTTTTGGATCAACGTGTCCTAGGCTCGGACACGTTAAGTAAGTAAGTTTAATCCTGTACTGAACATATCGAACGCTTTGGGATAGGGCAAACCAAGTCAGTAAATAATTTATCTTTGGGTACAATATACTAGAGAGCGGAGCAGAGCGGTCCCTAAGAAGTCTACGAGAAATTCATTCATTCAATTTTAAAGACCTAGTGGATCAGAAGAAATTATAACTCCTTGAGTTTTATAATTATAAAAATTTGATATAATTAGCAGATCTGCCGAGAGGAATTTATCGATTGAAAGGGGGGAATGCAACCCCAGCTACTAATTAAAGGAAACAAAAAATGACATGCACCATCAGGAAGGGAAAAAGTTGAACAGTCCAAATAAACATAAAACAGAAGGGCGCGTGTGCCATGTTTATTTTTAGAAAATGGGCTCCATGTGGTTCATTAATAAAGGGGGTTCACCCTAACCAATGAAGCTATTTAAGAGGCCACCAGCCAAGAAAATCAGAAACTGGGATATACCGTGTATTTATCTAAGCTACGTGTCCCCAAAACAAACTGAAAATTGGACTTTATGACCTATATGAAACACTATAGTCCAGTTTTTAGAATATTTTACATTGTACGAGTTCAGAAAAATTAGGTACAAGTTTTGTCACTTTCATTTTGTTTTCTCGTAAAGTGGATAAAAGTAAGATAAAAATTAAAAGCCATATAATTTGTGCCACTTATTTGGGCGACATTTGCCCCATAAAAATATTCCCCTGCATGGGACTTTAGGGGACTTCAGCATTCAGGTTGCACCTCTAAAATATGAATATTGAGCTTATACCTAATTTTTCCAAAGCCAAAACCTGACGGAACTGGACTACTAGTGGAGTTGGAATTTAGTATCACCCAATTCCCCGTTCCACAGTTTTTCCATTACATATTGAGTTGATTATTATGCTATCAATGTCAATACTACTTTAAGTTATACATTTTTTACATTTATGCCTTCGAGACTTCAAACTATTATAGCAAGACGGGTGATTTTGAAAATAATAGAATCCATCTAAAAGCGAAAAAAATCATCGCCCTACTATAATAGTAGATGGTACATTTGAAACAAGGGTATTGTCATTTGTTGCTTCACTTTTATCAATAATGATATGGGATTCCCAGAACCAACCGGTACTTAGTCACTCCACTTAGTCGACTAAAATAAATGTCACAAGTGGTTTACTGCTTCCCTATTTATAAGTTAGTATAACGAAAGCTTTGTGATGGTCGAAATGATCGATTTTGATATTTCAACGGATTTACACGTTTTGAGAACCCAGGAACCGAATTGTGGCATTTCCGAAACTTTTGTTCTTTCACCGATTTTTGGACAAACTCAAACTACTCAGTGGATTATGATGAAATTTGGCATGTAGCTTCACAAACACCATGTATCGGGACTATGCCTCAATTTTCGGGGGTTTACTCTCCCAAAACTAAAAACATATGTTTGCTCATAATGTATGCTTCCTCCAACTTTTTTTTTTAATTGACAGAATCTGTCTACCTGATAGTGTAGTCTTTATTAATGTAAGTAAACCCTGCTTGCCCCTCTATAGTTTTGTTCTGGGGGGAAAATACAATAAAAAAGACTCAATTTTCATGAAAAATAACTAATAATCCCTTTCGGCTCTGGCAGATTAGGTGTAGGGAAATTACGCAGACCCTGCTCTTCCTCTACGCTACCTACGCTATGCATGTAATAAAAAATAAAAAATACTTCATTATTTTCCTGACCACAACATCAACAACTCTTGTGTTCCAAATTTCGAACCATAATACCGACTATGAACGTTACTTATCAAATTATTTTCACTTTGACTAGATGCCAACTTAAAATGGTTGATTTGTCGTAAAAAGTTGTGATCGCCATTATCGTAGATTTCAGTCAGATATTAATTCATTCCTGTGCGACCAATATTAACTGAGATATGAATTATATAATTTTCGAACATTGGTCGCCATCTCAATAGGTAGATGAATCTCCCTGAAAAATAATTTTTTTTGGGACCCGGTTTATCGACGTTTCAGGTGTTGAATAGAGTAACAAAACCTAGCAAGTTGCTTTAACAAGCAAAGTTTTGGGTTTGAGTAAATTATACATTGCATACCCTGCCATTATTACTGTGTTCTATTATATTGGTTGGACAATTATTTACCACGAAATTACTCAAATTATCGGGTATTTTTTATGGCAAACCCTTTTTTAAACAAATAATGATAATAAACAATCTTTCACAATGTTGATAATTTTTCTAATCAGCCTCTTCCACTCTTTTGCATAAAGGGTTACATTTCTGTAGCCTTAAATTAGAAAACCTTACGTTTCTAAAGCTAATAACTGGGATTTTAAAGATCAATACTCCATTTCTATGGTAGGTAACATACCATCAGTGCAGTTTCAGTGAGTGTGCCGCCAACTTTGCTACAGATTAGGCCAATCAACACGTAATGGACAAGTAGACAGAGGCATGCGGTTTTACCACAATAGGTAATACTCGTACCATGAGACTCGGTATCGCAACATCAACAACACGTCCGCTAACATCCTCTGATAACCCCGAGTCGCCGGCCCAATGGACATCTGCGCTTTTTACGCAGGTCACTGGCAATTATCGGTCTAGCAAGGAACCCTACCTGTGACTAGAGTTGTTGGATCAAATAAAGAACTGCAACCAAGCGGACATGAAATAATTTGCAATTTGTGACGGGTGAACCCCGTTCCTGTCACCGTCCATCCTTCAAATTTTGAATGGCCCTCCTCCTATTCGTTGTGTCATCGCAATCACGGCAAATGTCACATACAGTATTATTTTAGACTACTGTCATGTAAATACCTATTTCTGTTAGGTTGTCACATTGTACAACTTTTAGTAATGTTCCCTTACAGCCTAACTCTTCCTTATACCTATCCTTAAGAGGATACGCTACGTAGAAAATTAGCACTCCAAAATTAAATACTTTTCATTTTTTATTTAAGTAACTCAGCAAGTTATTAAAAATTTGGCTCATCTAAGTTGTAGAAGACTAATTCGTGCATCATAAAATCGGGTATTTTTACTTTTTGGTGTTGTACTTGTATTTCTTCCAAAAATCCCAGAATACGCGTAATTTAAGTCCGTTCTGGTATTTATGAAAGAGCCAAGGTACCAAAAATTTAATATTTCCCGCATTACATGATTCATGAAGCAGTCTTCTACAACTTCCATGAGCCAAATCTTTAATGACTTGCTTTGTTAATTAAATAAAAAGTCAATAAAAACAACAAATTTTGGGGTGCTCATTTTCTACGTAGCATATCCTCTTAACAACGCCAAAATACCCACAGAAATACAAAATAGATGTACAAAAGACTGAAGGAACTCTGATTGTATCGGATAAATTATCAGATTATGTTTTACGTTTTACGCAAAGCAAGGAATTTAAATTGTAATAAAAAAAATTCTGTATAACATTTGCATTTTATTGGACATATAGGCAATTACTGTATATACAATATAATGCAATTACGCAATTAGCCTTAAAAAAGGCCTGTTTGCAAATAAATAGTTTCTTATTTATTTTTAATCTGTCAAGTTTATCTGTTTTGCCATAAATTACTGAAACTGCATCATAAGTAGGGTAAAACCCCGGACAAGCATGTTGCTGACCATAACATATCATAAATGAAGACGACAGGGGAAAAATCGGTAAGGTGATCAAAAGTTGATTTTTCAGAAATCTAATTTAAAGTTGAAAGTAGCCGTTTCTTCCCATATATTCTGTTTTTCCTCACGCCATTTGTGCAGAACCTTACTTGGTTTTCTCCGGTTTTGTTAAGTCATCTAAAACTACATTAAAAACTGAACGGAATTATCTCAATTTCGACCAAAAGTGCACCTTTCCTGTTTTTCCCCTGACGTCTTCAAATAGTAGTGGACAAAACTACCAGTTCTGAGGTCTATCTTTGCCGTCTTTCCACATGCTTTGGTGGACTGAAAAAATTTCCTTACATAATTTTCCATCCAAGGGTTGATAGTTGAGGGTGTGACTCAGGCAGTCCACGTGCCCCACCGCTGGTTGCCCGGCAACGCTCAAAACTCACTGGGGTGCCCCTCAACCCTCCCCATCTGCACCCTCTCCATTCACATTACCAATCCCGTACGACAGATTTTACGCTTACGAGCCGCTTCCAAGACACCATTCTTAAGCTGAACTTGCCACAATTCAATTTTCAATGTGAAATTTTCGCATATGTATTGTAAATGCGCATTAGGTGGTTATAATAAAAAAAAATTGCAGCATTTTGTTGTTTGTTCCTGCGACAGCATTTATTTACAGCAGGCCCGTATCCAAGGGCGGGGGGGAAGGGGGCCATGGCCCCCCTAAATTTGATAAAAAATAATAAACAATGTAACAGTTTTAGCTAAAACTACTAAAATCACAACGGATGTACCTATCATTTATAAAAAATTTGGTTCCCCCCAAAATTAAATCCGGGGTACGGGCCTGATTTACAGGAGGTTTAATGCAGGCGTATCTGTATCTGATCAAGGACGGTAATTTTGTGGAAACACATTTCAGTTCTAACTTGAAGTTTATGAACTGAACTCTTAGGCATGGATGGAGCTTTATTTAAATTTTATTAAAAATACCGACGCACAGGCCACACATGTCAGAGTAAAGGTAGAATCAATGAAAAAGCAGGGTATATTAGTTGAAGATTTGTTAGCACGATTAGTCACTGACTTTGTATCTTATTATGATGACTCAGTGAGTCACTCGCTTAGTGTACCCAAGTAGGCTACCGACACTGCACTACCTGACATTATTCAATGAAACCAAGAGGCAGTCAAGGGGGCAAAACCTAAATTTTGCCAAGCATTCATCATCACTATAATGGTTAAGAACAATATGCTGAGAGAAAGTTAAACAATATGAAAATATTAATTCCAATTATAGCAGTAGAATTGCTTACAACTTGAAAGAATAAATATCACGAATGCCCAGTGTGACTGTGTGACAGCACCGGCTTGGAGAAGTGGAAAGGAAGTTACGATAAAGTCGAGCAATGCTTTTCAGTTTTCAGCAATTATCAAAGGCTATACTGATAAAGCAACATTCATTGTGCAGTTGAGATACTAACTGGGATACTACTGTAATACTGTTAAATTCTATTCTGTGTTCTATTCGTCTATTATAGAAACGGTATCCAGAATAATAGATTTGCAATGAACTCTATTCATTATTGTAAGTTAAGAGAAAATTACTACTCGTATTTTTAGCTTCATCAACTACAGCCAATTTATTTTATAATAATCAATTCAAAATGACAATTTATTGCTTAAGGGGAATTTCCTAATTAAGGAAGGTTTGTTACCCAATGACAGACGCAATGTTTAGAGTGACGTTATCAGTTTGGCTAAAAAAAATTTTGTTTACAAGTACATTACGCAATTAGGAGTGAGGTAGGCCGTAGGATGATTTGCCTGTCGGGATGTTTTTAATTTGTCCACCTAAATGGGTAAATCCGACCAGTTTCTTAATCATGGATACACACCAGCTACAATGCAATTGCTCCTAATTTGAGAAGTGCAAGGTTTATTATATTAATGCTTTACAATTCCTATCCAAATAACACGACATATTTATCTATTCAGGCTTAGAAAGGGTTTCAGTTTTCATGTCTTCTTACACCCCCTCGTTTCAGTGATAATTATCACCGGACTTAACCCTCTGGTAAATCAAAGCATAGTGGCTAATTACAGCATCCTGCCACCAATTCTCTGTAAAAAAAATGTGGTCGCCATTAGATGTCCAATAGTACTAGGGGACGTACTGTTTATGCTATATGCTCTTGTACGGTAGAGGCACAGAAATATGTATTGACTATTAAAGTAAGGTACTTGTACATGATAAGGGTAGTGAATAATCAAACTTCCGGCTTCTATTGAACTTACCGCATTATTAATGTTTTTATCGTCTGTGGTAATCCCAGACTGACCGTTTTGTGCAACTACACTTCCACCATCGAAGAGACGCTGTCGGTTAGCCAGACGGTCTAAACTTGCAAGTCTATAAGAACCTGCACCGCCGCCGCCGCCGCCACCAGCAGCGTAACCCTGATATTTGGGTAAGATAGGCGGCTTCTCTCGAGGACTGCTATACCCGAAAGATCGAGGGGTGATTTCTTCAGCATTACCCTTCTCCATGGCCACTATTCATCACACACTCACAACTAATACGGTATCCCTTCCCAGTCTTATCTTTCACTTAAGCCCTGCCTTATCTGCTCATAGTGACAAAGTAGATAGTGAACGATAGAGTAAACAACGGATTGAATTAAATTCTTTCACTTTTTCAGGAAGCGGAAGAAATTATTCGGATAGTCCATCGTTGGATTTGGTTAAACACGGGAAACAAACGTCAAGTACTAGGGCTAGCTTGGCTATACGATAATAAGTTTTTTTTTTTTTTTTTTTACAAAAGATTAATCGCATACAAACAATTTAATGAATGTATCCGACTGACCTTTTCTGTCGTCTCTGTAGGTTATTACTCGTGATGAGTACGACACGTCTCCGATTGCATGGCGTGTAAAGACTCGCACAAGCGCAAGCACGTTACCACCAGGCCATCGAAGTCGATTTCGAAACATCGTTTTAAAAAAATAGGCCTAGTGGTCCTCCAACTATAGTTGGAGGCATTGGGGGGGGGGGGGGGATTAGCCACCCCCTAGGTACCTGTCAAGTCCCCCCCCCCCACTGGATTTTCGAGAAAATAAAACAACAAATTTATTGGCCCTGTGTACAAACTCGAATATTTATTCGAAATATTTGGGCTGTTTATGTTGAAGATATACGATTTGAATCTGAATTTAGGCATTAAATTACACTTGGACCAATATTTATTGGCTCGAATATTGGGTTCCAATATTTGAGTGTGTAATGGGGGGGGGGGGATTGAATAAACTTAATAAATAAACGAATAATAAATAAAAAATTCACTTTAGGGCGAAAATTCGACTGCCACGCTATTTCAATATATTATATTGGCCATTTCGGACTTTCGTCAATATTTATGTTTGTATCTGTACTGCAATTATGGTTATTAATATATCCTTAAATCTTATTAATATAAAAGTTATTGGGGTTCTAATTCTCCTTTATCCCCCCCTCCGGTATTTTGACAATTAGGGGCACCGAACACATGGGGTCCTAAGACCCCCAGGGATTTTGGCTATTTACGCCAATGCCTCCAACAAATGACATGAAATTTATTCTGAATATGTAGATACTACCAATTTAAATGGACAATGAAAAAGTTCATAGGTTAACATGGGCAAACGTGAAAGAAGATATTTTCTCATTGTTATTATAACAAAACTCGAAAATCCCATTGAAAAGGAGGTTATCCTCTCGCTATTTTGGTACCATATCAGTCAAGGTCATTGAGGTTCCAGAAAGTTTGTTTCACCGAAACTAAATGGGAATTCTCCAATTAAGTCTAAATATCGCACTAAGTAAGCAATCGCTAAATTAACAATAACAAAACATTTGCAATTAAATTGACCTAACAGTTGGTGAAAGCATTACACTAGGTTAGTTACACAACATGAACCATCCAAAATAATCAGACATGACGCCGGTTTCCCATTTCTAATTTAAATTTCACCAAACGCGTTAGAATCCTGTACAACCTACTAACACAACGGCTTTCACTTCTAAAAAAGAATAAAATACAGTTTTTCGTATTCAGAGTCACTGACAGGGTTTGGTTGTGAGAAATAAAACAAATTGTAAATTTCTGATAGGGAGAACGCGCGGAGCGCTAAAACTGTCGATCGATGCGCGGGTTTCGTTCACGCAAGCCAAACGAAACGGACCTACTGAGTACTGGCTACTGAGCCCGGAGTCTCTCGTAAAGGGAGTGGCAGAGAGTGGAATCAGCTCAATCTCAACATGTCCGTGTTAGTCATCTCCATGACTAATGATCCTAACCTAACGCAATTAATAAAATCCACAGGGTAATAAATACAACAAAACATTTCGATACAGTAAATTCCAGTGGTCAATGGTTACCGATATGTGAAAAACTAGCCGCATGAAAACCCTGGGAGAAACTACCAAGAAGTTGGGCATGACCATCTCTCTCATGGCTTACTAATACGCATGGAATACTAAACATCCTCAAGCAGCACAATAATTCAAGGAAGCTATGGGAAAATACAACACGCTGCGCACTGTTTGCATTTGCGAAAGCCACCAACTGACAGTCCCTAGACGGTTTAATTTAGTAAGAAAATACACCCGTTTTCATGTCTCAAAATAGCCCAGAAATTGTGGAAACAAAAATTATACTGTATAGCTTATTAGGCTTGAAAAACATTTTAGCATAAAATTCCGAAAACTCCAAAGAGGGGAAGTCAGAAATTAAATTAACTTGTAGATTTACATTGAGCCCTATCAATTTGGCTTGCCGGGCACACAACAACAGGTGAAAAGGCGGGGTTTCCACATACGTCAATAGTAAATGTGGTTTTGACGTGGTAGCAGACATTAAAGACATACGAAAAATGTCTGCTACCACGTCAAAACCACATTTACTATAAACTATTGACGTATGTGGAAACCCCGCCTAACGGCATGCTTCACATTATTTCGTCGTACATCAAATAGGCAGTAAGCCAATATGAACTATTACATTTTACTCAGGCAAACATTCAAAACAACTGTAAGTTCTGTACCTCTGCCCTCAGTAAGACTATCTACTCATATATTTACGCACAGGAAACTTAACGTATTTTCCGTTTGTGCAAGATACCTAACGTATATGTATGTTAATTTGATTTTGCCAAGTTGTATTTACGGTTATATTATTATCATATCTTTTCGGGAGTGACAGTAAGGCAGTAGGAAATCAATATCGTGGAGGAATTACATAACTTGTAACATGCAAGAACTTGCATTATCTGAAATAGACACGAAAAACACGAGAGTGGAGTTCGAATCTACATAATTGCCCAACCGAGGCAGCGCGCCAACCTATAGAGTCTGGCAGTTCTCCCGTTTGTGTTCTCTTTTTGGGACATTAGTTATATTGAAAACCTTTGCAGTCGACATAAATGTAGGCATTAATTAAAATAACGTAATCTATACACCAAAGCCGTCTCTTGTAACGAGACGAGAAATTACCTAATTATCTCCCGTTCCACAGGATAACAAACAGCACACTGAGTAAGAAGAAACAAATTAAACTGAGTTTCATACTAATCTGAGTCGTGTGTATTATAAAACTACTGCTTGGGATTCTTGGTACGATTTTTTAAAGAGTAGTTACGTTACTGAGAGGTGAATTTATCACGTAAATAAATGTTAACTAGGAGCGCAGCTTCAAAATACAATTATTTTAAGGGGAAATGGAACAGCCACTATCCAGTTTTAGCAAAGTACGATTTCTTATGAAACTTCGATTGTACAGCCATAAATGAGATTTCAGTAATGAATGTATCTAGATGATTTAGAAGAATGGACCAATCGTTGGCCCTTAAAACTAATCGCAGACAAATCGCATCTTAAACAACACAAATATAATATGGTACAACGAAGCAAAGTACCTAGGCGTGATCCTAGACTCAAAACTTCAGTGGAAAGCACAAATAAACTCAGCAATAAAAAAGGCTATTGCTGCCCAAGTTCAACTGTATGTACCCTACTTGGCAATAAATCAAAACTTTCACCTAAGAATAAAAAATTCCTATACGAAGCTATAATCAAACCCGCCATGCTATATGGTTGCGGAGCCTGGGGGACTGCGTCACAGACTCAACTCAAGAGATTGCAAACCTCTCAAAACAAGATCTTAAGACAAATCACAAACGCTCCTTACTACGTTCGTAACACAATAATTGCAAGTGACTTAGATGTAAACTCAGTCAAGACCTACATCATGGATAAAGCTTTCAAACTTTACGAACGAATCTCAGCATCTGAAAACCCCGAAGTAAACTCTCGGGGCCGCCAGGACACATTTCGAATTTCAAAATCTCCAGGTCTGTTACTAACAGAAAACTACTCAAGAAACTGGCATTACTAATTCCTAACACGAACTCATCCGTTTTCATCCAAGTTTCAAGAACTTATTTTAACAAACAATACCATTTATTTTTACAGTTTAAAATCATAGATTTTAATCAAGATATCAGTGTAAAAACTTTTTAGTTGAAGCCTGAAAACTCACGACAAAGAAGAAGTAATGAATAAGCTTATAAGAAATATTCCCCTACATTTAGCTGAACATTATGATGACACATTATGATGACACTGCGCATGCCACGTCAAAGGAGTGCGAAAACGAGTTAGTGTCAGTCACATACTATCCATCTCAACATATAAAAGAACATCTCTTCCGTTTTATGACATGAAACGACACCTCATTCGACGATCGACATTTAATGAGAAATTTGACTTTAGGCAAGAAAAAAAGGGGAAGTGGGAGGGGTTTGTTGTAGAAAAAAATCTTAGAAGTGGAGCACTTATTTGTTTTTAGAACATTAAGTCATTGTTCATTCTTCTGGTAGTCTACCTATTATCATATTAGTTACTTATCACCTTTTAAGCATAATCGCTTCCCCGAATTTGTGTCTCAACTTTTCGACTTTGATACACTCTCTTATCATAATGTCCATATCATTGTATGACCGAGGCATTGGAGGATAGGCTGGGAGAGTTATAATTATAATTGTGTTAATATTTGACAAGGATCTTTATCGGCTTATATTTAACTTAAGACATAATTGTTTAAAAAAATGACGTAATGTATGCCACGTATGGTTCGAACATTTAAATACATGATCGATTTGATTCGGAAATTCCATTTTGCTTCTTTGGGGCCATCACCATTATATGCGTATCCCACTCGGCAGGCAGAATGACCCTCATATTTGCTCTAAATAGATCCTTAACTAACCAGACCCTCACCATTGTCCGCAGTTATTTGACAAATCTTACCAATAATATTCCATATATTAACATTAATTAACCTAGATATCCTAAAAGAAAGCAACAATACTTACAGCTGCGTTTTCAAATTCCATGTAAGGCCGGACAAGAAACAGGCACCGAGAACAAAACAAGTTTGTATTACAAGATAGCAGGGGTAACTCAAGACTGCGATTTCTTGCAACCTATCATACTTCAGCATGAAATTGAATCTCACCCGTCACACTTCTATGACCAAGTTTTGAAGTAAATAGGCGAGGATATTCCAAGTTAATAGCTTTGGCGCCATTCATAACTGTCAACATATTTGAAAATTAAAAAAATCTTACCGCTTCGCTGCATTGTAGACTTGACTTAACAGCAGACAAATTTATGCATATCACTGATCTGTCCAATTGGAATATAATAAGGAATTATAAAACCGAATTGAGAGAAATATACAGTGGCTTGTGAAGGCGTTTACCCAAGGGCAAAGTATCCAATGTATTTTTGTAAATGAAAACAACTCAATTAAAAAGCAAGCACAATACTAACACGAATTGACACTGACTCTCAATTAAATTATCATTAATTAATCCAATTTTTTTATCAGTTACAATCTATAATGATATAAATAAAAAATAATGTAAAATTTTTGTTTGAGATCGCGGAGTGTACGAACTACGAACACTAATGACCAACATGACAGATTTAAATTGTCGCAACTTTTCAGGGAATTTCCTATTTCCCAGGGGAAATCTGTCGACAGTTCTAGACTTCTAGTTTGACGCTTGGTTTGTTGATTATTGTTTACCATTTTATTTCAGGATTTTGCAATTTGGGCGGAAAACTATTGATAATAATCCAAAATAAAGACTAACTGCTCCCGATTTGTCATAGAAGCTACATTATGCTGAAAGAGTCTCCAGGTAAATTTATTATAAAGCTTTTGATACGAACATGTACTGTCCAAGGGTTTACCCGGCCTGCCGCAAAGGGATGGTGAGGGTACGGGCTACCAAACTAGACGGATTGCGGCGGCCTAGTTCAAATACAGGAAGCTTCTTAGATCGGCTTAATCATAAATAAGAAGAAATGGTAAACCTTATTTCCTTTCTTCTTCAATAGCTGGCAGACAGTAGGTAATAGCCGAGATGGTCTTTATATAACATAGCTAGATATAAAGACTAACACAAATTGCAAGGGCGGTTGGAGGGTTTGGCTTCATTGCTCCGAAATGTACCCTGTCTAATGTGCAACGTTTTATGTACGCGGTACGCCTACACTGATACAACTACCATATATATCGGACGTAATACAATATTATATATAAATGAGGACAGCTGAGCTTGAAAGTGAAAAGAAACTAAAATAATTATTTCTGCGATAGGATTGCTTAACAAAATGATTAATTAGGTTTAATCGAGAATCGCCATAGGGATTCAGTCACCAAATATATGGATTTATACGCCATTAATACATAAGAAGGTTCAAACAGCAGAACTGACTTGTATATTGGCTTCTTTTTCAGCGCCTGTTGTGGAGGCAGAGATAGATGTGACTTCACGTGAACCGGGGCCGGACCCAACCGCCCCGATTACACGTAAAGGGTTTCTGATCTCTTTGGTTACTGGAAAGCCCATGGATATTCCTGAAAATGACATTGTAAGTTTTTGCAGAATATTTCACTTTAATTAAATTGGCTAAAAATCCTCAGGTGTTAATCAGTTGAATATTTACAACAAAAATACATTTTGTAGCATATCTAACAATTTCTTGCAACGTGCGAGTAGTAGGTAACTTCGAATAATAGCAGCAGATAACTGTGGATGGTCACCCTACTTATGGCACACGCCTTAACATAATTAAAGTTGAATATTCAATTAAATTTCCACGAGATACAATCACAGTGGACTTGTTACACTATATTCTCATCTAAAACACCAATAGGCTGTGTCATAGTTTAAAAAACTACCTCGGTCTTTTTTTTTAAATTGTTCATAGACTAATCTGTACTGTATTACTATCCATATGTCTTTAATTTTAGTTGGGGCGCTGTCGGTTTGTTTCGGAATTTGAAAAGCTTAATCGCATTGGAGAGGGAACTTATGGAATAGTATGTAAGTACTGGGAAAAAAAGTTGTAAATTCTGCCATGACAGTGTGCTCAATGTTCAGATGTCAATGCTTTGTGGTACGGGAAATAATTGTAGCAAGAAATTAAACCCCTTTTTTGAATTTTTTGAAGGTTGGTTGAAGTTACCATTTTTACGAACTTATGCCGTTTGTCCGAAAAGTAAAACTATAATCTGGTCCCCGGTACCTTTTTAGAGACAATGGACTACTTATTCCACCTAAAATCTCATGAAATATTTTCAGACAGAGCCAGGGATACCAAAACCGACAAAGTAGTGGCATTGAAGAAAGTTCGCATGGAGCAGGAGAAGGATGGTCTCCCAGTGAGTGGTCTGAGAGAGATCTCAATTCTCTTGAATTGTCGGCACGAGAATATTGTTCACTTAAAAGAAGTTGTTGTTGGGCGCAGTCTCGAAAGGTATGCAATGTAACAGAAAGTATGTACTTTGTAGGAGTTTCAATTGTAAATATTTTAATAATTTCTAAATGATTCGTGGGCCATGATTAGTTGATTGATATGTAATATCAGGCTGCATTGTATTGTCTGATAACTCTCACACTGAATGCCCATTTATGGGTTACTTTTATTCATTTGTGCCTATTTTATTAATTTAATTCAGGTCAACTGTGTTAATGATAATTGTATCTAATAATATACCGTAAAAACAATAAATAGACTACTGCGGGCCCACTATGCCGTTTTGTATTAAATTATTCTTGGGGTTTAAAATGTAAACAAATCAATTTTGAGTAGAACTTTTCCAATTTAAAATACATCTTGCTTACATTTTTAATCTGAGGTTAAAATTAAAAATAATCGCCATAGCAGGTCCGCTGGAACTGACTTTTTTAATATGTACCTTGTGCAATTTGCAATTCTAATGAAAAAGTTTGCATTTACAGTATATTTCTAGTGATGGAATATTGCGAGCAAGATTTGGCAAGTTTATTGGATAATATGCAAAGCCCGTTCACTGAGTCTCAAGTGAAATGCATAATGTTGCAAGTGTTGCGCGGACTCAAGTTTCTCCATCGAAGCTTCGTAATTCATCGTGATCTTAAGGTTTCAAATCTGTTGATGACCGATAAGGGATGCGTTAAGATTGGTTAGTATATCGAAATCGGAGGAATTGGCGACGAATTAAGGCCCAATCGAAATCTTAATTTGTATTTAAAAAAACGCTTGGTTACGCGTCCGGACTCCATTTTTGCACGTATCAATAAATTCTGAAGACTGGCCAATCGATGTTAAGGTCGATATCAAAATGTCGAGAAATTGTCTAAAATTGAGAATTAGCTCCGATTGGACCTTAATTAAGTTGCTTAGCCAAGCCTTGAAAGTTAACCTTGGAATGGCCTCGGATGCAGTACATTATTTCCTATCTAGAACTTTAATGTTGATGCAACCATTTGGATACTGTATGATACCCTAGTGTGCTGTCTTAATGCATTCCTTTATTATTCATATGCTCACCGTTAGTGCTCTTCGGAAAAAAATAATGATTGGCGGTATCCCCAATTTGGCTCTAACAAAATTATGATGGGCCTACTTATTGCCCATTGCCAACGACCCCAAGATATTTCGTAAATTATAGATCTTGTTTCCGAATGAATTTTTGGCCATTGACAAACTGGTACACGTTCTCGATGTCCACCCACACCACATCGAGCGACAATGGAAAAGCTCTATAATCTTGTAATTTCGTCAATAGTGATTCAGCTATATCTTCAATGTTTTCCAAATTGATATTGCAGCTGATTTCGGACTAGCGCGATGGTTTGGCTTGCCTATGAGACCAATGACTCCGAAAGTTGTTACGCTGTGGTACCGAGCTCCTGAACTTCTTCTTGGATCGAAGACACAAACTACAAGTATTGACATGTGGGCTGCCGGCTGCATTTTAGGAGAGCTCCTTGGTATGTAGTCTAATATTTCAAGCTATTAAATGGTCCTTGCTTAATACGTGCAGTCGTCATAATATTATACACATTTCCCTTTGTTTTCGCAGCTTTGCCTCTAATATGACAGAAACTAATTTAACTGATCAAATCGCAGTTATTATTATTATTATTATTATTTTTAACAATAAAAGGGCACTCAATTTCATGGACCATAAATAAAAAAATAAAAAAATATCGACTTTTTTTTGTTCTATTACTAAGCCAACCTAGCGAAGTTAGGGCTATAAGCCCTCTCTTACACTCAACTAGCAAAGCCCGGCACCGCCTACTTTACATGCCCTCCGAAGCATGGCCAGAAAATATAGCAAGTGTGGGACTCGAACCAACAACCTTTCGGGTGAAAGTTGGAGTGCGTTCCACTACTCTACATGTCCTGACCATAATGGGTGAAGCAATACTTAATCCATCGCTAACAGGTAGTGAAGAAAATGGCTAATTCTAAACGGTTGTCACGACCGCAAACGCCGACGTGGTACAAGGTGGTACAGCAATAATCAATGTGTTATACATTCCAAAGCAGGAAGCAGTTTTAATTCTTCTCTGAATTTTAATTGTCCGAGGGATAAAATTATCAATTGAATAAATAGTTATTATTCACGGTAATTATTTTTTTTAAAACATCATATTAAATGCTGTGCTTTCGGCAATCAATGGTAAATGTTTATTTCTTTGGGCAATTTGTTATAGGCCATCGACCTCTTCTTCCTGGAAGATCAGAAATAGCACAACTGGAACTTATAGTTGATTTGCTTGGAACACCTTCAGACGCCATTTGGCCTGAATATTCGACATTACCGGCGCTGAGTGACTTTACGTTAAAGCAACAGCCGTACAACAATCTCAAACAGCGGTTCCCTTGGCTCTCTGCAGCAGGGCTCAGACTCCTAAACTTTTTGTTTATGTATGACCCAAAGAAGAGAGCCACTGCAGAAGAATGTTTGCAAAGCTCTTACTTTAAGGAGCCGCCTCTGCGTAAGTTTAAACATCATTCATTGTGCTTCCATTGATTTTGTCAAACTACCTAATTGGTTGCTGAATACTGTCATTTATCTCTCATTAAAAAATCTTCATTGGCATTAACATATAGTTTTATACAAACAAATAGTTATTCTATATAAAACACAGGAGCATCTCTGGTTATTAGAGTACCAATGGTACTATTAACTAACGTATGATGCCTGCGTTTTTTGTCAAGTTTCCCTCCCTCTCTTCTTAAGATACCAATCACACTAGCCATCATATTAATTGCTTTATTGTTATTATAGCGTGCGACCCAAAGTTGATGCCGTCGTTTCCACAGCACCGCAATCTTAAAAACAAAGCTCCACCGCCGCCACCAGAACCAGCGCCCGTTCTTGATCAGACTTCTCAGCTTCCTGCCATCTCTGACATTGTAAGTTGATGCCACGTTACGAAAACTAGTCTCACTTTGTTGAGCTGATAGATGGTTCCAGTCTGTAAATTCCTGTCTGAGCGCGCCAATGTTAAATACACATTGCTCGTTTTAATGGACTGACCTTCTGATTTGAAAATCCAATCCGTTCGGTGGCAAGGTGTAGCGCGCGAGTTTTAACACACCATGCCATCGAAGACATGTCGTAACTCAAGACGGGTACAGAGGCGACTGAAGAGGTGAATGGGAAACATTCATTAAATTGCTTGTTAATAATTAACCTTAAAAAAAGTTAGCAGAGCCACCTTTATTCTACAATACTACACCTTAGTTCAGCTGAGGGCCCTGATGCTACAATGCATCATAAAATTACCTGCGGTTCATGTATACCACGGCACGCTTGGCTTAGTAATTGAACGAGTAGTTACTTGAGTAATTCTTCCGAAAAAATACTGGCGGCTTTTAACAAGCAAAAGCCTAACAAAAGTTTCTAAGTAACATTCCGCTCAATTTCGCCTAACGTTGGGCCAATTTTTTGTTTTAGCTTGGGTCCCTCGTAAAGAAACGGAAATTGGATTAAATTTGAAACGTCGTCGCTTTGATGTTCGTCTTCAATAACAGGTTATTCTGCGCCATTGCAAAGGGTTATTGTAATCCGTAACATTTATGATTAAACAGATTGATCTGTATTACATGTTTCACAAATATTAAATTCATAAAATAAAACTGTCATCTTACCAGCCAGGGCTAGATGAACCGTGTCAGTCAATTGAGTGTAGGCCAGGGTATATGAGGGGTATCCAATACCTTATGGTAAAGTGGGAAAAATAAAGTGTTAAATTAAATTATAAAAGAAAATATAAGTTATAGAAGAATTGCAATTTATGATTGTTATATATCTAATTTTAGTTTGATGTTTTTCAATTTTAAAAAGCTTCCTAATTTTCCATCGGTAGGCCTACCGTACATAAGGTGATGATGCAGATACGTAAAATAAGTATCCTGTGTGTGCAAGAGACGAAATGGAAGGGGCCAAAGAGTAAATACATTGGAAATGGATACAAGCTAATCTACCATGGCACATGCAACAGGAGTAATGCAGTCGGCATCGTCGTGGAACGCTGCTGAAGGACGCCGTAGTGGATGTAGTAAGAAAAAGTGACCGGCTAATCTTAAGATTTTAGTGACTGACAAAGTTGTGTTACATGTTTTATGTGGTTATGCACCCCAAGGGGGATGCAGTGAAGAGGACAAAGATGCCTTCTACGAAGACCTAGACCAGGTGATGTGTGACATACCGGCGGATGAATACATCGCCGTGGGAGCAGATCTCAATGGCCACGTAGGAAGAGACAGAACAAACTATGAGCAAGCACACGGTGGTCATGGATACGGTACTAGAAAGGTGCAGGTGATTAGATGCTTCAGTGGGCCATAGCCCACCAGCTATGGATAGCCAACACAAACTTTATGAAAAGGGAAGAACACGTCATCACGTACAAAAGTGGCCCGCACAAGTCCCAGATCGACTACATATTAGTGAGACAGAAGCACGAGACAAAGGTGGTAAGTCATACCTGGAATAAGCATTTTCGATCAGCATAGACTACTGGTGTGTGACATGGTGTTAAGGGGGAAAAAGAAGAGTGAAAGATTCGTTGTCCCGAAAATTAAGTGGCATAAACTCAAAGAGAGCGGAAACAATGCAGAGTTCGCAAGTGGCGTGCATGAAGCCTTGGGTAAAGTGAATGACTACGAAGACCGGGATATCGATACAATATGGAGTAAACTAGAGTCAGCTATCACGTCGACTAGTGAAACGGTCCTGGGCAGAACAAGAGGCAGAGCACCATTGAGGCACACTTAGTGGTGGTGTCACGAGGTCCAAGGGGCTTTGAAAGTAAAGAAATAAGCTTTCAAAAAATGGCAAGTTACTAAGTCACTTGAAGCCAAAGAGGAGTACAAACTAGCTAAAAAGGGTGCACGTAGAACAATTGGTTGGGCAAGAAATAGAGCGTCCGATGAGTGGTACGAAACACTTGACACGCCAGAGGGAGAAAAGAGCATCTTCAAAATAGCTAAAAGCAGATTGAAAGCTCAACAAGACTTCGAGGCTGTTATGAGCGTGAAGAACCAGGAGGGCAGAGTGCTAACGAACTGAACAGCAGATGAACGAAAGAATAATGACCGAAGGATACTCAACGAACCCGTTCCCAACAGTAGAACCCAATGGGGAGGATGTTCCAGCACTATCCGAGGTGGAGAAAAGAGATGCTTTGAAAAGCATGCACGGTGGGAAAGCTGCAGGGCCGGATGAAATCCCGATGGAAGCCTACAAAGCATTGAATAACGACAGTCTGGCAGTAATTATATATTTATTTAATCGGATACTGCAAGAAGGAGTAATCCCATCACATTGGCGTGAAAGCACAGTGGTACCCATATACAAGCGAAAGGGCGATGTGCAAGACTGTGGCAACCACCGACCTATAAAACTGCTCTGCCATGCAATGAAGTGGATGGAAAGGGTGATTGAGAGATGACTCAGAGTTCTAATAAATGAGACCATCTCCGAAAACCAACTAGGATTCATGCCAGGTCGAGGAACTACAGATGGAATATACATTGCAAGGACTCTGCTAGAAAAACATCGAGAAAGGAAAAAACCTGTTCATTTTGTGTTCATGGACCTGGAAAAAGCTTATGATAGAATACCGAGAAGTTTAATCTGGGATGTGTTGGAAGAGAGACGAGTTCCGCAAAGCTATATAAGGCTAATAAGGAATATGTACGAGGGGGCGTCGACACGAGTGCGTAGTGCGGCAGGGGTCGGTAACACCTTTCCAGTAACTTTTGGGTTGCATCAGGGGTCAACCTTGAGCCCGTTGATGTTCGTTCTCATAATGGACGTAGTGACAAAGCAGATACAAGGACAAGCGCCAGAAAGCCTTCTCTTCGCTGATGATATCCTCTTGGTAGGACACTCGCGAGAAGATATCGACAGTACTCTCAGGCTGTGGGTTGAGACGATGGAGCGCCAGGGGCTTAAAGTGAATCGTAAGAAAACTGAGTACATGGAATGGGTGTGCCAGAAACTTGGATCGATAGAAGTCGATAACCAAGACCTTGAGAAGGCCAAGACATTTAAATATCTGGGAGCAACGTTACGCGAGAATGGCGGCTGTGGAGACGATGTAAGTGCACGGGTAACCTCAGGTTGGGCCAAGTGGCGAGATATGGCGGGAATCCTGAGGGATAGGAGAATGCCGAAAAGATTTAAAGGCCGCATATACAAGCAAGTGGTGAGACCGTGTATGACTTCCGGAGCGGAGTGCTGGCCATTGCGGAGGGACGAAGAGCAACTGCTGCATGTGGCTGAGATGCGAATGATGCGGTAATGTCTGGGTTACAAATTGACAGACAGGAGGAGAAACGAGGACATCCAGGCGGAGATGCAAGTAGCACCTATCAACGATAAAGCCAGGGAACGAAGACTGGCGTGGTGGGGCCATACGCAACGGAGAGAAGATGGACCTGCTACAACGTGTGAGGGACTACACGGTGGAGGGCCCAAGGCCTATAGGACGACGAGGATGTCCCTTGAAACGAAAGGGAGGGACCCTCGGAGAGATTAGGCTACGGCGCGAACCAGTTTCAAACTTACCGTAAGCCGGGGTTACCGTAAGCCTAGCATTAGTTAACAATAATCCTGTTATGTACATATTTTTAGACATTATCAACAGTAATATAGAAAATTCAACTATAAAGTGAAAAATAAATAATTGGTTTAAAAAACTAAAAACACGCTCTTATAGAAAATTCAACTAAAAAATTGAAAATAGAATTCTTAATACAAATTAGATTTTATTTTCAAATTTTTAGTTGAATTTTCTATAAAAGCGTGTTTTTAGTTTTTTAAACTATTATTTATTATTACATATAGGCTTCGTCAGAAATTAGCGTTTAATTGTTAATAATCTACGTATTGTATTATGCCGTTTTACACTGTTTATTATCTACCAATGGCCTTTGCATTGCAACCCTTGTCGACTATAATTGATAATGAAAATTGGGCAAAATATACACAAATAAAAAATGTAGTGTATCCATGACATTTTAATAGTTAGGCTGCAAAAGTATAATTCTATTTTTAAAGGTAAGGGCGGTCCATATCTGTTTTCTTCGTCTTAAATTTTCGATTACAGGGAAACCAGACATGTTTAGTTGTATGTGTGATATTCATCAGTTCTTGCCTCTTGAGTTCATCAGTTTTTGGTCGGTAAATTTCCTTTAACGCGGCTGTTGCCTGAATTTTTAGCACAGTATTGTTCACTACAGGCCCCTTTTCTGGCAATGGTAGGGAGCATTCATATGGAAATTGTTTCGCTGGGTGCCAGCATACCACCGTTTTTCCGTCTTTACTCACAGAAATTTTCCCCGCACCCGTGATTTCTTCACTGCTGATGGTTCTTTGCAAGATCTTGGCAACATTTGAAGGAACGCAACACCGTTGGATCATACACTTTAGCATGGGCGTCATTATTATTTCATGGAACTCCAGTACAGTTATTAGGGTGTGCACTTCTTAGTGTAGGCACCTTTACATAAAGTACCAACTAATGAAATACGTTTAGGTAGGCCTTATATTATTCAACTTTCAAAAGTTCAGGACTTCAGGTAAACAATGCCGTGCTAGCAGAAGATGTCAATTCCATTTTTTCTATGACCAACACCACCAAACTAGAAAATGCAGTTTAAATTTTGGCGGGAGCTTTCAGTGTGCCAGCAACGCCAGCAAACGATCTATTATATTTATGGTGCCAGCAGTTCAATGATCGTTGGTCTATGGTTGATTTTAAAATCAAAATGGCGCTATCAACACAAAACTTATCAACAAATAACTCAAATTCATTATCAGATTAATAAATTTAATTAATTACGTGATTTGTTCTAATTTTAGTAAAGCTAACTTTAGTGGTAAACCCGAAGCAATTTCCTTACAATGGATCTACGTGTGGTTGGCGAAACAATGACTTTAAAGCATCGGCTTTCCTATGCCGTTGGACATGTACTAAATGACATTTGCGCTTCTATGTGGTTTACTTATTTGCTGGTGTTTTTTCACCTTGTTCTACAATTTGACAGTTCACGAGCTGGATTAGTGCTTCTTATTGGCCAAGTGGCAGATGCATTGTCAACACCCCTTGTTGGTATGTAAATTTTAACATATATCTTCTTTGTCTTATCAGTTAAATAGCACCGTTGCTTTGTTCCATTCCCATGACTCATACGTAATTCACCTATAGCCTGTTTCGCTAAACATATCAGATACTGTGATAGGACATCGCGTAGGTAGCTGGCCAATTCCATGTGCTACAGCGACATTCAGTCATATCCCATCGCATTATTAACGCCTCGGAAACTAGCAGTAAGCGACCGGACACGTATTACAATTAAATCTTAGTTGCCATTTATGATCAAGAGGTGTTAATTGAAGTCGCAAACACTTCCTAAGTATCCCTAGTAATAATGTAAAAATCGTGTATTTTTTTGTTTTTTTAAATGTAAGCCCTTTTACAAATCAATTATCTTTGTTCACATTTTTATATTTTCAATCTTAAAAACTAAACTAATCTCTTAAAAACATACAGTACTGCCGAAAATATAAAACCAACTATTCAAACAAAGAGGAATTAATTATTTACTTATACATACAGTACAAACCTATGCTTACTTAATACTTATTACAGAATTCAAATATATTTTTCTTCCTCATGTTATAATGTATATGTCTTAATCTCAATTAATTTAATGACTGGCTGAGCAAAGGTTTGTGAAAGTGCTTCCCAACTAGGCTGGTGGTTACGATTCAATGTTTGTTTAGAGTAATGTGTGGCACTTGTTTCAGGTATATTCTCCGACAGCAATGATAATATGTGGTTATGCCGCTTCGGAAAGAGGAAGGCCTGGCATTTCGTGGGAACTTTATGTGTAATCTGCACTTTTCCCTTTATTTTTCATCCTTGCATTCAATGTGAACATTCATCATTGAATGCCCAACTTGTTTATTACGCAGCATTTGTAGTTATTTTTCAATTCGGATGGGCTTCCGTACAAATATCACATTTAGCTCTTATCCCAGAGCTGACACCTGATGAGCACTATAGAACACATCTCACGTCTCTCAGGTAATATTTTACTTATTATCGCATAGTGCAACGAGAGCTATTAACTGTTTTTAGTTGTTGTTGTTGTTGAAACTCAGAAGCGCCGCGCGCTAATTTAGAATCTCCAACTTCAGATCACTGATTGTCTATTGCCTTTGGTGCTGCATTCTTTCGTTCTTAACTTTTTTGCCAGTGCTAATTTAAACTTCTTTGGGTCCGTTGTGTTTTTTATTTCCCTGGGAAGTCTGTTATACTCAGGTATTACGTCGAACATAGATTTCACTTGCGATCCGATGACACTCACATAACTCCTACACCTTAATCTATACTCGTGAACATCATGCCCCCGATGAAGAACTTGTAAGTAGTCCAGGACCATTCTTTTCTCCACCTTATATACAAATGTTAGCGGCGTTAATCTTAATACTCTCTTCCACTGTTATCCAGTCTAACTCCTCTAACATGGTACTACTGTGGGTGTCCCATTTCGCCTTCAGAATCACTCGCATCGCCTGATTCATAATTTTCTGTAATCTGTCGCGCATTTCCTGTGTTGAAAAAAACCATACAGTTCCACAGTAGTCCATGTGTGGTCTAATCAGAGCCGTAAAGACGAGTTTTTTCGTTTCCCTCGGTAGGAAGTACAGCAGCCTTCTGAATAGCGACATTCTCTGATTCATCTTCCTGTATACTGCCTCAAATTTAGTTATTTAGCCATCGGCCCCTTTTATCATTGTTGCTTGGCAGAATTACTTGTCTTTTACATTTAGAACAGCTTGGCCGACGATTAAATAGTTTTTCGTTAAATTACGGACAATATCCCATACATTTTTTCTTGATAAATAGTTCTTTAATTAGTCTATGGTGTATGGCATAAAATATTTAGATTCTTTATACATAATGAATTGTTTTTTTAATTATTCGGCTGTTACTTCCCTGCATCGAAGCAATATATTTATAGAAAATTGTGCAATATTTGTACTCAATACATCACAAAATTATTTCCATAAATTTAATTTTACCGTGAATTTTCAATTTTTCAGGTCGAGCTTTACCGTATTATCAAATATTCTAGTCTACGTTGCGACTTTCGTTGCGCTTAAGCTAGGGGAAGACACCGATTCTTCGGACCAAATTGGACCGGGAGATGCCAAGAACTTCGCAAGAGTTGTCTATTTTGGCGTTGCTTTCGGTTCTGTTGCTTCATTTATTTTCCATTTGGGTGTAAAAGAAGCCAAAACAGAACAAGTTCAAGAAAGAAGAAATGTTTCTCACAAATCATATGCTGAATTCTTGAAGGATCCCAAACTATATCAGGTTTGCTTATTATATGGCTTTAGACTAGAATATACAGTATTTTATATATATTTTAATATTTAAGATTTTAAACATCAAGCATGCTGATTCACATAGTGAATGCCCCTAATAATTTCTAAATTACAGATTTTACTCCTAGATTACTAGATTACTCCTAGATTTAGTTTATGTTTTCCCATTTGTTGACATTTTGACAGACTTTGACATTTGTGTTTGTTGACAGGTTGCATTGGTGTATATGTGCTCGAGACTGTTTGTCAACCTTGGCCAAGTTTACATTCCCCTCTACCTGCACGAGACATTAGTGCGCAGCGCTCAAAGTCTTGCCCTCGTCCCTCTTTTGATGTATCTCAGCAGCCTGGCTGCTACTTTAATTGTACATGCAATGAACCGACGGCTGGGAAGAGTTGTAAGTAATATATCAATTCGTCTCCTTTGTACCTTTGTTGTTGTTGTTGTTGTTTCCAACGCCTGCTTTCAGCATTTCTGCTTTAAGCAACCCTGTCAACCTGGCGGAGGGAGTGAGTCTGTTAACCTGAGGCACCCTAAGGGCAGACTCTTTCACCTCGGGGGAAAGGGGAGTTGACTGACAAGGTGGACCTCCTGATTATAGTGGATTCTGAACCACTTGGGGAACATGATAAAGTCACACGATTAAATCGGACTCGACACGTACCTATACTTAAATAAGCGCGTTATCATGTCCCACCATGTTCCCCTGCCAACGCTGTGCACACTACCAAGTTTGCCGCAGTTTGAAACATGCTCTGTTCTAATGAAATCAACATGGTAAAGCCGTTGGCCTTTGTACATTTGTAATATTTCGAACACATTGAAAATTTTGAACAAATTAGCAATAAACTAATATCAGTAGTTGTAATGCGTAATAATAGATGTTTGGGTTAACACAACAGTAAGTTTGGTTGGTAGAATAATTTATATATACACCACTGGTCTGAGCCACCCTAAGGAACATAATCATTCAATTTCACTCTAGCTCAGCTTTCAAACAAATATCCGCTTTCGTCTAAAAACATAACTATAGAAGTGTCAACTTACATACCAGTTGTGTAACTGAATCTTTCATGTTTCAGGTATCATTTCTCCTTGGTGCAATTATCGGAATAAGCGGTTGCTTCTGGGTTCGTTTCGGTTCGGGAATATACTACAATGAATATGAAATTTATCTTGTAGCAGCCTTATTAGGTGCGTTTTGGTAATGAAGTCTTTATCAAAAAAATGTGAACTGTTAATTTATGGCCTTATCGAATAGTGTCCGATAAACCTTAAATTAGAAGGTTTACTGTTATATTTTCATTGTGCCGACATGGCTATGATTGGGTTCCGTAACTATGTAACCGCCAAGCCCAGTTTTTTCCATATCCTTTAATTTCGGTTAACTGGCAACTTTGCGCCATTTCACTGTATGCAGGGATTTTTTTCAATTTAAAATATAGTTATAATATTGAACTACTGTTGCACATCATACAGTATTACATAAAAGCTTGGGTGTAATATTTTCAATTTATTTTTACCACGTTTGCTATCTTGAGCATTAATTACCCGTAATAGTTTTTATTACTGTCACTGTAAGAAGGGTTTCGCAGGTGATGTGGACACCTTAGGAAATCAATTCCACTAAGGCAGTCTAATGACCCATTTATAGATTCAAACGATTACACTTCGAATAGTCCTTTAGTAAATAAATATGAGGACAGATTTTAATTTGACGGTTCTCTTTTGTTTCAGGATTTGGCGGATCAATTATGCTAGTTACCACACTTGGGATCACAGCTGATCTAATAGCCCATGACACTGATTCTGGAGCTTTCGTTTATGGGTCAATGAGTTTCTGTGACAAACTTGCCAACGGCTTGGCTGTCATGATTATTCAGCACATGTAAGTAATCATTACTCAGCTGGTTTTCCTCTCACAGCTGTAAGAGAGAAGTTTTTATTCAAAGTTTTTTAAACTCTAAATTAATACTTGGGCTGCCTTCAAGGCACCCCCCCCCCCATGTTTTACACGAACTAAATTTTGTAAGTGAATTTGTGCATCATTTAATGCGGATTAGACCTAAGTCAATGTATTCTGCTAAGCATCGTTCATATTGTATTGTATATTCATATTATACCTTCGACGTCGGTTGGTAAGGTAGTAGCGTCCTTGTACTTGTACGAGTCTCTACACACCTTGCGATCGCAGACGTGTCGTAACTCGACACAAGTACCTGTTAGGTTACTTAGTGAGGTGATTGAGGAGGTTTTTCGGATACATTGATGAAATTGTTTATACGCGACTAAACTTTTTTTTAAACAAACCGGTTTTAAATTATTTTCTCTTGTGTATTCTAAGTTAACATGATCCTCCTTTTCGAACAATGTAACCGCATTAATTTTAGATTACGTAACTACGAGTAATTTATTGTAGCATGCCTACTGTCTTGCTCATAAAGTGTCATTTGGTTACTTCAATTGAGACAGTACTAATCCTCATCACAATTATGTAGTAAGTTCTAACAAGTCAAGTCGAATGTGGATCGAAATTGTTCAGGAGACGACAAAAATCTATTTTCTGCATGTATCTAATTAATTAATGTTTATTGTCATGTATCTCGCATAATAGTTGGATGAATAATTGTGTCTCACTTTTGCGGATTTGAAAGTGCAACAAAATAATTTCGAAAATTTGTGGTGAATTTGGCCTTCTTCCTTAGGCGCGGTTTCCACCGACCTCTAAGTGCAAAATACACATACGGTGACGTGGTAGCAGATATCATTAATAAAGACGGGGTTTCCACCGACCTCTCACTGCAGAATGCAAATGACATTGACGGAAATTTTTGTTTTACTCTATGCCATAGTTAAAATTGATCAATGATCATAGAGTAAAATCACAAACAAACAAACTAAAATTAAACCCCGCATTTATTAATGACATCTGCTACCACGTCACCGTATGTGTATTTTGCACATAGAGGTCGGTGGAAACTGCGCCTTAGTACGGCAGTGTATTAGCTAATGAAAATTTTCCATTTTTACGCTTTCAGAAAGTGCACTTCGGGATGCCCTGAATACTACCGTGACGTCCTGGCCTACGTGTGTGGAGGTGCTGCCGTTTTGGGATTGCTTCCGCTCTTTTCTCTCCGTAAGTTATCTCAGAGATATTCGTCTCAAATGATTGAGCCTATCATAGACGACACAAGCAGCATTAATTCGCAATTAGAACAGCCCCTTGTCCATTAACATGTATGGCGCAATTGGGATTTTCACACATTAATACTGGAATTGCGGGAGTTACAGTTTGGCTAACTATATGATTTTTCGACGTTCTGAGAGGGTGGTTTATTGTTGCGTTACATATACCATTTTGTTTATTTCTATCCTCAGTCTTAGTGGGATCTTGTAGATATCTTACGGCAGTGTTGTTTAACAATCTCGGCAGTATTCTAAGGATTCAAATGAAAAGAAATCACTAAAAAATGCTACCTTGATTTAAGTGGAATTTTACAAAATAGTGACCACTAACTCGCCGACATTCTGTAGTAGTGGTGCAATTATATTGTTTAATTTTTAAGAGTAAGAGTGGGCCCGAAAATCGTTGGAAGTTTCGCAAGTCTTCAAAGTAGTAAAAAATACATAGCAGCACCTCAAATCATTCCAACGAGGCAAGAAAAAAAATATGTATTATTTTACTCCTATTGCAATGTGTCTTTTTTAATTGAAAATTGTCTTACCTCGTTAGATGGCCCGCACGAAAATGATCATGACTGAAATGATATTCCTTCAAAATCAATACATATATTGATATATTGATTAATTTAAGTGTAAGGTAAGTAAGATATTGTATTGTATTGTATTTAAAAAGTCCATAATTTCAACAATCTTAGTGTACAGCTCTATTTGATATGAGTTTTTGTTACGCTCAGTACCCTCAGCTATGATAACCATGGTAGAACTATAATGTTTTGTTCCACCATGATAGATTATCTGAAAATGTTTCGGTGACACCCACCACTTGTTGGTATTGTTACATAAGAGTAGATTCTCCATTTCGGGCAACGGGAGAACGAACTGTATGGAACACAATACGAAGACATTTGGTGAGGCTTATTTTTTAACGCACTAAGTAATAATGCCTTCTGTCTTTCACGTTGTAAGTTGCTGTCATTAAGTTGGACTTGGAAAAAAACTGTGCACATAGTTGCACAATCATAGAATTACAGGAAATTAAGGATAATTAATTAATAAATAATCCCTTTAATAAGCGGAATCCTTTTAGACACTCAATTCGGGAGTGGTTGTTCTTTAAAAAATCATAAAGGTAGAAAGCATTTATAAAATGTACTGTATGTACCTACCCTTTTTCAATTAATATAGGTAGCCTGTTTCCCCTATGAATTAATTTCAGTTTTGAAGATCTCAATGACATTACCTTAAAATGTGTTAAAAATTGTAATTGACATTTGGGTGAGACAATACGCCTCTTACGTTTTTAAAAATGCTTGAGGCCAACCATACCGATCAAGTTGCCAACCAATGGCTACATGTATAGCCTGCATTTTGGATTTCTAGTATAGAAAGAGGTGCATGCCGGGGCAGTAGACACTCACAGAAATACCGAAATTCTAACCCAAATGGCTAAGATGGTTTATATTTAAATACAGGTACCTGTGTAAATAGGGTAGTCAGAAATGTTAAGTTGCTATGTGTATGACAAATTAGGGTGTTTTTGGTTTCTGAATCGGATAACAGGCCCCACCCAGCTTAATTTAACAAATTATTTGTTTATTTATTTGGAAATAGATATTGTATTTAGTTTAATTTAGTTTACCAGAGTTATTGCATTTTTTTGGGCCTCACTAGTCTATACTGCATTTAGAAAAAGTGTAAACGCAAGCAGGAATGTGTTTCTCACAATAATGAAGATAGCTCCATATACAGGATATGTTTTCTTATTTCAGATCGCCATGTATGTAAATAGCTATTGTAAAATGGAAGAGAGCAGGGTTATACGAGGGTAGCTCAATAACCGTCTTTTCCAAATTTTTGAACGAAATCTCTTCCTGTCTTCCAATATTTGCCCCTTATTTTGTATAATAGCTGTATCATCAGATTGTCTGTATTATTTAGCTGTTAGTACGTCATATTTTGTTGTTGCGTTGATATTTCGACTTTGGATGATATTTCTTCGAATCTTACGGGATTAAAGAGAGAGTTATTGAACTACCTATCAATTAACTCATCAAATAATATAATAAAATATGACTAATTAATTTAATTGTACAGTAAGACTATTACGGTGAATTAGGTAGAGTAGAAGGTAAATTATTGATACGCCTAGGCTAATATTATTTTTTCTGTGATTGTAGATGATAGTGTGGTACAATCACAACTGTTGCATATCGCGAATGGTGGTCGAAAAGCTGAGCCTAGGTTGATTTATATATATATATATTTTATATAACTTTTTGCATTGCAATTTTCTCATCATTATGTGTGAAGATCATGGTGCTTAATCATATTGCCTTGAACTTAAGCATTCAACTGGATACGGTCCCGTTATGCCAACGTTACACACTTTTGTAAAACTTTCATTGTGTAATTAGAAAAGTCTTCAACCTAGTCACAGAGCTGGCGATAAGCTGATTGCGATTAATGTACCATTTGTCATTGTAACGTTAATTTACTGTAGGTAGATATATCGTCACTTTTAAATATGCATACAGTATATGAAGACTACAGAGAAAGAATGATGAATGTTCAAAAAAGTAACTTTGCCAACTTAAAACACTTTTCTAGTGTAGTTTCTCCTGAGGAATCCGATGGTGTATTTAGAATTGGCAAAAACAATGAAACTACTAAGATACAGTGGTTTGAAGAAACCTTGGTCTGGGAAAAACGATGAGTGTGAAATCTTAATATCCATTTTTCTCGAAACTTACTTCTATGGATATTAATAATAATATTCATCATTCTTCCCCTGTGGTCTTCAGGTGGTAAAATGAATATACTTCGTTTCAATTCTTAAAAATATATAGAAATTTATAACTTTGAATATTTCTTGTCTTGTCTTTTTTGAACATCGAAATGTTTGATTCATATGGGATTTCAGCCGATAAGAACTATCCGATTGTCTCCGCCCGAAAAAGCCTTCGCTGTTAAGTCTTCATTGCAATGTCAGCCAAAAAACAACAACAATGGAGCCCTTATTAATCGCTTGATACTTGATATAAAAGCTGGTTCGTATTTCGCTACAATTAAGCTCCACGCCGCGTTTCGGGCCCCTGATAAGACCGTCTTCATGGTAAATGGTAAATATGACCTGATTATGTTTGCCTACATTCACTGAACCAAGGTGCCATTATTAAAGCACACAAAAACATCTTCCTCGTCACACTTGCACCGTATTGGAGCAATTAACAATTTCTAGGGCATATTAGCATAGATGCGGGAATTTGCATTTTCTGCAGTTTTAGTTTGAGTTTCCGTACCGATCTGACGACACGTGAAACTTTTCGAAGAACAAGTCAATATTGGAGTCGATTGGCCAAATGAGGAGACTGGCTTATAATGCTGGGGCTTGAGTCAAGGGTAGTTTTCACTACTACAGAATATCAAGCAATGACAGCGGTGATTATTCGAGACATTTTGTTTAAAAAGACGGTTCGTCGCTTTATAAATCTTCGGTGAGTTCATTTTTAACTCTCAAAATATAAATATTTTTTCTACTGTCTGCATCAATGGCTATGGCTCTCAATATAAATATATACTTAGAGCCATATACTGTATGTCAAACAGGACTTTTTATAAGATACATACATTTACATGTACCCAATGTACATAAAAGCATTGTTGTACTACAAGTCAGGACAAGTAGATTATTGGTAGACTCCGACTTTCACCCGAAAGGTTGTTGGTTCAAGTCCCACACTTACTACATTTTCTGGCCATACTTCGGAGGGCATGTAAAGCAGGCGGTCCCGAGCTTTCCTAGTTGAGTGTAAGAGAGGGCTTTATAGCCCTAACTCCGCTAGGTTGGCTTAGTAATAGAACAAAAAAAAGTCAATATTTATTTATTTATATTTCGAAAATTCATTCATTTGAAAATGTTCAGAGTTTTATAAATATGAAATATGGTACCTAGCTGTTTAATCCCACATTGACAGTTACAATACAGCGGGCCTACTATGGTGATTATTTTTAATCTTAACCTAGGATCAAAAATGTACCCATAATAATTTTAGAATGGAATGGAGTGCTATTAAAAATTGTTTTGTTACATTTTTAACCCCAGGAATAAGTTAATAGCCTACTAAACGGTATAGTAGGCCCGCAGAAGGAAATTTACTGGCAACTAGCATAAAATGTGGGGTTTCCCGCCAGGAATAAGTCTTTCGAGCATTGGGCTGGAGTCCAAGAAGGGCGGATCCAGCCGAAAATTTAGGGGGGGGGGGGTCACAAGTTTTTTGTAAGTTTAAAAGGTAATTTTTTTTGTTAAAAAGTTCAGTTTTATTCATTTTTTTTTTTTTTTTTTTTTTACGGGGTATCTTATGAATTTACTCATTTAGGGGGGGGGGGTCATGACCCCCATGACCCCCTCCCCCGTGGATCCACCATTGGACTGGACATAGGCTGCACTATAACAAGTGGTCCGCGTCCTGCCTCTGACCTCACTCTGACCAACTGTACGAATTTATTGTCCCTTCACGCTCATAAACAAAGTTTGCCCTCGTGCATTCATCTGAACTTAAACAAGCCAAAAGCCAGTCTGTAAATACCATAAAGGCTACCTCGAGACTGATTTTGATTACACAAATTTGAGTCAGGGGCTCTGGGCTTATCCACTCAACAATTTGAACAGGCCTATATCCTTCGTGCCGAAACGTCTACCATGGGACCTGTTTTTATAGACTGTGGAGTCAATGATTGCCCTTGACTATAGGTCAATTGATGACGGTGGCAGTTTTTATGCAACCATCCTCCAGGTAGATGAAACTTTAACCTGAGGTAGGCTATTCTCCCTTCGAACGTACGTAGCCTACTCGTGGTCACGTGGTCCTCCATCTTCCAGGTATACGGTAGATGAGACTTTAACCTCAGGTATTCTTCATTCGAACTGGTTTCTTTGGTCTACCGCATCATTATCCCTGAGCCTAAAACCATTAGGCTTAGACTAACATTATTTTGTCTTGATGTCTGATGAGCGTCTTTCATCTTGTTAGCGAGCCCTAGGCTGTTAATATGTGGAGATATGAGGTACATTTCAAAGGGTTCAAAATAAGTTTTATGGGGAACATCCCAATTTTTTCGAAAACAAAGCTGACCTGAATTATTTTATGAAAATTAATTAATATCTCGATCCACAGCCACAAACCAAATAGAATAGTCTTCATTAAATAAAGCCTTGGCATTAAAGTTGCATTTACAAGAACTCCTGTGCAGCCCCATCATGGCGATTTGAGATTATTATAATAGCGGAGTTTATTCAATTGCTTTTTAAAAAAAATGAGTGCAAAATGCGCGGGAAATTCAAATTGATAAATTAATATTTTTCGTGCGTTTCAAATTTTTTCTCCCTTAGGCGGCTATTCCACCGACGATTTTACTTCATATTTGATTTTGTTTTTATGAAACTATATTATGTAGATACTTAACTTATCTATTATAAATTAAGTTATCATATGGTAGAGACTTATTAATGATGTCTGCTACCATATTATAACTTAATTTATAATAGATTAGCTAAAGCATCTACATAATAATCTCCTTAAAACAAAACAAACGTCAATGACAAAATCAAATATGAAGTAAAATCGCCGGTGGAATAGCCGCCTTAGATGTAGGCACATTAATTAAAATTCTTATTAAATTTCAAAATTCTACCGCTAAATTTTAACGTTTATTAGTATTTCCTACTATTGTTATACAATGCAACCATTCTCTTGTATTCTAATAATTTAAAGTGCATTACACATATTTTATAGAATAGCATTAAGCCCACCGGGTAAATTGTCTGCATTTTGAGAAAGTTTGTGTCTTTATGAAGACATTATGAAAGACTATGTAAGCGGATCGAGAAATTAATTAATTTCGTTATAAAAACGCAATAACAAAGTTTTGGAAGGCTTTCTCTTAATATTTTCATCCCGAGATCCCCTCTCCATCATACTTCAACTATAAGTTACATGTTGGCCCAAATGATGAACATCCAATGCACATAAGTTGACATGGTAGCAGATATCATTAATAAAGACGGGGTTTCCACCGACCTCTCATTGCAGAATGCAAATGACATTGACGGAAATTTTTGTTTTACTCTATATGCCATAGTTAAAATTGATCAATGATCATAGAGTAAAATCACAAACAAACTAAAATAAAAAAATGGCTTCATGGGATATGTTAAGTACTAACATATTAATAGACTTCTATAAAAAGAAAAATTCAAATATCCGTCAATGTCATTTGCATTCTGCAATGAGAGGTCGTCGGAAACCCCGCCTTAGTCTTGAATGTCTGCTACCACGTCACCGTATGTGTATTCTGCACTTAGAGGTCGGTGGAAACCGCGCCTTAGCCCAAATAATAAACATCCTTTGCAATTTTCACTAAACTAGGCAAGCTGCGGGCCCTAGCCACAGCGCTCGCTATTCCCTGTGTGTACTGGGAACGAGGTGGTGCCCATCACGGAAAATCCTAACGGAGCCCCTCTGAACCACCACTGCTAAAACAATTTGTACTTAACACGCAATAAGGATTTTCTTTAAATTATACTTATTTTAATTTTTAAAACAAAGAAGAGTATTTTCCTGTGTAAGTTTTAAACACAATATAATTCATTTACTCCCACCCCCTCCATTATGCCCCCATTTGAGAACCTTAATTGGTAAAGATGATACCTACAAAATTAGCAAAACAAATAGGTACCTATAATTCATGTTCTGGTTTTTGTGGTTGCTCTCTCAGGTCTTCTGCTTCCTCTTTGCCGAACCAAACTAATTACTTTCCAGTTCTTGACTTCCTGACATCTATCGGGCCATCGTGCTAGCTTCTGATAGGCCTTCCTAAACACATCGTTAATTATGTTGTTAGTCATTGAAATTGTTACCATGTTTGACCTTTAAATTCTGCCTTAGCCTGTGGCAAAGTAATTTACCTGGAAGTTCAATCATTTGGTGACTCGATTTGATTTAGTTACTGGAGTAACGTTGTTGCAATAGATAAATGCACTGTTTATTAATTTTAAATTATAAAGCCAATAAACTGTAGCAAATAGAGTACAGTTCGGAGTTTAATATAAGGGACTTAGATCTGTAATTGATGCTGAGCTAAGAGCCACTGTTCTAAATTCTATATTTTCAGGAACGACTGCTGTGTAAAAGTTAGAAATCACTTCTTCATTCTTCTTTTTGTGTTAAAAGAACAGCTGCCCATTTCCCTGTAATTCGTCAGGAATTGATGCAATGTAATGGAGTAAATTTCAAGTACCTACCGTGAACTCTTGAGTTTGATCAGATTTATAGATGAAATTGAAAGACTAGCAAAAATTCTCAGTTTTACGTTGTCGTATGCGTATTTGCGTAAGGGTGACCAACCAATCCGGTGAGCAACTTTGTCTACTGCCATTTTTCTGTACCCAAACACATGGGTAGGAGACGATTTGTCAAGCACTTTGTATAGGAGTACAGTTACTCGGTCTCCGGAAAAAAAATGCTGGGACTGTGTCTCTTTTTGACGTTATGACACTTAAAATAAGCTACTTGAAAAGTCGCAACCACATGTACCAAGTTATACTGACTTTATTTCTCTTCAGTTTTAATTTTTTTAAGTACGTACAACATACTGTGCAGCTCTCTCACAGCTCTCCTCGTCTAGTGCCATTTTTCTGTACCCAAACACATGGGTAGGAGACGATTTGTGAAGCACTTTGTATAGGAGTACAGTTACTCGATTTCCGGAAAGAATCGCGGCTAATGCTGGGACTGTGTCACTTTTTGACGTTATGACACTTTTAAAATAAGCTA
This sequence comes from Psococerastis gibbosa, assembly GCA_963971405.1. Classification (NCBI taxonomy): domain Eukaryota; kingdom Metazoa; phylum Arthropoda; class Insecta; order Psocodea; family Psocidae; genus Psococerastis; species Psococerastis gibbosa. Next base: position 27,050,702 of record OZ020485.1, read on the forward strand.
CTTGTAAAGTCGCAACCACATGTACCAAGTTACGCTGAATTTATTTATCTTCAGTTTTACATTTTTTTTAAATACGTGCAAAATACTGCAGCAGCTCTCTCACATCTCCTCGTTCCTCATAGCCACTCCATTGAGTCCGAGAATTATTGCACGACATTATTCATTCTCCTTTTGCCATTATGTCTTAGCTGTTTGCTGACAGAACCTTCAGGTCTCCGGTCTCCCCGAAGTAATGCTGCTGAGAAAATAGTCCTAGGATGGCTCTGACCATAAGATATTTTTTGGCGGTTAAAATTCGTTGATCCCATACTATCGGTTAATAATAATTCGAAGAAGCCCAAGACAGTTGGCTTGCTTGAAAGGTTTTTCCATCCTCGAAAAAGTAGCTTTGTTCTTGTCAGCATGCTGCAGTACCTTCAGCGCACCTCCTAAGCTCATCTCCGAATTATCTACTGTTGTGTTAAAACCGCTACAATTCTCCCGATATTGTCGCGTCTACATCTGACGTGTACTTCCCAGGCACCTGTCTGTCAAGGCCGAGACTGGCTGCATTAGGCTTTAATAAGGAGTGCGCCACACACAGCCAGTCTTCCGTGCAATACGCTCGGTTCTTCCTATGATATTACGACCTGTTGAATTAACATATTACCGTGAAAGCTAGTAGTGGATTCATCATTACCGAGTACCGACTAAAATTCGAGTGTGACGGAACTCGCCTTGATGAGCGGTTGTTATCTAGATATTAAGCCGGGTGTGCGATGTTTTTCGCCTGCGTAGTACCGTTTAGTTTTCCGTCTGTGTTATCTTTCGCAGGGTCGATTGTGTATTATATCTACAGTGAGTGATCACAAGTTGGTTCGACCGCTGACGGCACCAGCGGGTGCAATTTCGAGAGTCAAAAGTGTTCGGGTTCGTGGTCCCAGCTCTCTCTGTGCTTCCATGCTATTGCCGTGCGCCCAGAAGGTTGACAAGGAATAAGTGCTCCAAAATAGGAACTACTATTTGCAGGGCAGGTGCATTACTGATGAAGGTAGAGGGGTTGCTTTTGATCAGGTTAATTTTGTCTGTATGCATACAGTACGTATAAATCGAATTTTATTACTTATTACGATCGGTGCAATTTCCATTGTTGACCTATGCAAAATTAAACAGATGTTTCTCAGAATAGTAGGTAGTTAGTTCAGCTTTAGAAATCTGAATTTTTTAACTCGGCGACTTGGGCAATTTACATTTTTATCATTCCTCACTTCATTACAGACCCGTACCTAGGGGAGAGCTAGGGGCCTGTAGCCCCCTCCGAAATTGTTTGACTTTGCGCTTCACTTCGCGAATTGAACTTTCCAGGCATGCGACATTTAACTAGGCTACTATAGGATCGCAGCCCTCCCCGTAATAAAACCCTGGTTGCGGGCCTGCTTCATAATAATGCCACAGCTAGTTGTTTTTATTAGGCGCCTATTCCACCGACCGGCTAGGGCTAAATACAAATACGGTGACGTGGTAGCAGACATTCAAGACTTAGGTGGGGTTTCCACCGACCTCGCATTGCAGAATGCAAATGACATTGACGGAAATGTTTGTTTCCCTCTATGCCATAGTTAACATTGATTAATGATCATACAGTAAAATCACAAACTAAAATTAAAAAATGGCGTCATGGGATATGTTAAGTACAAACATTTTAATAGATTTCTATAAAAAGAAAAATTCGAATTTCCGTCAATGTCATTTGCATTCTGCAATGCAAGGTCGGTGGAAACCTCGCCTAAGTCTTGAATGTCTGCTACCACGTCACCGTATTTGTATTTAGCCCTAGCCGGTCGGTGGAATACGCGCCTTAGCAATAAAGACTAGAAAGGCTACAAGGGCACTGGGGGAAAATCCGCCTACAGTCGCTTGTTTAAACCTTAAGAATCGCAAGTTATTATGGAGTCTTTTATGTGTGCATTCATATACTTGGATAATATTTTAGAGCCTACGAGCTTGTGACAATGTGATATTTGAATAGGAACATCCCACGTTAGAATTATTTGCCTATGTAGGCCTACGGTATAATGCGCGATATTTCCAAATTAGGCACTTCATGCGTCGTCGGTCCCTCTCTACAACAATACTGTATTACACTAATAATATCCTCAATTAAGTTATTGTAATAGTCCCGTTTAACCCTTCATGTAAGCTAAATGTTCTCCTTTTCATCAATTCCATTTCACCTAGCCATTGCGTACAGACTGTTTATATGAGCTTTTATGCCTAGCCTATTTAGCAAGGTGACGTTATAATGAATTACAGTATATGTGATTCATGGCTTCTAAACTGAGAGCCTTGACTTAAAATTAATGTAGACTGCTGTAGGTGCTACAAATTATTCTAATAGTGACTTCTTGTAATTTTTTCATCTCGAGTTTGTTCCGCATCACCATTGCGTCCTTATATGAATGTAAAAGTTCAATTTACGTATATCACGCCCAATATAGGTACATCTTTGTATACTACTACACAATATAGCTGCCCAATTACAAAATGTTAATATTCTATTAGTACCTCCGCAGTATTTTTCTTTAGTTAGAAAAAGTTCAACAATTTAATTATTACATTAGTTACATTTTTTTAATCCATTTTAACCCGACATTCGCTAGTCCATAGCAGCGAAGTTTAGCAAAGAACTGTAGTTTGAAATTTCAATTACCAGAAATATACGGATTGCATTAAATTTGAATGTCTCATGTACGATATACTGTACCTATTAAATTAGCATTCCATGCTTCCAAGCGGTACTATCAATCAATTTTGATTTGACGACAAGAGCAGATCTAAAGGCCACCCACTGGCTCACTAACTAATTAATTAGTCTAAGGCATTGATTTGTTTGTTACATACCCTCATTAACCCCCTTAGACCCCCTTATCCAAATCCTGAATCCCGTTGTGCCAAATGAGCTCATCAGCTCCTTAAATAAATAAATAATGACTTTTTGTTCTATTGCTAAGCCAACCTATTCCTTTCAGAACTCCATGGAAAATATGGGTCGAAACTTTGAAACAAGCGCAGCTCTAGGATTTAATAAAGATGAAGTGTACAAAAGTTAATTTTATAATGATTGGCAATGACAGCAAGGTTGCTAAGGAATAAACGACTAGTTTCTACATCATATTATGAAGTAGGGTGGTGGTTAGGTGGGCTTCTCTGCAACATGGAAGCACAGAATGATAGCATTGGCGTATCGGTTAAATCGCCAACATGACGAGGTGAAATTAATTTGCCCGATTTGTTGACCATGCGTGCTATTAGGTAGTGATGTGACGTTTCTGAACGAAGAAAAAGAAGGTATGCCGCAGATGTCGAGTATTATATCGGGGGCTGCGTCCCTTGGAGTCTTGGCGGGAGTCGTCTCAGGGATTTTTTATCTCGTCCTATCAGGAATACGATGGGCAGGGTAAGACTTTCACTTACATTCTGCTACCATATATATACATCACAAGGGTACATATGTATGTACTGTATATGCAATATTTACCATAATGGATTCGAAATTATTATTAATGTGTGCTACAAGGGGTTATCGTTACATTATAGCACATTTTCATTATTGGCCCTGATTACACACTCGAATATTCCTGCGAACCAATATTTATTCGATCGAAGAAATTTTTGTATCTAGATTTTTTTTTGTACCGAACATTGGAACAATATTCAAGTATGTAAAGTGTATTTAATGGGATTATTTACAAATATTCTATTGAAATTGTAGTGAAGAATAGCAATGTTAAGGGGGTTATTAATTACCTACTAGCGAATCCAAATGTGCTCTCTAATACATCTACTGTATCATTGTATTGTATAGTGCCTTGTGTTGTATGCCAATACTGCCTAGAATTTTCATTTTAAAATTTAATCTTACAATGTCAAAAAAAAAAAAAAAAATAGCGCAGATATAGATAAAAGAATAATGGCTACCAACAGAGCATACTTCGCAAACCTATAATTACTTAAATCAAGACTGATATCCCGAGCCACGATGTTAAAGATCTACAAAACCTTTATAAGACTGGTTGCAAAACACGGTTCAGATACTCTTATAACCATCGACGCCAATAAACTCCTAGTATTAGAAAGGAACGTAATAAGGAGAATCTAAGACCTCCTGTATGAAAACAGAGAGTGGCGTATAAAACACTACTCGGAAATAGACGCAATACACAATGGAGAAGACATAGTACGTTTTGTAAAAGCACAGCGTCTAAGATGGGGCCGATTGCTGGAACACGTCGTAACAATGTCAGAAGGTACCACATGCCGAACAAAATGTACTAAGTAAGCATGATGGAGAGAAGACGGCAGCGACGTCCACGAAACCGCTGCGCTGGAAGGACGAACTAGAAACCGACCTCCGCGAGTTTGGAGTCCGTAGATGGTGGAGCGTCGCATAAAACCGAGTTATTTGGAGGAGTGTTGTTGAGCAGGCCAAATCCCCTCTAGAGCTGTAGAGCCAGTAGAATAATAAGACTTACAATATCAAAGTTATATATACAATACGTTCTAACTGAAATTACTTAGGCGGGGTTTCCACATACGTCAATCGTCAATAAGAAATATGAAATTGAAGGACATTTCAATTTTACTCTATGCCATTGTTAAAATTGATCAATGATCATAGAGTAAAATCACGCGCTGCAAACAATAACAAACTAAAATGGCGTCATGGAATATGTTAAGTACAAAAATTATAATAGATTGTTTATAAAACAGTTTTCATCCATTAAACAGATCGGTGAAGGTCGATCTTACTTCGGATCTCCTACTATTATTGGGTTTTATTAAAAATAATAAGTGTACGAAGAAAACAAATACAAATAAAATTTCAAAAAACAAATGCAAACAAATTTCAAAAATTTGGCGCATACGTTTCAATAGAAGAAATGTGTCAATAGTTGAAAAAACATGTGGAAACACCGCCATCAATGAAAAATTGAAATGTCCTTCAATTTCATATTTCTCATTGACGATTGACTTATGTGGAAACCCCGCCTTAGGCTATAGCCTAGGTTACTCTTAACTTCCAAAATCTGACACTTTTTGTTAATATACAAAGTAAATCGAATAATCGATCTACAATGGAATAAATAGTTTTGACAGTTTTACAGTTACAGTTAGTTAGTTAAAGTTTGTCTCAGTTAAGAACTTGAAATTTAAATTTAAAGAACGTAAAAAGCTGCTTTGATGCCTGTGAGTCTACCATATCGTTTAATGAATTACTTATTGTGGGGTAAAACAATATGTAAACAAGCGAATTTCTGCCTGCAAATAAGTCCCATTCAAAAATTGTTTCGTTCAAGTTTCTTTACCCCAGATTAAGTTATTATTAAGCCCGCTGATGTCAAAGGCCTCTTTTCAAATTTGTCAAATTATGCTTTCCCCCTTCCTAAGAGCATTTAGTCTACGAGTTTAATGAATAAAAAATATCAATACAAAAATCAATTAGTCTGTACAGCATCGGTAATTTTTCATTCGCCTAAATAAGCCAACTGCACATTGCACATTCCTTTATTAGGCTACTATTGTTTTTAAATTCATACAGTACACATTTTTTTCTTAACACCTTGTGTCAATAGTTCATAAAATTGCTTATAGACCTATAGTCTTAAGTATTAGGCACAGTTGAGATGCATTATTATGTTTACCATAGGTCAAGGCAATTTCAGCTTGTTGAAATCGGAAGGTCAAACGATAAACGATTGGCTGGTTTGCATAAAGTACAGTGTTGTACAAAAGTATATCGATTTTTCACAATTCACAAGTAATGTCTGAGATTTTGATTATTGAGGCATAGCTCTCATAAATGTAAAAAAAAATAAATTTCGTGTTTCACATTTGCAAACCAATAATTAGTCCAGAGAAAAATTCATAAGGAACACTTAAGGGACTTCTCGAAAAAATCATAATATATGTATTTATACGTACAGTACATTAGCCGGTAGTCAATAAAAGTCCTATTTAGTGGGACATTTTACAAGTCATCACCTGTCTAAGTCCAAAACACGGGTACTAACCTACAGAGGGGACTAAAGATACCATTCATTAAATTGTTTGTATGCGATTAGTCTGTTTCTAAGGCCCGACCTGACGACTAATACTAAACTTATCATTTAAGTACATATCATTTAAGGAGGCCTATCAGTCGTCGGTTCGGGCCTATATAAAAATACAAACGTATATTTTGTTATATATTTTACTATCGTATATCAGAAGAAAGATAAGACCATTCGTACATAGCCTACGTATATGCAGACCGGTAATCACAAAAGTTTTTTTAAATCTTTTATCACTGTTCGGATCAGTTTTATATTTGATAAGACTGCCGATAACACTATTGTGAGCTTCCACGCATGTGCTGCAGTTTGCAGTATTGTTGCCCTCAGGTCCTATTATTAGGTCTACTATCTGTCAATTAGCACCTAATTGTCGGTAAATCCTATTAGTACGTTTCTCGTCGTGTTTCATAATCACTGTCACGTTTTGTGAAGGACTCCGTAAGAATATGCAAGTCAATAAAGCTTAACGACGTCATAAGAAAAGCTAAAAGTTTGAATGTTTCTAAATTATTCTATGCTGCCTAGGGTATACCGTATGCTGAATATTGAATAATATACTGAATAGACCTACAGAACAGCTGAACTGGACGAAAGAATGCATCACAATTATTGTGGCTCTGCAGTAATAGGTATAGGACTCGTATCTGTACTTGGTTAAGGTATGTTTACTGTTTCATTACGTCAATGGTAAGCTTATCTCAGCTTGTCCATTATCACTTGTCACCGGTGTTGGTTGACATCGACAACGTATACGAGTTTGCTAATGGCCAAAAATGCATATGGAAACAATACAAATAATGTCCGAAATCCACGTGGTCGTTGGCATTGGGCAAGGGACCTATTGGCCACTATAAGTAGGGCTGGGTTCTTAAAAAGTACTTTAAAATACAAATACTCAAGAGCCTCACTACCTACCTATAGGCATTAACTATTGTAGCCTACTCGCTGTAAAAATGCCATTGGCTAATAGGCTACAGTACATATTATGTATATCGATATCCTATAGATAGATGCCGTGTCAATGGGTTGCTGGAAACCAATGCTATTTAGAAGTTCAGGTGCGGCATGGGATTTGTGAGAAAATACCTATTGCAGGCACGTAGCCCGGGAGGGGGCTTTGGGGGCTGAAGCCCCCCCCCCCCGCGAAATAAAAATAATAATAAAAAATCCTTGCATTGTTCTGTTTGATGTTTCACCTGCATTTTTTTCTCCCTCTAAAAACACTAAAACTGTGTGTTTTTGCATGTAAATTCTTAAAAATTTCCGAGGGGGGGGGGGGCGGACCCACCGTTTTACTAGGGATATTCCATACCCCCTCGACCCCCTGGCAATTAGCCCCTCCCGGAATAAAATCCTGGCTATGTGTTTGACCTATTGAGTACCTATTACTGTTCGTTATGGGTTTTTAATACCGTATAAGGCCAACGATGCATCTTTCACAGTTAAGAGAAAGTTATAATACATCATACCCTACCATTTCATTATTTAGACCTATTTCACCAATATTGTGAGGTTTATTACTATTAGTTACTTATTACAGTTAATAATTAGGTACAGTGCCTAGCCAATAGTTCTGTCATTAGGTCTAGTACACTACACTAGCAATTAAATAATTGGCATTGAGCTATCACCTTGCGGCATTCAATAATCAGTAATTGAGCAACTAGGCCTACAGTACGTGAAATCTGCGAAATTTTAAGGGAAACTTTTACAAATAGGATGTATTTTTAAGCAGCCTATGCCTTGACATTTTTAAATTACGAAGTTATATTGGACCAATTGAGATTTCCAAATTTATAGCCTTTCTTTTAAATTGTATATGTTATTATTTTATTTTTTATTATTTTTATAAATTAGGTAAATACTTATTCAAAAGCCTATTAAATTATTAGCTAGTGGCACTTTTCGATCGATCGAATTCAAATAGGGTTTACGTTCCGTTGAGATACCTACTCTTGTATGCTTTCATTGCTGAAATTGGAGTTCTCTGTCTATTCAGGACTAAATTTTGACATGTGCATAAAATGTTGTAGTGATGGTAATTTATCCACGCAAGTTACGTTGCCTGTACAAGTCGTCCTTCGATGAAGTACTCGACCCGGGTAAAGTACAATACAACTTGTACGCCAAGGAGAATAACAAGCGCTTCTTCCTTGAATATAATGAGTGCCCGATCGCAGGTGGAAAAGCTGCTCAAATCACTATCTTGGTGCCCTTGGAGAAGCAAGCACAGCACTGCAACGGTGCCGGGAAGATGTATCGTATGTATTATACAGTATTTAATACTGTAAGTATACATATGAATCTACATTAGCGATTTCGGTGGCAAGGTGGTAGCTTGCGTGCGAGTCTCTACACATCTTGCGGTCGGAGACGTGTCGTAACTCGACACAACAGGCGACTTAGTGATTGAAGAGGATAATTGGATATATTCATTAAATTGTTTGTACGCGATTTAACCTTTTTTTTTAAAACAAGAAGACAAAAACCACATTCCATGCACAATTCGGCTCGTAATTAATTTCATCAACGACCTATAAACCTATTATTTTAAGGAGATTCATCTGCCTATTGAGACGGCGAACAATGTTCAACTTACGGAAAATTTCTTGACAACATTTGATTTCATGGCCCCTGAGTCTAAAACCACCCTTCATTCAAAATGTTACATACTGTATATATATATATATATATATATATTGTATATGTATGTATGTATATCGATTTTAGGAAACACTAACTAACCTGATCGGCCAGAGCCGAAAGTGATTTTTTCATTTGCATTACGTATTTTACAAATATTTGGTATGAGCACGGCGTATTTTTTCCTGAACTAATCCATTGTACTGTAATTGTAGCATTAGTTAGCCATCAACTCACAATCTAAACAGACGTAGACGTCACTTTATCAAATTAATATCGTTAGATATTTTGTAGATTACTGCATGCGCATCCATAAGCGGCGTTTTTCATTATTAGACACCTAATTTTATCATTGCCTATCAACACTTTCATAGGCAATAGAACTGATAACTTTCTGTTGCGACATCATTGTCATTACAAATTCCGGCTAAGAAAAGCGGGTAGTAGCGCATCATAAAATTTTAACTCCTTTATCAGTGATATCTCATGATATAGAACTACAATATAAAGCAACATTAATTGTGAATATATCGTCTCATTCATTATCTGACGAAGTTAATTCCTTATTTAGCCCAAGCACGAGGTCTAAGATGTGGTGGATATTTAAACAAAATGGGGATACCCACACCTACAGGCTGCAACACGAGACAAAGGGGAGACCTGGTAAGGCCAGCACCACGCAGAGCCAAGTGTGAGCGAGTGGATCCTATACGATTGTACAAGGATTCACCTACCTTAGAAAACTCCCAAATAAACTGAGAGCGGTGAGAAATCCTACTAACTTCCCTAAATTGTTTAGAGACAGCTTATTTCTACATTGACACTGAGGCAATAGCACAATTGAAAATACAGAACTACCTGATTTCGACGATTTTATTTTATACTTTCTTGTCGATTAATTTTTGATTACTTGATTGCATAATTTAACAGAAATATATATATTTATTTATATTTATATAAATTGGGCAATTCTTTAAATATTTAGTAATGAATAACATTGAATGAACAAAGAGATAATTGACGTATTAAAACGAAGAAATATCAGTACCTATATACAATGAAATTAGTATTTAGAAAATTACAGTTATGAGATTGAAAATATTTAAATTCTCCTGCTATTATTTAAGTACGGTATTAATTAATTTCACTGATCGAGCATAATGATGTAATTTTTAATTTACTACACTAGTGCAAAAATGTAAATGATTACAAGACCGTTGGAGAGGGGGTGCTAAAACATTAAATCCGCCCCTGCATAAGCTACGAGTTCATTGACTTATGACTATATTACATCAAGCCTCCAATATGAAGAGGTGTACATGATTGCATAATCATGAAGTCGCAGGAATTGAAACGTCGCTTGTAATAGCGATTGGCCAGCAACATTGAGAGTTATTACAAGCCAATATACAATATAGTATAATATATAGTAGACGTTGGCGTAAGTAATGAAATAATTTAGAAATCTACGAAGTTAATAAAAATATTCCATTTCACTTTGTTATCCATGTTGGCTATAATCCCACTAATGACTATCACTCATAAAAATATGAAATAATGAGACTTGCGGGGGGGGGGGGGGGGGTTTGGCGCAGCATAAGTTATTTACGCCACTGATAGTAGATGCTTTGAATCAACCGAAATTTAAGTTTGAATTGTCGTAGAAATCCTTCATTGTGTAGCCCAAAAACTACAGTGTATGATAACTTAAGGAATGATAAATAGTACGGTTCAGCCTTTTGCATTCCAATTAATTATAATTATAGAGTAGGCTAATATATATAGGGCCTACATATATATAAACCTATAATATAAACAATTTAACAATATATACAATTAAATGAATGTGCAATATCATTTTCATATTCAGTCGCATCGTGTGTAGAGACAAGAGACTCTCACAAGTTGAAGCACTCAACACCTTCATACCTTGATGGATGACTGGTATGGGATTTTCTCTCTAGAAAACTGCTCTGATTGGGAATTTACAGCCAGAATCATGCCCGGCAACCGTGTTTTTCCTGTACCGGTAACTGTTAAGGTTTTTCGACAGAAAAATATTAGCCTACTCATACCTGTATGTCAAGTTTCGAAATTTGACCTTCCACTTCATAATCCAGTCCTCTACCAGCTATACTGGGCACTGGGCTGTATCGGCCCATAAGCTATCAAATATAGGCTAGTTATCACACAATTCCTAAAGATGTTGTAAAGCGCTTTTCTTACTGACCATTGATATAAAAACGGGTGTGTCTATGTAGACCGAAAGCAGCTCGCCGCAGTTGATGTGGGCTAGTACCTTTCGTCCTCCACCCCTGTCATTCGAAGACAGCAGAGCTCATGTTCATGGAATGAAACCTTATCGCCCTAAAACATAAAACCGATGGCCGCTGTCCTGCTGACATAGTCGACTGACTTCAGCTGGGTTGGTGCAGAGGAAGCGGAGGCCAGGTGCACTAGTCGAACATACGATAGGGGTCTGCTGGGCAGGCGATCGGCCCATTTGTGGTGCCGGTAGCAACGCCGCGTGTTGTTTGAGTAGTGTCAGTTTACGTTCGGTTCTAAGTCGACTCGCGTCTGCGACGCCCCCTGTTCTTTATTTTCACGTATAAGGTAAGCCACAGCCCTTTTCTGGTATGGTAGATTATATATACTGATCGGCGCATTCCGTAAATTAGGTTACATCAATTTGAATTAGATGTGCTGTAGTATACAATTTCAGCGTAGCTACTAGCTAGGAGCTGTTGGAATAAATCTAGAAGTTTTGCAGCTACAATTACAAGTGACGTGGATTTCATTGCATAGCGCAAGGAGGCTCTTGCTTAAAAAAAATCTATTCCCAGTTGCATAAGGAAAGCACCAGCACGAGTGAACCCGTATTTTCTATTTATCAATAATTAGTATAGGTACCGATGCAATCAATATACGCATATTTACGGCTACCTGCCAGGGACCCGAAGTATCAGCTGCATTTTCTTGTGGGTAGGTTAAACTTTTACGCCCGGAGTTATACGATAATCGAAGCAGTATAATCCGTGATCATAGGCCTTGGTCAATTTAATAGCTGTTGTTGTTGTTGTTTCTAACGCCTGCTTTCAGCATTTCTGCTTTAAGCAACCCTGTCAGCCTGGCGGGGGGAGTGAGTCTGTTTGTTAACTTGAGGCACCCAAAGGGCAGACCCTATCACCTCGGGAAAAGAGGAGTTGACTAACAGGGTGGACCTCCTGATTATAGTGGATTCCGAACCACTTGGGGAACATGGTAAAGTCACACGATTAGATCGGAGGTGACCAGGACTCGACTTATACTGCCTAAGCGCGTTATCATGTCCCACCAGGTTCCCCTGCCAACGCTGTGCACACTACCAAGTTGCTGCAGTTTGAAACATGCTCTGCTCTAATGGAATCAACATGGTAAGGCCGTTGGCGCAATCAATCTAATAGCGTACTTCCAAACGTTTCGTCCAGTGTGACTGTGATTTTATCTTATACTTTACTTGTATTGTATAATTTAACTGAAATATATATTGTATTGTATTGTATTGAAAGCAGTTGCTGCAGAGCCTCTGAGATACAATATTAGAAGTCTACGCAGTGCCACTAAATATTTCAACCGCAGATGTTGACAAAGCGTTTGGAAAGCTTTCAGATGGGCCACGGCATATTATCATCCCGGATTCTACTGCTTTATCACTCTTATGAAGGTATACAAAAATATATAATTATGTTATAAAAAGAAACAGCCGCCGGAGGTTCCATAAAGAACATCCCCTTTATTTGTATGAGTACACCTATATAGAAAGAACTGTAAAACTGTAGAAAATTCCCATTTACCATGTCATTACTGGTATTCTTGTATAGTCTATACATTCGCCAGTTTGAGATCAATTTCTAAATGATTTGAAGCGCTTAGAGGCCAAGGGGTGCAAGTGACAAAAGTAAACATTGGATATGATTGAGGCTAAAGTTTGTAATTCAAATGAAAATGTAGAGGCATAACCCTTTTTCATTAATTCTAGCATTGCAAAAATGACGTATACCGATATTCCTGTTGGTTTATTTGATAAAGAACAGCTAGAATAACAGCATGGTGCAAGCATTTAACTCCAAAACCAAAAAAAATGTCACTTGCACCCCTTGGCCTAAAGGCGCTTCATTTGTCCATTAAATTGAACGGACCGAAAATATCACAATTACCCTCAAATAGTTGTTGAAATAAAATGCATCAGGCATGCTCCATCGGTCTGCAAAAGATCATGTTTCGCAGAGTCCGTTACAGGTACCAGTTCCTGCTGTTGGAGCGTGTGAATCGGACCAACATTCCAGGTCCGGTGGGTGCTTTCAGGCGGAACTGGTCCATCCGACCTCTACTCCATCGCAGTGCTATTTTGAACTCTAGAGGCTGCGAAGTTAATTTTTTATAGGGATTTAAATTCTAATGTTATGTTTTTAAAAAAATAAAAAAAATTTCTTAATATTTTTTTAAGAATTTAAATTCATTTTACATGAAAAACATTCAATCATTTGAGAATTACAACAGAAACTTCAGAAAATTACGAGTGTTTAATATGATTTTAAAACAGTAGTGTTCGAGCTGGCGGAATTCCGTGTGTACACAGCAGTGATGGCCATTTGTGGAATGAAACAGTGATTGCATGCAGTGATTAACTGTGGTGTTTTCTTTTATATAACGTAGAAACTTTTACAATTTTATTATCTTGAGATTTCTGTGACATTATAGTCTACGCTTGTTCAGCACTGTCCGATAATTAATTGTGGTTAATTTTATTTTACTTATTTATAACCTTTTCTATTGCACTTTTCCAAATCCAGCGCCATAACTGTGTTTGTTATCACGGTGGACATTTCTGCTGATGTGTCCACAGTTTTGACGGAAGAATATGGAGTTATGGAAACTGCGGATAGCAACAGGTATGCGAGTTGGCGAAAAATAGTTATAGCGGATATTGATCATATAGCTAGGTATAGGTATTGTGGAGAGTGATTTTATTATTCACACAATCCGTCGGTCTGTCTATACCTCTGTTCCCTGTATTCAAGTCTAGCTAAAATCCTAGCAAAGCTCAGGGATAAACAACCCCTTCAGCCCGGTCGTAGAATAATTACCTACCATCCGGGTGAACTGAGTTCAATCTTCTACAATTCGAGTCCCTGCTGATCAAATACTTTCAAACAAATGACAAGCTGGAAAACCTTGGGTAATTCATATCAATTATTTTTATTGGCTAGTTAACAGTTATACAGTACGTACTGTACAGTAGTTATTTTTAGGAATATACAATACATACTTGTAATAGCCTCCATACTGTCATTCACGGTAAAAATTTAAATTCTTAGTACAGTTTTATGTTATAATTATGAAATATATTGTACTACCAGTCGAAACACTACATCAAAAATAAGCAAAACACAAAAGTATGCAAGATGAAACAAATCGTTTCAAGATATAGTCCTCCATAGTTATAAAAATAAATAAATAAATAAATAAATAAATAAATAAATAATGACTTTTTCTTCTATTACTAAGCCAACCTAGCGGAGTTAGGGCTATAAAGCCCTCTCTTACACTCAATGAGGAAAGCCCGGGACTGCCTGCTTTACATGCCCTCCGAAGCATGGCCGGAAAATGTAACCAGTGTAGAACTCGAACCAACAACCTTTCGGGTGAAAGTCAGAGTCCGTTCCACTACTCTGCTCATGTCCTAACTAATCTAAAGTTTTAGCTTGCAAATATCTGTGGTTTGTTTATTTTTTTGCACTCGACGTTAGCGTGAGCGGAAACCTGTCGCTTACTCTATAGTTATAACGTAAAACTGTACTAAGAATTTTAATTTTTACCATCAGTGATTATATTTTGGCCTAAGTGGGATAAATTTTTCGAGTAGCGAATTTATTATGCGCACTGTACTGCAAGTATTGTATACATCATGGTCATAATATAGCCTAATTCATGTCGAATCGGTAATTTCGTAGCGATTGCATTGTTGCTTGGTTCAAAGTCCCTTACCGTACCTAACACTTCAATAGCCCAGAAGACGTTTGTCAACCCTTTGTGAGGAATATTGCTACCATCCAGAATAATCGAATGGATGGATGTGTAGGCTTTAGGCCATTGCTTCCGGCCATTGTGGTCTATTCATGCGTTACTCATTATTCGAGTAGCGTCGTATCTGGCCGATGAACTTATGCATCATTCGGTATCCGCGCCAACCTCTTAAGAAATATTTCGTCACCAACCTATTTTGAGCGGAGGGGGAAGAGGCTATGGTATTCACTGTTGTAGTTGTTGCTAATCCGAGTATTCGTTGCTTTGGTTCACAGATGGAAAGTCTCAGACCGTCGCCAGCAGGAGGGGGAATCAACCTCCTCTCGAAAAGTTTATAATATTGTGTAAAAACGGCAAAGGCACTACAAAATTACAGCTATTAAATGTATAAATCTATGAATCGGCAGAAATAATAATTCCGGATACGCTCCTTCTGGAATGCGTCATTAATAAATAAATAAATAAATAATAAATAAATAATGACTTTTTGTTCTATTACTAAGCCAACTTATTGGAGTTAGGGCTGTAAAGCCCTCTCTTACACTCAATTAGGAAAGCCCGGGACTGCCTGCTTCACATGCCCTCCGAAGCATGACCAGAAAATGTAAAATGTAGCACTCGAACCAACAACCTTTCGGGTGAAAGTCACACTCCGTTCCACTACTCCACATGTCCTGACAATGATAGATATTCTCTGCTTAACATGCCATAATTAATAACACAGGAGAACTGACTCTTCGCTATGCCACGCCATTGAATCAATATACAGTACGTGAATTCTGTAACCCTAGAGATGTCTTTAAAAAATAATGAACAATTTTTAGAGAAGTGTCAAATGTACCTGTAGTCGTCAACACTCAAGGCCATATAATGAAGTACCTTATTGAAGGACACGACTAAAAATTTCGGTTCAACCATGCAGACATACACAAGAGTGGATCCAGCAGAAAATTTATGGGGGGGGGGGGGTGGTCACAACTTGTATGTAAGTTTAAAAGGTACTTTTTTAGTTGAAATTTTGACTTTTATTCCTTTTTTTTACTATCATATGAATATGAATTTACTCATTTAGGGGTTGGGGGTCATGACCCCTGACCCCCCCCCGTGGTTCCGCCATTGGACATGCAATATTTGAATTGTCTCTGTTCTCATTGTTGAATGAAGACCTTTCCTATAGAAATGAAGAACTTTCATATAGGAATCTAAAAGGGCGTCCTCCAAACCATGTGGTGAATGCTCTCCTGTGATTGGCGGGTCGCATCCCCGTACCTAACTAATGGCGTTGGATCCGCAAGTTAAGCGGCCTGCCACTCCACGAAATAAGTAAAGGGGATACGTCCCGCCCTGTGGGCACCGTGGTCTGGGACTTTGCCAAATTTTATACTACTACTACGTCCTGCCAATCACAACGAGGCCTTTCGAGGGTTTTCGTTATAGGAAAGTTTCCCATTGAATCTAGTCTTTATGGTAAAATTAGGTAATAATGCTGACAAGCCATACAAGCCGCAATGCGGTTTTATAAAGGCGGGGTTTCCACCGACCTCTCATTGCAGAATGCACATACGTTGACGTGGTAGCAGATATCATTAATGAAGGCGGAGTTTCCACCGACCTCTCATTGCAGAATGCAAACGACATTGACGGATTTTTTTTTTTACTCTATGCCATAGTTAAAATTGATCAATGATCATAGAGTAAAATCACAAACAAACAAACAAACTAAAATTAAAAAATGGCGTCATGGGATATGTTAAGTACAAACATTTTAATAGATTTCTATAAAAAGAAAAATTCAAATTTCCGTCAATGTCATTTGCATTCTGCAATGAGAGGTCGGTGGAATACCCGCCTAAGTCTTGAATGTCTGCTACCACGCCAATGTCTTTGCATTTTGCAGTGAGAGGTCGGTGGAAACCCCGCCTTAGCAGCGTTAACGCACGCAATGTATTTTATTTTTTGGCATCCAGAACATCGGAAAAATCATACGATTTTGCCACAATGCCAGTAGAGTGTAGACGCAGCCTAGGTTGGTGTATTCCACTTTTACGATACCGTATACGAAATTGCAAGTTCTTCTACTACATAGTTATTGCAATATTAAGTTAGAAAGCAATTGTGGCAATGTTGACCATTTGTTACAGTTGTCAATTATTCCGTATTTGAATAGGAATAAATACACAGAAACGGCAAACCGTTGTTTATGCGGTAGAGTTTTAGGTACCGTAAACAGACGGCTATATAAATACTTAGTGGTTGCAACATTTGAAATCCCTTCAACAGAAATATTGGTAATCAGGTGATTTCCGCATAGTCCACTGTACAAGTACGAATATACCTAGCTATACATACAATATATAGCCTATTTATTTTTAGGATTTCAGTGTAAGTACAAAATAATTAATTATAATAAACAACTTGTAGGACAATTTGGTGCTAGTGTATACAGGTATACTACCGTGCATTAATGCGGCTTCTAATTTGACCACTGAGCTTGCTGGAAATTCAATCAAGTGCTGGTAGTAGAGACAATTATCCTGCGGATAATTTCATTTATATTGGTTAGTAGGAAAGGGGAGCGGAGCAACCCAGTTTATGGTAGAGATCTGGACTATGAAACGGAAAATTTGAGGTTCGAAACTTGACATGATGGGCATTTTTTCGCCGGAGCTGGGTCCACCCAAACTTAATGGCTATACCCTACCTTTATTGGTAGAAGAAAACGCGGCTGTCGGGCATGGTGACAGGGCCTCACCTCCCCCCTAACCAACATGTATTTTCTACGACTGCTCCTATATTTCCTACGAAAGGTAGGTCGTCCATGGCATGACAGAAATTTTGTCAAATGGTCCGCAAGCAAAAAAAAAGCTAAGAACCACGGGATTAGACCATAGGTATCTTTTATCGCATATAAAAATACTAAAGTATTTGCCCTGGCCTATATAGTGTCTTCCCTCAATATTACACACCATATCGTCCCTATGCTGAGCTTACCTAACACATAATTTATTTATAGAAAAAGTGAAAGTCACGTAACCAGCGGCACACACATAATCAGGACTAGGTGAAGTGCTTTCTTTCTGGTACCTGTGACGTAATGGTTACTTCACCAACTGACCCGGTTACTCAGTCTCGTGCTCCGTCTAGTACCGAGAGGGTACTTCCATTCAAATTCATGCTGGTTATCGTAAATGTTTGTGTTTTTGTGATACCTGTGCTCGTTTTTGTGCCAAAGTTTCCCTGGGGATGCTCCATTCAGAAACCTACTCCTCCCTTTTAGGATTTACGCGTATATTGTATTGTTTTTCCATACTGTCTTGCTGGCTTACTTTCGAAAAGAATTATGTTCCGATAGATCTTGACACTCGCGATGAATGTACCGCGAATTATGCGATACGCTGGAAGTTAGCATGCAGTACGGGGGCTAAGTCCACTGAGCTCTTAATCTCGAATTGTGCATACTGTAGTTATTAAGAACTCGGTCATTAATCGCGGATATTCATGTCACAACGTTGACATTATTCCTATCAATACTATTGAATCGGCTGCGCTGCAGCAGATACAGTACGCAAATTCACTTTTGGTTTTTGTTATTCAATATACACAATATTGGTTATTATATAAGCCCTAAGCTGACAGCGATAGTAACATGAGAATAACATAATAGGCTTCAATATTTACATTGTAGAATTTCGTCAAACCCGTTCATGTATTAAACAGGTACAATACACTAATTACGCTCCATCGTACAAGTTATATCAAGGTAAACCAGAGTGCTTCACCATCACCGCTTAGAGTTACGTGTACCTTAATCCTTCGAATGCCGCTCACTATTTTTTACTATCAGTTTTTATAACACACTACGTACGGAATAGTAATTACAATATGTTCTTCTGCTTGAGTTGCAATCTAAGGATTGGTTTGCAGCGAATGTTGTATTTTTCTCCTCCACTCTTGTCTGTTTTGTGCGGTCCTTTTCAGTTCCTTGTAGGTGTCGCACCCTAGATCCTTCACGGCAATATGTTATTTTGCTTTATATGCATCGAAAAATAACTATGGTGAATGATGGGTTTCATTGAAACGCTGTATTTGCTTCAAATCACTCATTTGACTCCAAAGTAATTGAAGCCTAAGTCAATTCTGACTACACAAACAGCAGCTTCCAAAACTTCCAGTAACTTATGGTCGAAGATTCATATTTTTTGTTTCTTAATTTAATTTCACACTGGGTTACATAATGTAAAGTAGGTGCCATATTGTAATTTACTACTTAATTGTAAGTTACAGTAAACTGTTTTTCAATAGGATATGCCTTTATTAATAACTTTTGTGTATACTGGAACTAATGACACAGTGTGATGGAGTCAACTTGTCACCGATTCTATAGGCTGCTATATTTATTTGTACAACGATTCCTCTGATTCCGAATTCATAGATAATACATGAGGTAGTACACCTAGATTTAATAGCTTTTGGAATTCAGCTCTTAAAAAAAGTTCTTGTTCAATTTTAAACAGAACTACAGTTCTTCTTGATCCATAGATTCCAAAGTTATAAGAAAATTGCCAGATATATTTTCTGTGAAATTATTTTCCAATTAGGTAGCTGTGACTTTTCCATGATAGATGATGAAAAGTAAGTCCCTCTTTGACTCTAGGCTGTAGGCTATATCAACTATCGTCAAGCACCAAATGAGATTATCCTACGAACAATAAACGGCAAATTTCTCGTTCTTACAGGACAATAATGATGTGCCGGCAAGTGTGCTATATTAAATACGATAGGTGCAATACTACCGTGGGTACAGCCTGTCTATAATATGTACTCAATAACTACTCGAGGGTAATGTGAATGGGGCATTCTCTGGGAAACTTTGCATACATTTCATTGTAAATGTGGGAAATTCGATAGGTAGGAGGTCCATGGATACAATAAGAAATGAACCGAACTCATTGTTGAAATTGTAAAAATGAAGTGCTGACACCAACCATCATGCTATGGCCCCTTCTAGTGGAATATTCGGAACCAGGGCCCCCATGGGCACACCAGGGCCAACAGCAGGGCAATATGGCGCTCTTCCTCACATTCTTCATTCTGACCGTTGTAGAAGTGCTCATCGTCAAAGTCTCCCAGACAGAATTCTCGTTTTTACTTCCGCACGACCCTTCGTACCACCACGGAGATTCAGACTCCGATTCGGACTCGCAAGACTCGGATACTGAAGGGGTTGATTATTTGGACGAGTATTAAATATCGACTCTCTTAATGCCATACCATTACTTATAGAAAATCTTACTCGCACACGTATATGTGGTTCAAGTCTTGCTAATTCTTGTCTGATCAGTGTAAACAAGCTATGCATTTATTGTTGACCATTTAATACGAGTTGGTGGACGCCCGATACACGCCGTCGCAATTTGCCTACGTCTTTTCCATTGTAGGAATAGGCCTTGGATGATGGTTGGTACAAACCCACAGACACTAGTTCAGAATATATCTTTCATCTAGTCACTAGTGCATCTAGACCCTAGGGGAAACCCGTGCACTTTCGTGCGGTCGGCATCATGCCAGCTTCCGAAATCGTCAAAAAATCGATAAGAAATCAACTGCTAGTTCTATGGCTACAATGGAAAAAACGACAGCAAATTGTGACTGCGTTCGTGTTAACCGGGCCCTAAAGACATGTGCAAATATGCCAACGGCCAAAGTGTGTGAAACAATTAGGGTGACAGTTGACCTGAAAGGAGATCTTTGACAAAGGGCATTTCTGTCATTTCTATGCTTTTATAATACTCATATATGTTTTGTATATTAACATTTATTTATGAAAAAAACAACAGGAAAATGTAATTTTTATTAGTTATTGTAATGGGGTAGGCAACTAAAAGTGACAATTTACTGCATATCCTAAGGACTAAAGATAAAATTGATATAATTCTATATTGTACGATATTATTTGCACATTTATCCTTTTCATTTCCCCTGTTACACACTCCATTCAGTCTCAAATTGTATTTTATTCAGCATAAACATTCCATATATTTCTTCGATCGAATAAAAGTATTGAATCTAATAAATATTAGGGTGTGTAATGATTCATTAATTAATATTGCGCGGATTCTAATTTTTTAAATCAGTAATTGACCGCATATAGGCTACTGCATATGCCTACGTTAGTTTATAACATAAGCCCATTTAGGCCGCTCTAAACCTGATGTAAAATATTTTTCAGTTAAAAAATGCAATTGATTGCAATATAAAGTGGGCAACCGCAAAACATATTGCAAATTTTATGGGTACCGCACACAATTAAATACCATAAGTGCATGTTTTAGATACTGCTATTAAGTTGCCTACTTCACATACAATAATACAATAATGTATCTATGATCAAATACTCAATACTGTAAGACAGGCTCGCACCATGACGAATTACTAGCCACATTACATACGTATGGTATTAGTTTGTATAGGCTATTATGCATACAGTAAGTATTAACCAATTGTGTACCTTTTTTATAATTTTCTAAATCGCTATGTTCTATTTTTAACGCAAGTATAATAATTATTAGTACCTACACCATAATGTCTTCTTAATTATTCTACAGCAGTCATATGAATAATTTTCACGGCAATTGGCATAATTTTCGTAGGTAATTGTCAAAATGTTAAAAATTTTCTTAAAATTACTTATGTTCGCATTTTATGCAGTATAGACCTAGGCTAGGCAAATCCTTACCAATGTAATTATCAAGGCCGTGCCCAGGTTTTGAATTCGGGGGGGGGGGGTGGTCTAATTTATTTTTCGTAATTTATTAATGGATGAAGTCTTCAAACAATACAGGTTTACATAAAAAAAATTATTTCGGGGGGGGGGGGACCACCCCCTGGGCACGGCCATTCCATACCATTTCTTATTAATATAATATTTATCATTAAACTTCATTAAATGCAATAAAAGATCATTTTGAGTCGTAACCAGATTTTTGCGCCAGAGTCAGATCAGATTTTCGAAAGGTCCAAGTCATGTCAAATATTTCGTTAGTGTACATTATGTACCGTAAATGCATTAAGGTTGAACAGAATTGTATAAATAGCTAACATACAGTAGGTTGACATAAAATTATGAATTGGTAGTCCTAAGCATTTTGGCATATTCATTTAAAACTTTTAATATGTAGCCGATATTATAATTTGTCGCCTAGCTATTCTACGATAGAATACTGCTGTTTCAGCTCGAATATAGTACTAGGCTATCAATAAAATTACAGACGGTATAACCTACAGGGGAAATTGTATAATTTTTAAATTATGTGCAGTATTAACTAAAAATCTCATTATTGTTCAAAAACGCAGCCATGACTATGCCCAACATAAAGCCTAGTATTTACCTTATAAATCAGCATATGAACTGTACTCCAAGTTTTTAAGGGTATATGAGATTAGTTATGTAAGTAGCTACTGCTCTTTTATAATAACAATAGTATCTAGGTGGCTCAGAATCTTAGACTTAGTCATTTTTCTGGATTTATCTGCATCGTTTCCTCATCGTTACTTTACATACGTTATATCCATCAGGCTATTTAAATACCAACACGTAAGTACTTTAGGACTTAAGTTAGATGTTGTAACTAATTTAGATTGATGTGATCAATGTTGCTCACTAATTGGTTTAGGCGGGCCTTAACTCTGTCCTGTTTCGCTTTTGCAGTAGAGTCCGCTCCGCTCTTCAGGAGGCAGAGGCTCGTCAGGACGCGTGTGTCTCTTGCGGGCGGAGGCTGGGTGGGGCCGCAACACCCGTGGTGTGCACAAGGTGCGGCAGAGCGTGCTGTTTTGGTGCACCTTGCAGCCGACCTGCCGCCTTAGGCTGGAACTGTATTGTGTGTCATGTCAAAAGGTAGAGTAGATCCTGCTTTTACAATTAATCAATAGCGCCAACTTGCATGTTATTCAGGTGCTGAAGCACCCCCAACTATAAATGGATAAAGTGGGCTGAGCACCCCCTAATAGTATCTGTCTAGCCTCGTACCCATGCTGGAACTGGTTTGTGTGTCATGTCAAAAGCTAGAGTAGTTATCCTGCTTTTACAATAAATAATCAATGGCGCCAACTTGTATGCAGCCCAACTACCAAGAAAGGGGCTGAGCATATATATATATATTTATCTGGACTCGAATCCGTACTGGGTGAAGTCATGCTTACGCCTGTTGCATTGAGTCAATCAAATCTTTCCATCTTCTTCTTCATTCTTCTCTGTTCTGGGCCATTCTGTTGAGTTCTAGGTAGATTCTGCAACTCCTATTTGCTTGAGGTCTTCCGCGTATGGCTTTCCTGGTCAGCCCCATTGGTGCTCTCAATGGTGCCTTATTCTATTATGGTGTTAAGGGGTTCCTCTTTTCTTTTCACTTGGCTCTTCTCACAGATGTGAAGGTCATTGACAGTCTTTATTTCGATTATCTTTAGAAGTATCTGTCACTTCGTTTGCTATGTGGTCTGTCTGTGATATTTGTAGCATTCTTTTATACCACCACATTTTGAAGGCTTCCAACTTCTTGTCATTTTCGTAGATGCACCATGTCTCGCATCCCAAAAGCAGTATCTGTATTCCAAACTATTTTTTTAAGTTGTCTCTTCCTTAAATTTATCATACAATAGTATAAGGGTAAAAAATATTTAACTGACTACTAATTATTTAGAAATTCACAGTTTAGCAGCCTATAGTATTCTATGAACAGGCTTGTCACATTTTATTGAACTTAATTTTTAATTCCTTATACAGTGCAAAATTATGTACCTGACTATAGATACTACCCCTGTGTGTGTTAATCTACTCTACATGTTTATTCAAACTGAGTCTTGTTATAGCAGACTCATATATATTACTACTAGAAGTAGTACAATATAATATGTGCAAATAATACTACATAGAGAAAGAGAAGCATCTAGCAATAATTCTCTTCAATGCTTATTTTAGCTTCTTCATACAGTATGTACACTTACAGTCTAATTTACCAACCAAATTAATAAGTTTGTAACACAAAAAAGAAAAAATCTACTAGTATATTATAAAGAAATAGTCTGAACGCTCATTTCAGGGAAATGGATTCTTCGTCTGGAAGCTGGACTGATGTTAAATCAGAGGAAGAGAGGGCAAAACCAAATGGACAAGGTAATATTATGATTCCAGGGAAAGCCACATAGATTGTGGGTTCAATTCCCACTCTGCACAGTTTTCTCTCGACTCACTTTTTCGGGATATTGATGTTTCTCAATTTCGTTAGGTCCAGTGGCCGCTAATAATTTCCCGTTTCATTTTCCATCGCTTGGTGGCACAAGAAATTTTTAAGGGCAATATTGAATGTTATCATATGACTACAATTAGAGGTACAAAGTACCTCCTTAAGTTCGTAGAAAGCCTCTACTCAGTCAGGAGAATTAGTGAAAGGAAAATATGGAAAAATAGACGGACACGGTATTCGAACCCGAGTCTCCATCTTGCAGGGGTGGTATGCTGACCACTGCACCAAAGCTGCCTACAACGTCTCGTCTTCTCATACTTAAATGCTCTAGTGACAACGAATTTATGCACTCTAATGCAGGTTTTACCCGATACATTTTATATCTACTGCTGCTCAGTCTTGCACGTCTGTGAGCTAATTTAAGCGATACCACGCTTTATGGATATACAGCATGTACCACCCTAGCAAGGTTTGACTCGGGGTCATATTCCACTATCGTCCACTTGTGATTTTTCAACGTCTTGCTTTCTCCTATACTACCCGTATATCACCTTGTATATTTTAACGAAAATTTCTTCTTAGCTATGATAAGGTTAAATTGACAAACATGCATATATTACCTTACATGTTATTATTCACAATTTCTGAATTGTATGATTTCAAATCTGCCGTGAATTATAGGCCACGAGTATAGTCAGAAAACTTGTGGCGTCCATTCAGTAGGATAACTGAGAAATTCAATTTTTTTTAATTTTTGTAGATGTTGATACAGTATAGGGAAAAACGTTTTATGGAAACAAATTCATAAAACTAGCCTACCTACTTATCGTATATCCACCTAAAACATCAAAATTTAGATCTGTATTATGCCTAAAGATCAATAAATACCGTATATTATATATATATCTCATGGGTGCTGGATGATTTGGTAATACTACAGTATCAATTATCTATGGCTATAATCTTTGATGTTTTGATTTATTTCAGCAGCCCAGAATATAAGCACGGAGACCTTTCAAGTACGGGAATTCATAGAAAAATTGGTGGAAAAAATAGTTGGAGGACCATTGGACGGAGTCACTGTAGGAAAACTATCAAGTCATCCATCATGTAAGTTAACCTGCTGTAAATTATTTTTATTCAGTCATAATCATACAGTCATAGTTAATCATCGCAAGACACATCCAGGAGGGAATATATCGTTGCATACTAATTGGCGATTCAAAAGGAAGCGCTGTCGTTCATTGCAATGTTTTACAGGTTTATGTATAATAATATGAAATTAAAATATACACATATAATTATATTTTTGCATTTGGTCAAGGTAAAACTACAATAGTTACAATTAGCGCCAGGGGTCATTCACGACTTAGTGGACGTTAAAAGCTCCATAAATTGTGTAAACCATTCTTATTTCAGACGACGGAATATTTGCCAAATATCATGAACCTCTCTGTCAAGCCCTAGCTAGGCTAGGGTTTGCTCTACACTATTCTATGTCCAGTAAGTCTACAATGGGGACTGTTCATATGGCTTGCCTGTATTAAGGGCAAACCCGAGTCACCTATATTCCATTTCTGTGCAAACTTCAATTTCTCATGAAATATGGAGCGCAGAACAATGAAAAAATGCTGAATGAAAAAGAAGAATTTTTCCTCCTAATTTTGATACATAGTATGTTGCAATCATCAATACCGATTGGCTATAGTTAGTGAAGTTGATACGCAAAAAATAACGGTCACTCAGGAGTTCAAGTTGAAGGAGTTCATCAACTGTGGCGAATTGGGGTTAGTTAAGGCCACATACTATATATCAAAATCAGGGGAAAAAATTCTTCTTGCAATTCAGCATTTTTTTGTTGTTCTGTGTTCCATATTTCATGAGAAATAGAAGTTTGAACAGAAAATGGAATATGGGCGACTCCGGTTGGCCCTTAACGTTTATATGCTTCTTCACTTAAATGTTTAAAATAATTGTCAGGGCATGTGTTGCAAAATCCGAATTTATTTCACTGCTTTGTCACATAGTCTCACACGTGTGTTTTGTGTTCGTTTGCTCACGTTTTATAGCAATTTTGTGCCTACGCAATATTGTCACTATCAAGTCCCCTATTTGAGTCTATCAACTGATGGGTTTTCGAAAGGTACCGTAGCTATTGACTAGTGACTTTATTCCATATAAGAGCAGAGTAGGCCACTAGGTCACCGTTTTTATTAAGAGATCTTAATTAATCATGAAAAGATGCATCAAATCCCCTTCGAGGATTTTATTCCTTCACTGAAGATGAAACCTTCTTGCTCTTTTCCTTTATGTCTTATTTTCTTAGTCTTAATAAACACTAGGGCCTGCATTGCCTATTCCCACGAGTATTGCCATATAGCCTACCATACTGTGTATGCAAAGAAGAATAAAAAAAATCTTACTCGACTCGAGAACCGCAAATATAAGCAGACTTTTTTTGGTTACTCGAAACCTCAAAATGTAAATCCACTGAAACCCCGAAATCGACCAATTTCGACCATCACAAAGCTTTCCTTAGGCCTATATTAGCCACGTATAAATAGGAAAGCAAAAATAAGCGATAATTGTTGTGTGACTCGTATCTGTACTTGGTTAAGTCATGCTTTCACCTGTCATATTTCGTCAATGGAATGGTAAGCTTGTCTCAGCTTGTCAATTATCGCTGGTGTAGGCCTATAGGTTGACGTCAAAATCAAAATTTAAGTTCAATAATTTATACGGAAACAATATAAATAATTGTCCGAAATCAGTGGGGTTGCTGGAATTGGACAAGGGACCAATGAGCCACTATAAGCTTAGGCCTAAGTTTATATACATTTCTTCAACACATTATTACTTATTATAAGCCAATTTAAAAAAAAATAGCCTAAATCGGCTTATGGAATGTTTTCTTCAATATTTCAGACATGACGTCGGGGAAAACCGAAGATACTCCAAGTTCAGCTCACACAGCTCTTAGTCAACTTATCGACAGGGTAGTTCTCGATGCTGGAGCTCTGCCGAACCTAGCAGGAAAGCACGGAGAGGTTGCCAATGGAATTACAAGTGGTACCAACGGCAAAAGTTACGAAGATATCTTGTCTACAGCAATACTCAACAAGGTACGCTTATCACTTGGAAACCTAGTATCTAAACTCTATCTTAGAACTAAAGTATACTATTATAGCATTAGATCAAAAGGGGCACCCCACAACGTGTTTTTGTTGTTGTTGAAAAAGTCAAATTTCGGTGAAAAATCGATCATATTGAGTCATAAATGAAATGTTATAAAAAGAAACCCTTCTCTAAATTTTTATACATGTAGTATGTAGCCGGCACTATAACGCCATGTGGCCACAGTTTTTGAACAAAAATGCAAGATAAGGTTGGGGCTAAGCCTTCAAACCTCTGACCAAACCGTGTCACTGCCGGCTACATAGCCTACTATGTGTATCAAAAGGTAGAGGATCATTTCTTCCACTTCATCTCATATGATAGATTATATCTATTATTCCTGGAAACACTATCAGCAGATGGTAGGGAGGGTGATTGTAATCAATTCATTTTCATGTTTCTCAGGTAATCGATCAATTCCAAAGAAGTAATGGGTACTTTAATGACGACGATGAGAATATAAATTATTCTAGAACATCCAACAGCTACATTGATGATGACAATCGATCAGGTAGCGACTGGAGTGAAACCAGAAGCGATCGTTCTCGAAGCGAAAAGAATGAGCCATTGGCTCTCAAGGTAGGGCTGTCAACAATGTTTGAAGCAATTCAATTCACTTGCCAGGGTGATTGCCAACGTCGATGGAAGTGGCATTTAAACATCAAGAAGACTTGAGTAAACGAAAACATAAAATGTATGTACAGGGTGTCCGAAACATCTACGGCACACTTTGTACCACATTAGTTACTTAACGTGTCCGGGCCTAGGACACGTTGATCCAAAACGTTGGATGGCCTTGTCGTTGGCGTCTATAAAAGATCTGTCTGGGACACAACTTCTCCTAGTCTCTGGCAGACCAGAAGGTGGTTAAACCATATTGGTCAAATCATCTGTACATATGACCTGATTATCTAGAGTACCAGTTTGAATTGCCGTTACGAAAAGTATCTATTAGATACAATATCATAGCAACAATACTTAGTACAATATCTACAATACTACAGCTGCAAGCTGCAAATAACTATACGATCGTACTTTCTGTAAGTGCAGTTTTATTTAACAGATATATACGCGGGATATTAAATTATCTACGGTAGTTATAAGTTAAAATGGCCCCTTTTTGCGGACTATAAGGCAAGTGCAACACAGAGGCAAATGGTATACTTGAGTTGCCTATTAGCAAAAGCAATCCTCTCCATTTTTTTCAGTTTTCAGATATTCGCGCCATTTTTTTTATTTTTCAATACTCTATCCGATGAATCTGATATTGAGACGCAAAAGCAATTCTAATACTGTTAAAATTAGCTTTAAAAACTGTAATGTTGTACCTCATGGCGTTGCGGCACAGCAGTTTTTTGCGGTTTCTGAAAAATCGACCTGGGTGGACAGGATTGCTTTTGCTAATAGGCAACTCACTTTCAAGCTCACAACCTAATCAATAATTTGCCGCTGCAGTACATGGGTTCTTAATCTTGGATCATTAAAAGGCTATTTTTATGTTACTTAGATTGAAGAGCACATTGAAGAGGTTACGACTGCATATGAGAGTTCTGGCGATGATCCTATAGGCGAGGAGGAAGTAGATGGCGAGCTGCATTGTAATAGAAGAGTTCCTTTTCCGGAGTTTGGAGTGGACATCATTGATGGTTGGTCTAGTAAATTATTATTGCTTTCCAATTTATACGTAGTATAAGGCAAGCTTTGTGACGGTCCAAATTTTTGATTTCGAGATTTCAACGGAATTACACGTTTTGAGGTCCCAGGAACCCAAAAAAATGGTTTTTACGAAATGTCCGTCTGTCTGTCTGTTCATTGATTTCCGGGCAAACTACGCAGTCGATTATGATAAAATTGGGCATGTAGGTTCAGAAAAATCATACCTCGGGACAATTTTTTTTTTGGGCTAAATCAATTTGGGGGGTTTTATTCTCAAAAAACTTCAAAAAAACGTCTAAAAACATTATTTCTCAAAAACGATTTCTTT
This sequence comes from Psococerastis gibbosa, assembly GCA_963971405.1. Classification (NCBI taxonomy): domain Eukaryota; kingdom Metazoa; phylum Arthropoda; class Insecta; order Psocodea; family Psocidae; genus Psococerastis; species Psococerastis gibbosa. The sequence goes on from OZ020485.1 coordinate 27,079,897, forward strand.
TAAATTTACATATATTGTAGTCGTCATTATTGTTGACAAAATGCGGGGGGTCACTTGCCCCTTGATAGTTAGCTTCTGGGGGTAAAAAAATTAAATTAACTAAATTTTAATGAAAAATGACTAAAAAATAATTTTTCTGCGAAACCTTTCTATCGATGATTTCTACCTTCAGGCATGTTTTAGGTGTTAAATTGAGTAACGAAACCGGGCAGGTTACTGTCCCAAAAAACTATTTAGTTTTGTGCATTTTTTTTTTCTTTTTAAGAAATTCTATAGAAAATTCACGCTCAAATGCATTGCGTGCTCTGCCATTATTGCTGTGTGGTAATATGTTGGTCTGACCTCACCTCCAGTGGCGTTAGATGGACAACCTCCCCCCCCCCCCCCGAGATATCGGAAATTTAACCATAGGAAAATTATTTACCATGAAATGACTCATTTTCTCTATCTACTAATTTTGATAAATTGGAAAGCATGTTCGAATAAACTCGGACCTGTTCTTTATTATTATGATTGAATTTTATGATTGAATTTTATGGACGTAGGTCTACAAGTAGTGTGGAAATGACCTTCTTCTTCTTCCCCCTTAATGCCGAGTGACATGCTCTGACAACGACCAAGGAGACTATAGAGATTATACGTATGTCTATTGGTCCGTTCATCCCTATTAATTTCAAGCAATTAGAAAACTGGTTCTCTCCTCCATGTCAACCAATAGGCAAGCCAAGACATTGTAACAGAAGTTAGCATGACTTAATAAAGTATGGGAATGAGTCAGGTCTAGTATATACAGTATGTATGTATAACCTGCATACAGTTGTAATAGTCTGAATTTCATAACTTTGACCATCAGGGGGTTTCTTTTTGTTACTTACTTCGGCCAACGCCCAACTTTGGCTGCTCAGTCATTTGACGCCGTGCCCTCCAGTATATCTGTGATTCGAAATGTTCCTCATCATCGTCACTACCTATTTTACTTTATTACCGTACTGTAGCCTATGTAAATAGTAATGTCTATCGTCAGCATACTTACTCAGCTGTTTGCTAAATAACAAATATAGATTTCACTGATATTAACCAACTTACTATCCTATTGAACAATTAAAATAATTCAAAATTATGTAGGGCATAGGGCATTGTAATTCAAATTGTTTCTGATTGTTTCTGTACGTTTGTTAGATACAGCATATAAATTGTGATATTTTTTTGAATAGCTAACGAACCGCCTGGGAGCTCCGATGCAGAAAGTGACAGCTGTGCTACAGATGTTATGTCAACCCAAAGCAACTGGGAGGAAAATTGGCTGTTTCAACGTAAAAAATTGAAATCTGCTAGAAATTCGCACCACCCTGTACCTGTGCCAATGCTCGTTCCAAACCCATCACAAGAGTTCAGAGCCCTTATCGGGGGAGTCGATGCTGATGATATAAGCGACCTTTCTGAATGTAGTGAATCTGTTCTTGAAGAGGCCATGTCTGAAGCACCTGATGACTACAGTCATGCCTTGGAACTCATTGATGCCTTGAATCAAGAGCCTGACACTTCTGATGAAGTCCATTCGGAAGAAGCCGCTGAATCAACTACGAAGTAAGTGCATTAGCCTACAACATGTACCTACTGTAATGAAATGATAGCACTAGTGTGTGATTACCCAATTTCTTACAAAGGACTTTGATACCTGATTTAACATAGAGATGCGACATAAAGGTCTGATCAAAATGAAGAATAGAACAGAATATAATTTTTTCATTGGAACAAACGTGTATAAATGGGGAAACTTTTGAAATTTCAGGTCGGAGGAATGCTTGTCAAGTGCAAGTGAAATTCCCGATGAGGCTTTGTGCGAAGCCGTCAGCTCTACTGACACTCAGGTCACATCTCCGGACAGTCTTGAAGTAGACTCTCCAATGTCCCCCTCGCCTTCACCTAGTCTAGTCCAACAAGATAGGGATTTTCCAGTAGACTACGATCAGATAACCAGAATTGATGCGCCACCTGTCCCTAGACCCAGGTACAGTATGTTTAATTGCAAAAATTGTGGTTGTTGCTATAATTTCAATAGAAACACCTAAATCAATGGTTTTTTGAAGTGAAACAATTTTATGGGACTGTCTTCAAATTAGGATACGCAACTTAGCCTGTGCATCCGGATTGTCAGGAGTTAACTTATAGTGTTGCGGTTGCCCGTTAGGTGTCTCTAGTTGTCGTGAGTGCAGATAGTGTTCCACCATTCATTTAATATTTTTTCTTCACTTTCTTGCAATCATCTTCAACTATGCGTGAAAGGGTGAAAATAACCAATTCATCCATGACAAAATCTTGGGGGTTGTTATGGCCAAACCGGAGGGGGTCACGTGACTGGCATGGAAATGTCTTTGCAGAGGGTTCGTAATATATGTTTTAAACCGCAGTGGTATAGTAAAAATCGATAGAAGGAGATAGTATACGCGTAGACATGCTTACACTATTGACTAAAACAAAAATTACAATTACATTAGGTCTAAAATTTGTGCATGAAGCAATTAAAAACATACCTTTTAGAACATTTTTACGTGCCCCACAGGGAAGAAAAACCTCCAACTTTTGTAATGAAATGCACTTTAGTCAGAAGCTCAACACTTAGTTTGACAGTAAAGCGCCAGAAATAGGTAAAACTGCAATTATTTGAAATAATACAAGTCAAATACGGAACAGGTACGAGACGCGGGGCTTTGTTTATAAAATGGATATTCAACGATCCCGTGGCTGGAGACCGTTATCAATATGGCTGCTAGTGTAGCCTGCACAAGATAAGTACGCAATTCGGCGGGGAAATAGCCTGCACAAGCTAACTACTAAACTACAGAGTTTTTGACCGGGTCCAGGTATCCGCTTTGCTATGCTGCAATGTGTAAGACTTTGATATTTTTTGCGTTGGTACTTATCTCTGATAGTTGGCTTATGGTTAATGGGTGCCTCGTAAGGCATATTATGACTCCCGCCGCTCCAGTTCTATAATATTTCTATGTATTCAACGCTCAGCTGTCAAGGCCAAGGCCTTAAAATACGACATTACGCCATTATCCACCGGGCCCTTCAATTGATTGGTGAAGTTTCACTTATATCGTGTGGTCACGCCGTTATTTTCTTTGGTTTTCTTGCAGAACATTAGATATTCCAGTTGTTGATCAAACTTTAGATGATGAACATCCAATTTGCCCAATTGCCGAGAGGGAGAAAGCAAAATGGGATAATGCCATAGAAATGAAAGACAATCCTTATACACCTGAGAATATCGCCAAGAGATCGAAGGCCAAAAGTACATTTTACTCGCGTTCCAAAGCCATCGATCAATCAATGTAAGTTTTTCAGTTATACGACACATTAGTACGGTATTAAATAAAAATAAATAAATATTGATTTTTTTTGTTCTATTACTAAGCCAACCCAGCGGAGTTAGGGCTGTTAAGCCCTCTCTTACACTCCACTAGGAAGGACCGCCTGCTTCACATGCCTTCCGATTTCCGCAGCATGACCAGAAAATGTAGGAGGTGTATAGTAGTAGTAGCATGGTTGAACACAGTCCCAGGCCACGTTGTGGGCCCATAGGACTCCAGTGGACCTCCTGATTATAGTGGATTCCGAACCACTTGGGAAACACAGTGAAGTCACACGATTAGTTCGGAGGTGACCAGGACAAGTCCTACCATGTTTCCCTACCGGCACTGTGCACACTACCAAATTATCTGCATCTTTGAACCTGCTCTGGTCCGCTGGATTCAACTTGGTAAGGCGGCCGGCTAGGAGGTGTATAACTCGAACCAACAAACCTTTTCGGGTGAAAGTCAGAGTCCGTACCACTACTCTACATGTCTTGTGTATTATGTATTATTATAGTTCTGCTTGATGAAATTGCTATGCGAGACCAAGGTTGCCTACCTACATGAAAATTATTTCAATTAATTCAGTCAAAAATTCAATGCAGATACACAAAATTCATTTATTTTTTTCTTGCAGAGACTTTCCGGTAGAACTAGAAACCGATTCGGAACCGCAGATTCCACAACGAAGATATGGTCGCGATTATTATATAAAATCTGCAAAATCACCAACAGGAGGAGAACCCTCAAGATCGACTGACTCACCAGTCAGCTTACAATCCGAAGCTTCGTTGGAGGTGAGTAGGATCATGAATGACTTACCGCACTCCGCATTTTACGAAGATGAACTTCTTCACGGCACTTCTTCCAACAACTCCTTCAATACATTAAGAAAACTCACTAAAAATAATCTCCACTTCTCCAAGGTTTTTGAAACTGGAAAACAACCTGAAAAACGACACACTAGCTATGGTCACCACTCTCTAAGATTACCATCAAAATATGAAAGGAGGAGAATAGTTTATCGAGAAAATCCGTCTAGCGCTTTTAAGCGATATGATTCTGACCTACGAAATCTCGAGCAAGAATCGGTGTTTAGGGATATTCGGCACTCCACATTTCGAGCACGCGGTGCTTCTCCAAATTTTGTTCTAAATCCCGTATTCGAGTACACGCCAGCAAAGGCTTTGGAGAAGAAATACTCATCAATGGAAACTGTTTGTGAGCAACCGAGGTGTAGCACACCAGACTACGATGTTGTAGACAATATTTACCGACGAAAGTCTAGGAAATCTTCTATCAAACGTAGGGGACGTGAGTCAGGATATGGGTCAACTGAGTCCTGTGATTCTTGGCGTCTGACTCTGCCACAAACACCCGAAATTGTAGAAGGCTCTTTTCAATCAATTACTTCTTTGCGCCGACCCCGAAGCAGTTTGGGTTTAACTTCTCCCCTATCACATTCGACGCAAGATATTTTTTTTCTTTAGGCTAACTTAATTTGCAATAGCGCATTAAAAGGACCGTAGGACAATCACTTGTGCTTGTACTATAACAAATAATACGAGTATATCTTAAAGTACGGTAGAACCTACGATACATCGGATGCTCCATTTGAATTTCATTGATGAATCTACGATATTTTTATGACATTGCTCAAGAGTACCTGCAATTTTACTTAACGTATTTTATCACTATAATTTATTATCTGATGCATGGCATGCTTTTGTGATTTTTATTGTTGCATGGGTTTTTAGTTTGTGTACATAATACAACTATTTATGTTTCCTTAAAATGGCTTTCTGTCTCTTGTTTCCGTCCAAATGCTATTTTTTAAAGCAAGCATATCTATGCTACTGTATTACAGTGTACGCGGTTCATTACCATTTACCGGTACTGATAAATTATCATCAGTTCAGTACTATGAACACTTTTACACGTACACATTTTTACACGTGCACATCCAGTACAGTACACCAAAAATTTGCTTCGTCTGCGGGGTTGCACTGTTTTGGTGGAAATAGGCTAATTACTCGTATAATTATCTGGGCCAATGTTCAATATTCAAAACGGCTGATGTTAGCTTCTGTTGGGCAAACTAGCTGTATGTGATGGATTCAATAATAAATTTGTCTCAGTTACAAATAAGCTGGTACTGTACTATATAGACCTGCTTGTACTTTGGTGCTTCGACTTTCACATTGTTAAGCTACACAAACCTATTATTTATTATATTGTATAATGGACAGGCTATAAGATTACAAACCTTTATTTAAAAAGGAATTACAATGCAAGAATTGAAGGCAGCACATGAGGGACTATTTATAGGCCTAATAATCTACAATATATGGTCATATTATTGTACGAATTTCACAAGTGCGCCATAACAATATATAAAATCGTCTCTTTTGTAACTTTGTAATATCTTGAACACATTATAATGAGTGTTAACTTTGTAAAATGTGTGATATTTTTCAAAGTTAACTCTCATTACAAGAATGCACCATAACAAATTAGATCTACTTTATTTGTTATTTTTCAATTTGACGCAAGCTAGGCCTACATGGGTATAAATTCAACTCAACTTGCTTACAAAGGAAAAGTGCTGCGTTTCCCTAAACCAAATAAAATTCATTCCAAAGAATATAACACATGTTTAAGCTGAGTCGTTGCTACACGCGTAACCTATTTTATAAGTACTGTATAATAGGGGTCTTCACAGTGTTCGTGTTATCGAGTTATCGAGTTAGATGTGCTATTCAACTTAACACACAATCGTGAGTGGACCTCGGGAGTGAGTTATCATGCTATATCGACAGAGTAAACAACGTGGTAGTAGTCAGACGTTCGTGGCACGGCTTTAAAGAAAGTGGCAGAACTCTATTCTAGTGCCACATTTGTTTATATTTTTTGTTCATTTTGGTTATTATAATTTTAAGTATTTACGGTAATTGCTTGTGATAATAGATTACACAAATACATTTAAATACTACAAAATTTTAAACTCGTGTTTCAAATCAATCGAAAAAAACAAATATGGCGGCGGTCAAACCTGAGCTATAGCAAGGTAAATAACACGTTAACCAACTTGGAAGTGGGTTTAGGATAGCACGCTGGTTAGCTGGTTATCGGGTTACTGGTGTGTTAACTTAGCTTGATATAACACACTTAACTAGGTATAACTCGATAACACGAACACTGTGAAGACCCCTAATGATTGCAATCCCTAATAGAAACAGTGGTAGTTATTTAACCTATCCAATAGGAAAGAGTAGCTTATTTTTTCGCCAGCGTCGAATAACATACTATAGGTATCTAATCATTTTTGCCTCTCGCAATATGGTATTTTTTATTAAATATTGTAGGCTATGGGATAATTAACAAGTAAAATATCTGTTGGTTGTTTCCCTTGGAGTCATCGAAAATAGCTTTGTGCAATTGCAGTCCATAACATGCATTGTATCATAGGTGTACCGAAAAGTCTGTAGCCACATACTTAGTATTGGTTATACACGTAATCTGCACAATTCTGTTTAAAATATAGATAGGTACGTAGAATAATTTTACTTCTCTAAAAATTCTTCGTCTATTGACTTATTGAATGTTTTAGCCTGCGCATTGGAATGATACGAATGACTTCTAACTAATCCTATAGTTACATCAGCACACTAACTATATAATAATGAGCTCTATAAATGAATTCAAGTATATTTCCGGTATTTTCTCTTAAGAAGATGTGGTACCTAGGGAAAATATAGGTACGCACACCCCCAAAATACGACACACTATTTTTTTCTTATGTTACACGGCTAGATGAGTGTTTTTCTAAATTATTTTATGATGCAGATATAACTAGCTTATGCGTAGAGCTACAGCCATCAAGCATTTTGTGTTTAGGTACATATTATTATTTTTAGAAAGAATCAAAGAAAATGTTTTGTAATTTTCAATTCCAATTTTTTTTACGTGGGAGGTTATGTGCATAATAGGGGTGGGAGTAAGCCGACACATTGAGAGGAATTTGCTGTACTTGTCTTTTGAATATGCACAACTGCTTTGCTTGGGCTGGTAAGTACTGAGTAGCTCCAACGCATGGGTCTTGTCTCTGCTTTTATTGGACGGGTTATCTGGTCAGTAAACTACCGTTAAAATACAAAATCATTTTTTAGGAGAGGGAGCCTAGTCACCATCAAATTCAAACGTGGAACGATTTAGCGCATGCAGTACAAATAAGGGCTTCTACAAGAAGTAATTCTGAAAGAACAATCCAGCTGTCTAGTGAAGAACCTACCAAAAAAATTCTGCCAAGTGTAAGAGAATTAAAGAAAACCTTTAGTGAAATAACTTCAGCTAAGCCTCCAATTCCGCCAAGAACAGCACAGGCGCCAATACCAGAGGAGGAGCGCCATTCTAAGAAAGAACTCCAGTTACCTAGAACCTCTGAACAGAGTTTGCGAAGGGAAGTAGAGTTGGATTATAGTGTTGTACCAGTCTCAGCAATTATCACAAACTTGACAAGCCGATCGCAAGTCAAACCCGAAACAAATAAGAACAAACAAGAGGAAATATTCAGGGAGGTGAAAGAAATCAGAAATGGCAAGCCAGAAAGGATAGCAACTCATAAAGATACTAGTCATCAAAATAAAAGTGGTCCTTCACGTAAAGATTCTAGCTCTGAAGAGGCCGTAGTTTTTGAAGATTCGGGTGACGCATACAAATTAAATGCACCCAAAAAGAGTAACAAAGCAGTTAAACTAGTGCACAGTCTAACAGCGCGAAGTATACCAAAAGATTTTCGGGAGGGTTTGAAAATAAATTCACAAAATTTCAAAGGGCGTAAGTCGGCAACTATTGATGAAGTTTATTCGCCAACTGAGAAGCAGTCAGTTCCGCCGTTAAATATAGATTTAAAGAGAAGAAAACAATTTTGGGAAGAAGTTATAGCAAAAGGGAGACCATGAGGTTAAGAACTTCATGGTTAGGTACTGCATTTGTAGCCCATCATTAGTGCAATTTTTTCTACTATAAAGTATATTATCCACGGTGCCAAATAATAAAAGTAGTAAGTATGTACTAGGCTTAAACTAGGCAATGTAATAGGTAATTGCCTAAATCTGTAGACTATTATGAGGTTGTATGGCGTCTATTAACTGTATAATGGGCAGTAAGTTCCTGAGCAGTCCTAGGCCTATTATGGATATTTGGGATGAATGTAACACCGGGGTTTATATAATACCATGTTTATTTTATAATACGTAAGGTGTCACGTGACAGTGTTAAAATATGAGCGGGAAATTCAAATTAATAAATTATTGGAATACACGAGATTGGTTGCATTGTTTTATAATTGAAGGAAATACTACTAAACATTAAAATGTACACGTAGAATTTTGAAATATAATAAGAATTTTAATAAATGTGTCTACATCTATAAGGGAGGAAAAATTGAAAACTCACCAAAAATACAGCCAAGGATTAATTTGTCAATTTGAATTTCCCGCGCATTTTGCACTCATTTGTTTAAAACAATTGAATAAACCCTGGAGTTACATTAATCCCAAATCGCCATAATAGGGCTGCTGATAGACGAGTGGTTACACACCGACGTTTTTTTAAATACCATTTGTCCATTTTACAATAAGTATTTATAAACTTTTTAGCTTTCTTCGTGCAAACGTAGTAGGTATTCATTATTAATTAATAAAATAACTTAACTCATTATATTGGTGTTACTTTTTCAATTTTTCTTCCTTTTGTTAGGTACCTATTATACAATAGCCTACGGGTGCCAGTATAATACCTATCTTACGTTGTCTTACGCTAGGGCCGGTTTACAAAAACACTGTTCAACTGAAAATTAATCCCTTTTTTCCCTAATGATGTCATGTTTGAACCTGCAAACACCAGAAATACAGTAAAACCCGGGCGTTTTTTTTTTTTTTTTTTTTTTTTTTTTTTTTTAAAGATATGAAAGTGAAGATATGGAAGTTCACTTTCATATCGACCACGACACATCAGCCCGGATTCTACTAGTTCTTCATCTGACTCCGGCCGTAAAAGCCTTTGCAGTTACATTACCAAAAATACAGTTTGTAGGCTCATTTAGAGCAGTTCTCATCATCGGTTGAGAAGTAGGATAGGTTGATGGCAGGGTATTCCTTACCTATACTTTTCAAGCGATGGTGGGGCCGGGGCTTTAAAGAGTAAAAACTTCTAGTACGGATGACAAAATTTTGGCTAATTTGCGAGAGAAATTAGCATTTGGTGCTGACGTGCAATCTTTGAGAAAATGTTGTGTTGACTTTGAAATGTAGGGGAAGGAGGGGACATTGGTAGTGGGGGCACGTGCGCTCGTCGCGTCATCCCCTCATTAGCCCCGGCCTTTTGATCCTTTGAGCACCCTCACGTACTCCCACCCGTCTTGATTGATAAAACTCCGACTTTCTTTGACAATCGTCAAGTTTGCGTTGTAATGTAGTTAATCATCAGCCACTTTTGTCAAAGCAAATGCTTATTGACGTTTAAAAACCACTTGATCTCGCATCATTCATCATGCGAGAGATAACTGTTTAAGGGTAGTCATTTTATTTTATTTCTGCATGTATAGGGTGACCATAATTTTATTTTGAAATTGAAAAACAGTACATCATACGAAAGTCCATTCTATATAGTGAAAACTTGCTTTTCAAATACTCATTCTGTCCAGTGTAAAATTATTTTTGAATTAATTTTTCCTTAGTCATAAATAAAAGATACTAACTACTTAATCACAAAATTAATCTGTTGAGTGAAAATATTTTTTCACAAATGTTAGGCATGGCAACTAATTATGATAATTGTATAGGTAATTTTTAAATACACAATCGGGCAAGAATGGGCGCCAAATTCAAATTTTTTACATTGTTCGTCTGGAAATGTATGTACTGATTAATATCAGGAATGGAAGTACAGTCCTCCACCGAAAATCAGTACATTTTGGTGTTTTTGGCAAATCAAAACAGTATCAGTACAGAGACACCGAAAAACAGTACTGTACTGCCAAAAACAGTATAGATGGTCACCCTATGCATGTATATTGTATTACAATTTTTACTGCAGTATTATGATATAATACACCCATTAGTTTCTTTAGAGGTTTGTCGAGGCAACACCCTCTGTCCTCCTTTGTGCATTATACGCGAAAAAGGGGATTGAGAAATATCTGGATATAGCGGGACTGTATAAATAGTGTAAGGGTAAAATCACGGAAAGGCGCATAGATCGTGGATTCGAATCCAGCTCTGTGCAGATTTTTCTTTGTTCTCTTATAGTAGATAATGTTTCAGATGGTTCCTAAAGTACACAAAACGTAGCCTACTTTGTGTAACATCAAATTCTTATGGGCTGTACAATAAAAATTCATTATTCCGGCCATTCACTTATTTATACTAACTGTTCCCTCATTAGCCAAATATAATAATTCTCACTTTTAAAGACTCAATTTTAAAATGGTATTTATTTACGATATGCCATTTTCAAAATTTACATAGCCTACCGTAAATTAATATAAAGGGTAAGTATTATTAATTTTACGTTTACAAGAAATTAAAATTAATACATATTATAATTTATGTTGTACGTCCAGCTAGGCTTCACATTACTCTTATATAGTATTTGCCTGAAATTCATTGTTCGCTTAGTTACACACTTTGTTTTACAAATTGCTAAGAAAACACTTTTACGCAGTTAGTACGACGAATAATCGAACGTGTAATAGGACCATTTTATTGTTTGAAAGTAAGCTGTTAGTAAAGTAGGCTACAAAACCTTCTGTGCAGAATGCAGATGCAACTCTATGAGTGAATAACCTCCTAAAACTCCTAATATATGTAAAAATATGCAACTTTTTGTGCTTGTGCACATCAATTAAAATGAAATAAAATACTAGAGGAGCTTGGTTACAAACGTAGCCAACTCCATTTTTTTACAAAATGGGGTTTTGATCCGACCTTGCAGAAAATATTAATGTCCACCTGCACGTTGTAAAATAAAGTGACAAATGCAGCCAGATTGCACACAGAAGCTCTGAGAAGTCTAGGGTTAGCTATAAACTTATGCAATTTTCAACAGAAAATCCACTCTCCTGAAAAATTCTACAACTTGGAGTTGGCCATGTTTGTAAACAGCCTCCTCACTAGTAGTATTCTGTACAGGAAATAATTCAGGAATCACACATACAAATAATAATATGAACTTTAATTACTACCTTTGGTTCATGTTAAATAAGCTTGACAATAGTAAAATTGAATTTACGATTCTGCCATTAGTGTAGATCAGCGGTCAATTATATATAATGACATTAGTGTAAGCCAGAATTAAGATACGTATCGTACATTGCAGGTAGTTATTACAAAACCAATTTTTTTAGATCAAACCATCACAAACAATGCTATGATTTGAGGTTTTTGATTCCTGTGTTCCATCTTCTGCTTTTAAGCAACCCTTTTAGCCTGGTAGGGGGAGTGAGTCTGCTTCTTAACTTCCGGTTTCTAGTCCAGGTTAGAAAGCTCATTTGCTCAAATAGTTGCTGGTTACGAACTTGAACAGTCTCAAAATAAAAAACCATAAAACGGGGAAGTTGACAATAGAGTGGATTATTTTCCGAATGGACAAAATTTAAACATTAGCTCACAAATCCCTATAACACAAATATTTTGCCCCATTCAATGTCTCTAATTTTTTATGTCTACCGTAGACTTTTCTCAAGGACAAATGGTATTGTACAGAGAAAATTTATAACTTATTTTCTTTTGAGAATAGGGGAACACTTTGCTTTATGAAAATTGATGAGAATATTTGATATGTCACTATAATACCAAGTTTAAACTTTGCACATAGAATCACTGTCTCACAAATCACGGTCATTCGGTTGCAGAACAAAAAAATATTATTTGAGATCATATAAAGATATATGATCTGTTATAAGCCATCAAATTTTCTTGTAACATGTCATACTCATATTGTAGATACATAGCAACATACTGCTGATCGATTGGCTAAACAATTAAACGGATTAAAACTCAACACATTTGCAAAGTTATAAACAAATAATAATAATGACTTTTTGGTCCATAACTATAAGCCAACCTAGCAGAGTTAGGGCTATAAAGCCCTCTCTTACAGTGAACTAGGAAGGCCCGGGACCGCCTGCTTTACATGCTCTCCAAAGCATGGCCAGAAAATGTAGCAAGTGTGGGAGTCGAACCAACATTATTTCAGGTGAAAGTCAGTCGGTAGGTTCTAATATTCTACATGTCCTCGCCAAAAAATGCTGGACCACTCAATATTTCAAAACTTTATGGAGTAGGTATATTAAGCACTTATTAAAAATTAATAAATTATTAAATAAAAAACACAGAAGATTAAATTGAAATTTTTGAAATGTCAAATGCTCACTCATAATATTATTTCTGCAAAATTCTAAAGAACTATGTTTGTTCATTTGTAATTAAAAATAAAACACGCATTTACAGTAAGGTCTATACAATAGACCTAATACAGATTTTAACATTTTCATAAGAGGCTAGTAATTCACCAGATACATTGTGCTTTGTTTCCATCAGATGCTGTTGACCGTTTAAAACGTGAATAGGCTACAAAGCATACAGTACATAGGCTATTTGGCACTTATTAATGCAGTTTTCAAGGTCTGTTCAGGTTAAATACATATTGCATTCAATCTAACTTTTTTATTCTTCCAAAATAAACAACAAATAAAATAAACAACAAACTGTAGGTAAGGCAATATAACTTCTAGATGAAAAGAATTAAAAATGAAGGCAAAGGTAGATATGGTACATGGTTCAATTTGATCTCAGGTTATGTAATCTCGTGAACGTATACAATAGATGCAAACTTAAACAAAATTAACATTTATTTACATTGTACAGTACGTAGCCTATATACAACTGCAGCATCACATAAAAGTAGGCTGAAATAAGGAGGTACCTATTATTTCTTACAAAATTACTTCATAGGGTGGTAGAGACGTCAACTACTAAAATAAGTTTTGGAATCAGAGCAGGTTTATAAAATGCTGGAAATAAAATAAAAAAATTACTCTAGATATGTAGATACACTGTCTGTAGGTGCGGCATATTGCACTAAACAAAAGTATGCCTACGCCTTGTTAGAAATGTATATTACAAACGCAATAAACTTCTCCAGTTCATCTGCATATTCAGGTTAATTTTTTAGCAAATCAGCAAACCTACGTCAATTTTTCAGTATAAGAGGGTATAGGTTTAAACTCTGAAAATAATATTATACCGCTCTTTTTTGACGGGAAAGTGGCGTCATTTGCTTCTGGGCTCTTAAGAAGACTCGTATTTCGATGTTCGCGTTGCGCAGAAGCCCTTAAATTCAATCATTCACTGAGACGAAATCACGAATGATCAAGGAATCGAGAAGTAATGCGAATCTCGGACCGCATTCTTATGGCAGATTTCAAAATATATTGACGACTTAACTTTTTTGACGAAATTAATTAACCTACAGAAGCAAGTGCTGGCTGTCAGTAAGAAGGCAGAGATAAATATGAATATTATTCGGAATGGTGCGCCTGTAGCACGATGTAAACAATACCGATGCCTCGGATACAATGTTAACAGTACAGTGAGTGGGAGGTGAGTCAGGAAGTTCGCAGCCGCATTGAACAAGCTCGAAATATCTTCTTCAAAATGCAGAAAGTTGGTCTGAGGCTGATCAGACTGACGTCCTGAGGTGAATGCATACAGAAGTCGAGTTACTGCGGACGGTTAAGAAATGGAAACTAAAATACATCGGTCATGTAATGAGGAATGAAAAGTGTCAACTTTTAAAAATCCAAGGGAAGAAAGAAGGACAGAGGGCTCCCGAAGGAAGAAGAACATCCTGGTTAAAAACCCCAAGGCAGTTTTTGGCAAGAGCACGACCTCCCTTTTCAGAGCAGCAGTATCCAAGGGCCAAATCGCCATGATGATCGCCAATCTTCGATAGAAGAGGCGTTAAAAGAAGAATTATTCTGCAGCCACAAAGGTGTGAAAATGATCTGATAAAAAATGCATAACACTACTTTTCTTACCTGAAATAGCCTACTGTTACCCTAAAAAAAACATGAGAAATTGCTTTATATAGATTTTTGAAAAAGCTTGTTCTTTTAATGAATTTTTTTCAATTGACAATTTTCACATGTTTACGGCTGCAGAACAAGGAATTAATTTTGTCAAAAATATGCAAAATGCCTGAAGCAAATGACGGTAAAAAAATGTGAGCTATATATATCCCCTTGACTTCCAACACTATTTATGGCAGAGCAAAGATTTGTTTATGCTAAGAGTAGATGGAGCCCTATTAATTTCGCCTTAATTATAGACGGAATGATAACGAATACCTACATTTCATTTCTTGGGGTGGCTTCAACGCCACTGGAATGATATGCTCAATATTACGAATCACCTTTTTCTATACAAACTAATACATGACTCTTGTCACATGCATTTTGTAATAACAATTAGTATAAAACATATTGCACTGCAGGACGCAATTGCTGCAGAGTTGTCCACTTGCTCGTCTGCGTCCATTGAATCGTCCAAGTCATCCTCGTCATTTCGTAAAGAGCCCTGGGAGCCACCCTCACGAAGATCAGTCGAGTCTAGTGCATTCTTCACAATATATGGAATTTCCATTTCTGTAAGAAACATTCCGATTCTTAAGAGTAATTCAGATGAGAAAAAGCCATACAGATGTACAAAATAAAACACATAATGAAATATCAAGAGTTGAATTCTGAACTTCTAACTTCGAACTTCTAACATACAAAAATAACTTTCGTAAATTTTAATGAGTTATGGAATAAAAACCTTTTGAGTATTTATAGAGGGCATGGTATAGCATGCCCCTTATAGAAGAAATGCTCCTATACATTTTGATGGATGGTATGTGCCCATCGCAACCACCGATTGGCGGCATTATTATTGAACTTGATTTGTGAAAAATAACCTTTAGTAAGGGCCCGTTTATAGCAGGCAATTGCGGGAGCGGTTCTGGACTTATGGCGTAAAATTAACCTATGATAAGCTTGTCATTCCGTGTTTACATTGGGCAAAGTGTTTCCTTCTTATAAGCCTTGTTAATCTTATCTTATAAAGAGACTAAGTTCTATGTAAATAAACAAAATGCAAGCTTTTCTTAAAATGTTTTACGCCACACCCTCTCCCGCAACCACCTGCTATAAACTGGTCCTAAGCTAAACATGTGGCCGATAGGGGTTAGTGACGGTCACATATCGTACAATCAAATATAGGCCTATTACCTTATACCTCATTTTATCATTATAAATAAATAAATAAATAAATAATGACTTTATTATAGCTGAGACCACCCTAGCGGAGTTAGGGCCATAAGACCCTCTGTTACACTCAACTAGGGGTCAGCAACAAAAGCAGTATAAATTTGCAATACAAGGTTTCAACTATTTAAAAATTCCCTAAGACTAAAACACTCGCTCACTCACAATCTTAGCCTATGTAATATTTGAAATTAGATGCTCCTTGAGTCGAATCATGAACTCATACCTTATTATTCAGAGGTATTTGACCTTTATGATAGCCCTACTATACAATAGATATTTAGTGCGGAATTTGATTTTGTTCAAAAAAAGATACTCTATTATCTCTTGAGGGAAAAGGCTTAGGCTTAAGGCGGCGTACCGTAACACTAATTACCTACCTTATTGTACTTCTGTACTCAATGGTAATGATTATTGAAATAATTTCATTTCCCATTGTTCATTCCTTGATTCTTTCTTATGCACCACCAGAACTCAAACAACGAGTTATATTTTCAACTTTATGGTACCGAAGTACACACCGTATACAATTTTGATATTAATAGACAAGCAGCCACTTACCCTAATTTCAGACTACTTCTGTAAACTTACCAGTAGGCGAAAAAGCAGTGGGTATGGATTCATATTCAACCACAAAAGGTTCGTGCAAGCTCTTCCCGAGTCAACCTTTCACAAACCAAAATGTTTTCCCTTGCGATCAGAGTCATAAACTCAGTTTCCAAGAGGACGTAACCTTATTTTCCATTCAATAAACGAAAAAACTAACTGGCGTAATGGAGACACATTGACACTTCGTAAAGTTTTCCTATAAAAGTAGCAAAAAATATCTTTTGATCCATGCGAAATCCAATGGAACCCAATTTCTTTTTATGTTTTCCAACTTCTTTTACTTGTATTCCCTGAATAGCTCCCGAGAGAACTGTACACTTGAATTTTTATTCACTTTCCCTGATGGTGAATGTAAATTTTCTTTGTTTTCTAGGTTGCAATTTCATGTAGAGTGGTTAAAATGAGTAGACTATTGACTACAATCTTTATGAGCTTTCGTATAAATATTTTGACTTTTTATTAGAGGGTTCAAAGTTGCTGAAGCTCAGACTGACCAATTATTAATTTTTAAAATTAAGTCTATTTGTTACTACTCTTCAATTCAATTATCCAATAAATCATCTGTTCAAACATGCACCTACTTGTAATCGTTTCATATTCTTGTCCTCTTAAGTTCGATTAATAACGAATATACGATATGTTGTTGGATACATGCGTCTAGAAGTTTTTTTCGGAATGAATTAAAATGAAATTACGTGGCCCCGTTCCCATGCCAAATAAACAAATAACATTATTATGGGCTGGGTGTTTCTACTATATATTATATTTTATAAATGTATTTATACATGTTGTTGAGAAAATGTTTTGCGGAAATTGTTATTTAGAAAAGTCACCAAATTAATAAGATTGATAATAATAAAAAGTTTAGTACTATTGGTATAACCGGCCGCCACACCAAGTTGAATCCAGCGGACCAGAGCAGGTTCAAAGCTGCAGATAACTTGGTCGTGTGCACAGTGCCGGTAGGGAAACATGGTAGGACTTGTCCTGGTCACCTCCGAACTAATCGTGTGACCTCACTGTGTTTCCCAAGTGGTTCAGAATCCACTATAATCAGGCGGTCCACTGTCCTATGGGCTGGCGTAGGACTGTCAAGTCGGGGTCGCTCTATGGGCCCAAATATGAGGCTTAAGTCGTTATTAACCCGACGAACACTACTACTACTACCTACTACTACTATTGGTATATGTACTCACCATAGAGTCTTATGTTTCCTTCGGCGTCCCCTATAGAGTTCTTAGAAATGCACTTATAACCACCCATGTCGTGTTTGTTGAGGATTCTAATGGTCAGCCGCATTTGCACAGAATACGACGAACTACTCGTTTCCGACATATGATACTTGTCATTTGCTATAATCATCTCACCTGAAATTAATATAGGTACCTGCTCAGTAGAGGGTAAATGCTAACGGAGAACTGTAAATTTTAAACCATACTCTCGGTACGGTTAGTTGCGCTGTCGGATATGCTCGT
The DNA here is from genome assembly GCA_963971405.1 of Psococerastis gibbosa. NCBI lineage: Eukaryota > Metazoa > Arthropoda > Insecta > Psocodea > Psocidae > Psococerastis > Psococerastis gibbosa. The sequence continues at coordinate 27,097,707 of OZ020485.1, forward strand.
AAAGTAGAATATACAATATTATAGTACCCTAAAAAGTTAGAAAATATGGACAGGTATTTCTCATAGTCAAGAATAGTTAGTCAAAGACTTTCAAACGGAAAGCCGAATTTAGAGACTCGACATAAAATGAACCAACCCAACCCTTTTTTCACTTTTCATTTGAGCCTTTTTTTATTTTTGTGCCCCTAGAACCGAACTATCAAGCAGCAAGCTACCTGTTGGATTTTGTTTACATTAATAACGACTACAATATAATATGTATGTGAATAAAAAGAAACCGTTGAAGCCGTTCTTAAGGGGGGGGGGGGGGAATTTGCCATTTTTGTGAAGTTTGAAGGGTAAAACCCTCCAAAATTGAGTTCGCCCGAAATTAAAAATAATTGATACAGATGTATGACTTTTGTGAAACTGCATGCTTCAAATCTACCGAGTGGGTTGTCCACAAATCGACGAACAGACAAACCGACTGGAGGACATTTCGTAAAAACCACTTTTCAGGGTTACTGGGACCTCAAAACATTGAAATCTCAAAATTGAAAATTTCGGCCATTACAATGCCTTATGATACGTATAAAATATAGGAAAGCAACTAGTGGACACAGGCGAATTTCGTCTCACCTATACTACCACGTACTGTTTCTTTACTTGTTTAGTTGTTTATACATGGACAGGATATTTATGTCTTAAATATATTTTTTAGTCCAGGAACTATTTGGAGCGTCCCCAGAACATCCACCTACAGTTTCAGGACATTTAGAATAGTGGTACAGAATCCAACTTTCACCCGAACGATTGTTGGTTCGAGTCCCACATTCGCTACATTTTCTGGCCATGCTTCGGAGGGCATGTAAAGCAGGTGGTCCCGGGCCTTCCTAGTTGAGTGTAAGAGAGGGCTTTATGGCCCCAACTCCGCTAGGTTGGCTTAGTAATAGAACCAAAGAAGTCAATATTTAACCACAGTTTCATAACAATCTGATCAGTACTTTCGGCACGCATCGAATAAAAAAAACATGGGCCATTTTTATGGACTGTATATTCAGTTAAGTAGATAGATAAAAGGCTATTAGACTGACATAGATTGCGGCTCTCGTGCGTTCAAGTTGTGGAAGAGGGGACACTTGAATCGAACAGCCCCCCTCCCCTTAACACAAACAAACCGAAACAGTTAGCAGTCACATACGGACGCGGAGTTGTTTACGGGGCGGGGGGAGTTCAGGTACTCTGCCGCAGCCCCGAATGAATTGTAATGAATTGGGCTGTGGAGGCCCTCGTCAGGACATGGAAGGGGAGTACCTCGGTCATTTCCCGACCGCTAATGTGAGAAATATGCAAATCATAATTAACGCTGCTCCCCCGGACTTGCCCGCTCTCAAACTCTGATTGTTTTCGTTCCTTGGAGAGCTTTATTGCTTCGACACGATAAATAACTCATTGATTGCTATTTTAAGGCAGAGATTTCAAAATAACTTGTATGCAAATGAAGCTCTATTTATTTTGGCCAAGTTAATTATTTACTCTTTAAAAAAAAAAAAAAAATTGAAAATGATCGTGTGAAAAATTCATCAGAAATACAAGCTTTCTTAGAATGAAAACCAAAGACAGGCCCGTACTCTTATAAAGAGTAAGTCTGGTCACCCTAACTCAAACCAAACCTATTGGATGAATGTCAGAGTCACAACTCACTCTACCCGACCACGCTAGCTTGGCACTCGAGTAGGGCTATTTCTTGTAATGCAGAAGGGGCTCACTCGTCATATTCTGGATAAGAATATTGTCATTATAAGAAGAATTCCACACTAAATGGCATCAACATGCTACATTGTGACATTGTGTTACAACGCTACAGATTAGAAGACCTTACTATTGCTTCGATTTATTAAACTTGGAAATATTATTTATTAAGAAGCTAAGTAGAATTCTATGCATCGAAATAGAGTGGTTGGGGTAGAGGTATCGTAAGGAAAACATGAAGAGGAAGTATCACTTAGCTCGGAATACCCACCATGCGTATCTATTTTGTCAGTACTGCGACGAATGCGTTGTCTCATCACGCCTCGTGGAGTTTATTTATCATGCATGGGAGGATTTTGAAAAGTGGAGAAAGACAAATACAGATTCTACTGTATTTAGATTTGGCTGGCAATTGAACAACCCCTAGGTTTTGGAGCAGTGAAATAAGTTAATAAAAAGGCAATAAGTTAATAAAAAGGCAGGTAAGTATAAATTTTACAACAGGTTATTATAACTGGCCGAAATAGTCCCTCCTTGCAGGCAACTGATATTAATATGTAGTGTTTTAGTGAAAGATTATTGCTATTTGTATAAACCACACCGTTATGCAGTATATTTACCGAAGGAGTAGATTGGACGGGTTTTTGAGGTAAGCCCAGCAGCTGAGGTAAATTAAAGCTTCAAGGGTAGAGTTATCATAGTAATTGGAAATTAGCGAAAGAGGCCGCCATAGAAAGGAGGGGACTGCGTCACTATTAGCTGCCCTCTAGGAACAGCCGAGAATATTTGCATAACTTTAACATCCCTCAATTGTATAAAGGATTGAGAATTGTAAAGTTTATCCTCAAGCAATGTAGGTTTTTAACTTTTTTTAAAAATTAAAGTAGACTATTGGCACTCGCGGTATCTTAGGTATAGTAATCTATAAAACATTTATCAAGGGTTATATTTGCCGACTTGAATGTAATTATAAGGTATATATACTATTAAAAAATGCGTAGCGTGGGGACACACTCCAAGTCTACAACCCTCACGCTTTCGATATATGCCAACTGCTAGAATGAAAGCAGGAAAAGTGGCTGCCAAAAAAGGTAACTACAGGCTCGGGGCAGTATGACAGGGGTGGAAGAATGTTCCGACACCTTGCTGATAGTGGCGTAGCCAAGGGGGGGGGGGGATCAGCGGGGTCCGGACCCCCCCCCCCCAAAATGTAGCAAAATATCAATTTTTTTAGATATCAATCTAAAAAAAAATCGCCGGGGAGACCCCGGTCCCCCTTTCTCTAGTTTTGTTAATAAATTTATCGTCTGCAAAATCAAATTTTTTTGCCGACAATTAAAAAACAATCCCGGGATCACCCCGTTCGAAAACCTATTATAAGTGGGCAAACTTTATGAAAACTGGACCCCCCCCCAAAAAAAAAAAAAAAATTCTGGCTACACCACTGCTTGCTGAGTCCACCTAGGTATCCACCCGGTGTGACACTTCTAAAACCCCCATATATGAGCATGTTGGAGGCAAAATTGGCTCCTCCCTAATGATGTAGCAGCCATCAGATTGGCTAGACGAGGTCCAGTGAAACGAGGCGGATGGCTCGTGATATAATTAATAATTTTCTAATTAAGTTATTATTGTAAAATTTCTCTACACTAAGACATCCACAACAAAGTGCATCCAAAATAATTGCTAAATTTATTGAATTCAAGAGGCTCACCCAGCCATGAATCAATTAATTCCAACTGAACGAACACAATGTTAGCTAACCAAAAGATGGTTGTCTAGCCTCGAAAATACATTTAGAGAAAGCTCCTACCGTACGCCTTTCATCAGTATTAATTGATTCCAGGAAGCTTTGTGAATATTACAGTTGCTCAATAATTCTGGCTCGTGTTACTGTATGTGATTATAAACTTGAGAACTTGTTAAGATTAAAATTATATGTGGGGGGGGGGGGGGGAGTTGTTAGTCTCCTTAGTACGGTAGGTAGATGGAGGGTGACACCAAGCTTAGCTGTCGGTGGGAAAATGCAGGTGCTGTCAACAGGAATTCAGTCAGCAAAATCGTGGTAAATGTTGATTTAAATAAATTATTTTAATTACCGTACGGCTAGCATGGTATATGAAATGGTTTACTGCACTGTATTGTCGGTATTGTTCTAGCAAAAGAAAGTTAAGGTACCGCAATTTAGGGTTAGATGCTGAAAGTAGTTTCAGCGGGCGAACTTTCTTATCAAAACCCTTTGAAACATAAGATGTAAATGCATTAGACTATAAAATGTTTCGGTCGTGCATTTGATGAATGAGCTCAAAGCCATCTTTTAAAACTATCACAAAATCTTCCCCTACCTTCATCTACTTTATATTCATAATATCCATCATCATCCTTTATTATTAATTATTTTATTTACAAACGTTCTGTTTATCTGACAGATTCTGCATGCAGCCATGTTTAGTTTGTCAATTTAGTCGATTTCTGATTCTACTCATGATAAACAACACAATAACATGCAGAATATTTTTAAATTAAGAAAGAAAGCTTAATCAGAATCCGCTTTGGCTTAGCATTAACTAGGGTTCATTGAATCATGTCATGAATCATCATAGTCCAGTTGTCTACAAGCTACATTATTGCTTTCCAATTCATACGTAGTAGGCCTATAAGGAAAGCTGGTCAAAATGTTCGATTCTGAGATTTCAACGGATTTACACGTTTTGAGGTCCCAAGAACCAAAAAAGTGTTTACGAAATGTCTGTCTGTCTGTCACTCTGTCACTCTGCCTGTTCATTGTGATAAGCTATAGTACTGTAGTAGTAATTAATGTAATGTAGTAATGCAATAAGTACAAATTATGTTTTTGTATCGTCCTTTGAAGGTAAGCATTATACTGCATGCTTTTATGACATAATTCTCCAAGTCCCAGATCAGCAAGGTATTACATCCGCATCTCTGTAGAGGGGGAAAATTCAGTTTATTGTCCAAAAGTGATGAATTTTTAAACAAATGCTATGTAATGAACCTTCGTCAAGCAAGACTATATTATATACAATGTTACGCGAAAGATTTTAATAACCCGACAGGAAAATGACACCGGTAGAGAGCGATACTGGTCAGAACAGCATTTACCTAATCAATTATGCGCCATTTTGGGTTAAAATTTTAACTGTCTTACCTGACTCTCTGGTCCAGTAATTGATGGCTTTTGGAGATGCCTCTACATGGCAGTGGAGCGTTACATCCGCAGCTAGTGGCGCACCTACTAGCTGATTTGGCACCTGGATCATTGGGTGAACTGAAATAATAACAACAATAGAAAATTAGAGAAAAGAAGACATTGGTTGGAACCTATGTCTCCAATTTGCCGGGATGCACAAAATCCTCGGGTTCAAATTTACGTCAATGTCTTCCTCACTCTAATTTGCCTGGTTGGGTATACTCTTTCCACAAAGTTAAATACTCTTGATAAGTACTCTGTGCCTCTGATTATTATTATTTTGTATGATACCATTAAAAAATGGAACAGTGGAAAGTTCTATTAATGCGGAAGTGAAACTTCTTATGGTAAGCCGATAAAATTCCAGCCCGCAACCCTTTTTGGTGGCAAAAAGCAGCGTCACTATCATGTTTTTCGGGAGACAACTGAACGTTGCGTTTGTCCTCCAGGAGTCTCTAGTCTCGGTTGCCTTGTGGTATCTGTAAAGAGTGAGACATTTCGCTTTCTTTCTTTCACGTTGGTCGTGGTTACTATCAAAAGTGAAGTGAAGTGAAGTGAAGTGAAGTGTTGAATAATTAAAATGTTTCCATATAATACAAAAGTGCAACTTCTATCGTGTGCCTTTTCGGCACACACCCCATTTTGTGGGGTTTCAAAGGTAACCGAACCTAACCTAAAATTAAATTTAAAAATAATTTAACTATAACATTTCGATTTCCATATACAAATGCAGAGTTATTTACCAAGAAATATTTTAAACTCTATATGGATTTCTCTCTTTCTTTTCGTAAATGCATCGCATAAGTTCTAAAAAAAACTCTGCGACAACCACGTTTTTCCTAGATTTTCTTAGGCCATTCTTTACGGTGCAATAGGTTAGTCTGATTATCGGACTAACCGCCTTCTTTAAATACTGTATTTGTCCGGGACTTATTCAAAGCTTCTGAATACAAATTCGGCTATTTTCTCTAATCGGTCGATGTTGCGCTGTAAACGATTAATTACTTCGAAGCGCTGGAGCCATAAAATAAAGGACTGGGCTGAACTTAAACTTAATTTTATTTTTCCCTTTTGCATTTGAAATAGCTGCTGCTACTGATTAGCTATTTGAGAAAAGTGTAGCCTAAGCATATAGCTACGCTGGCGTACGGTGTATGCAAATATTGCATGGAATTTTCTTCGAACTATTCAGCAGTTTATAATACTCTGCTAACACGAATTGATAAAAATTATAAGCTGTATTTCTTTGGGAAAGCCAATTCTTTGTACTGGAAAAACATTCTTTTCACTTTCTTTTCATTGCTGTTCAGTCTGTAGGTAAAATTTCCTTAAATTTGAAATCAAGCCTATTTACAAAGTGTACAAAGCAAGCACAAAGGGAAGGTGCCTCCAAGAACGGCCACAAAACCACTGGAAGGGAGAATCAGAAACCATCCTCCGCTACTTAGGAGTTCGTAGATGGCAGAGCTTCTCTAGGGCTTTAGAGTAGAAAGAAGACGAAGAAGAAGAAGAAGAAAAATTCTTCTTTCGAGCTTTCAGAGCGCGCATAGTGGCCACGGCGGGAAAGGTTATTGTTTAGAAGTACGCATGGCATGTTCTGATTGGTTGAGGAACGAGAAAGTGGCACAAGAAATTAAAAAAATATCCTTGGCGAGAGTGAAATGTCTCATATGGAACTCTAGCTAGAACGGCCATGATTTTCATAAAACTCATGCTCTCATGTGTCCGTGGCCTAAGAATACAATGTTGGGGGAATTTTATAGGAAACAATAATTTATAGAAGACTGAAAAGGGGCAGAAGAGGCTTCGTCACACCCTTCCGTACTTGTTGGCTGTAAATTCCGCATATCATTTCGATCAATGGTGTGAGTGAATAAAAACCGGTGGAATGTGTTCCCCTATTTCCTTCCCTCCCCCTTGTACGACGCTCCGGAGATAATCGGGGAGGGAGCCTGCTGACATTGACGGATATTTTGAATTTTGTCCCGGGGTCTTGGGTGAACTCTTAAACAGATTTTATTTTTCATCGCCTTACAATTCTCACGAGAGGCCTTTGTTTCCGTAAAATACCAATACTCTGACTTGAGTTTCATTCAAATATTTCTTGATTATATAAATTAATATACATGATATTGTAGACAATATACAGTAGTTCTATATAGAGCAATCTGGGCGTTATAGTCAGTAGACCTAACTTGCATCCAGGATTTGCCAAAAAATATTATGCTGTCACGAACATCTAATTCACTCAATTATATTTATACATTTGGTACCTATTCTACGTGTGTTCTATGGCCTTCACCGTGGCCTGGGACCAATGGCGGATCCACGGGGGGTCAGGGGGGTCATGACCCCCCCTAAATTAGTAATTCATAGTAAATTCATAAGATACCTAGTAAAATTTTTTTTTTTAGAAATAAAACCCAACTTTTCAACAAAAAAATTACCTTTTAAACTTACAAAAAGCTTGTTACCCCCCCCCCCTGCCCCTGAGGATCTGCCCTTGCCTGGGACTTTTCTAAATTTGCTACTATCTATTGTACGTTATGGGCGACATCGATCAATACATTAATACATTGATACATACCGTGCAAAACATGGCTGTTTGTGCTACAATCACTAAAGCTTTCATTATCATTCATGAAAGGTGGCGACAGTACATATACAGCAAATAGTGAATATCTAGGAAAATCTACCGTAGCCCTTTTCAATTTTTAAAGCAAAGGGAATGGGGCTTATCTATTTTCCCGAAGAATTAATCATTTACTAATTCAAGTGAGTTTTCGCTTTTTAGAATAGTATAGTGAACTTATTCTCATCAATAAATAAATAATAAGTAGGCTACTTGTATACGATTTATTGGAAAACATAATTTTCAATATTCTTTCGTGGTGTTTTATGTTCAATAAAATCTTGACCTCTGATTTATCAGCAGTACAATATATTTGAAAGACTGTTAAATTTTATTTAGTTTAATTCTTTCAGCAGCCGTAGCCCCAACGCTCAAGAATAACTTATCCGGGAATAAGTGTACATTATCCTACAAATCACAAATTAATTGCTATTTATTGCTGCATAAGTTACACGCAGGCAGAACATTTATTTCATGGTTCTATTGGACCCAACATGACAAAATAGTTCAATGTTTTGGAGCAAGTTAATTTTAATACCGTAATTACATACTGTATACATATTGTTTAAGTAATACTCCGGGTTAGTTATTAGTTTCCGTTGGTGCTATACCTATCTGAAGTAATAATTTTAAATACCACTATACAACTAATTTTAGCGTATCAGTCTAGTTAATTGAATTGACTTACAATGTACTTGCAATTGCATTCGCTTGCTGACAGATGGAGGTACCCCATTTGCTGCTATACAAATATACACGCCCATTTCCGACCTTGTTATTTTACTTAATGTTAGAATATCCCCTTCCACCTGGGCCACTTGAAACAGAGGAAAGCTTAGGTCATTAAACAAGATACTAGTTAGCTGAGCCTAGGATACAATATTTTGTGTTGTCCGCCATCCATATTTTAGAAGATTTTATATTATGTAATATCTTACTCCTAGTAAGCAACTTAATTTAATTGCATAGAACTTAGGTCATCACCTATCGGACTTTCCGACCATTGATTAAAGATAGTAAACACTTTTTTATTCCAATACTTGCATAAACATACATTAACGAAATCGAAGGAACTATCTTTTGTTTCGTTATCTTTAATTTCTTTATAGCTTTTTTCCTTTTCTAAGGCGGCGATTCCACCGACCGGCTAGGGCTAAATACAAAAACGGTGACGTGGTAGCAGACATTGGTTTTCCTCTATGCTATAGTTAAAATTGATCAATAATCATACAGTAAAATCACAAACAAACAAACTAAAATTAAAAAAATGGCGTCATGGGATATGTTAAGTACAAACATTTTAATAGATTTCTATAAAAAGAAAAATTCTAATTTCCGTCAATGTCGTTTGCATTCTTCAATGCGAGGTCGGTGGAAACCTCGCCTAAGTCTTGAATGTCTGCTACCACGTCACCATTTTTGTATTTAGGCCTAGCCGGTCGGTGGAATCGCCGCCTATGGGCAGGAACGAAAAATGGCAGCTTAAGACTTCGTTGGTATAGTTGGCAGCTTCCTCACACTTGCGTGAGTCTCTATACACCATGTGCTATCGAAGATATGCCGTAACTCAGTACAAAGGTTAAAGCAGAGGTTAATGACTAGGTTATTCGTATACATTAATTCAATTGCTTGTTTGCGTTTTTTTTTTTTTTTTAGAAACATTTTGTGCTCGAATGGTGGTAGAGCACTTATCATTGAGACTTGCACAGTTGCACACATTAAAAATGGAAAATAATACAATAATTAATTAGTTAATAAAATAAAATAGAAAGTCAATATTAACTTACCCTTCATTTTTGCCGATGGCCCACCTCTCACAATAATATTTTCACCATCTTCCCGTTTCCAAGAAATTCTTGGAGGAGGATAGCCTCTTGCCTTACAAACTAATTTGGCTGAGCCTCCTTCAGGCACCATTAAGTCCCCTGAAGTTTCTTCGTAAATTATATCCGGAGGAATGACTACTTCTAAAAACGCAGTCTGCCAAAAATAAATATTTGTATATTAGTTAGCCTATTAGGTATGGTGCCGAATGTTCTATACATGTATTCCATCCGTCCCGGGCCGTTTTCTTCCAAGGATAACATCTTGCTTGAGGATTTCTGGGTACGCCTTCCCTGTGGTGCCCTCAAGAAGACCTTCTACTACAGTGTTAATTCTTTATGTCTGACCAGGTACCCTGCATCCACTTGGCTCTTTTCACAGATATGACGGTTATTAAAGAACTCCATTCTTTCATCTTTTGGAGCATCCCTAATATTATGAATTTTTAAGTACGGTACCTTGAATAGTATTGTTAAAAACGCTTACGGTAGTGAGTAATTACTAACTGGAAATTTAGAGAATACGGTAGTTAGCCATTCATAAATCAGTTTTCCCAGCAATATTCCTAAACCATAGCCCGAAACCATTAAGCATAACTATTTCAAAGTACTCGTACATGAGAAATTAAATAACAAAATAACTTGGATTTTCATTAATTTATAAAAAAGACTATATTTCAAATTATTGTAATAATTAAGTAATACGCAAGTAATACAGGATATATAGGCACAATACAATAATAGTTAAAGAGAAATATTAATTGTACTATGTAACTCCCCTTATATTGTAGCATAGCCTTCTTACTTGTGTGACATACTATTGTACCCATAGGTACTAATTAATCAGAAATAAGCAAACTTATGGGGTCACATCAGCATATTCCGATAGGAATGGAACCCATAACTATCCTGTGAGTGAGTTACAATTCAGAATAAGGAGTCCTATCTGCTTGAATAAACAAACTGGCCATCAACCGTCTAGAAAGTTCATGCTTATGCGATCTCCCCAATCCTACACTCCCTTGAGCTTCCGTGTCTATTTATTCGTTCTACAAATGTTTACAGATTGAAAATTACGTCTGAAAGCCCATACACTATAAGTTAGCAAATTACGATATAGGTACTCAGTAACTCCAGTGGGTTACTATCGTACCTATTACTATTCTTACGAAATACGGGCTTCAACTAGTAATTAATACGTATATACAAAGTTGCCATTTACACTTGTTATATGTCACTAATGCCCTTTTTTCGTATTATTGAAGTACAGTCAAGTACAAACGGATACAGGGGCAGTTCCCCAAATTGAGTAAATATGTTCTAATTTAATTTATTACGCTCCAATTTAATCGATACTGTGTGTTCTATTTTGACCCTAAATTAGGTATCTACCCCCCTCCCCCCCAACCCCAATGGACTGGATCCGCCAATCCGTCACTGGGTATAGTATACCATTAAATTTTTATATATTATATTACTATTTTTATATTCTTAGGAAATTCGGAAAATTTGAAAAGTGAATTCATTTTGATTTAGTGCCTGCAACCATTTGTTACAGTGTAAACACCTGCGTTTGGTTTTATCATTAGAATTTTTCGGACAGCTGAAAAGCCTGTTGGGGACGCTGTCACTGGTGGCAGAGCCCCCAAAAAGCTACTACAGTAAATAATAATCGGTTATAATTGTAGAGAAAAAAAACCGGTGGATTAAGAATTCAAGCAAAAAAAGTGCAAGCCAATCAGGGACGAGTTGCCACTTCCCGCCCGCTGATTGGCTCGCCTTCAAAATAGCCTCTGACCACTAGAATGAATTTCTAAAAATTGGCCTTTCAATATCGTATTTCCCTTACTTTAGCTCCTTCCCGAAGCTCGCCTATTTAACTTCTAGACAGCACCTTCTCGGTCGCTTTTAATCTGCACAGCATCTGGTTCACTTGAAGTTAGTCTACGAGTGGTACTAGCAGGTTAGAACATTTTTCATGCAACCATGACGACAACTCGGGAATCTGTCTGCTGCCTGCCCCTATTCTGCCTACACCTCTCCCAGGGTTGAGCACAGCGATATTATTTAGGGGGGCCATCACCAGGGCTGCCAGAACCAACGTTTTTCAAAACCGGACAAGGGCCCAAAAGGCGTTTTATCTAGTCACAATTATTTTTTCGTGAATTCCAATTTTATCCACTAGTGTACTTTTTTTTTCTCCTGAAAACCCAATTTAATCTATTGTACCGTAATTTCTATTTTCTTCCAAACAATACAAAGCTAGTGTTTCATTTAATTTTTTTTTTAATTTAAAGATGTTATGTGTATTCTTTTTCAATTTCCAATAAAAAATATAAAAAATTTGGGTAGGGGGTTATGACCGCTATGACCCCCCCCCCTTGTTCCCGCCCCTGACCTCTCCTGAAAATGCTACCTAAAAAGCTGAGGAACAAACCTGGCTTTTCATGGGGTCCGTGTTGACCTGGCACATGTACTGCCCCCTGTCGTCACGCTTGGCGCCTCTGATGTTGAGTGTCCACGTGTTGTAGTCGTTGTGCGTGACAGACAGCCTCTGGTTATTGGTGATGACGTGCTCATGGATGGCTAAGATGGCTTTCGTATCTGCTTTAATCCATGCAACCTGTGTTTGTAAGGCCCACGAGAAATTAATAGAATCATTGAAATCACCATTATTGCCGTTTTATCCCTGTATACAGTATATATGTATATAGTGATATTGTGCCATAATTTAAAGTGTCTTATAATAATAGCACATAATCGATTCTAGCATTTTTTGGACTCAACTTTACAGCATACACTCTACAGTCCATGCTTTAGACGAAAAGGTGTATAGTACGGTATGTTTCCAATACCAATCCCACTCATTTTACATTTTAAAATTAAGAAATTTGTACATCCAGGCCCCTCAGCGTTATTATTTACAGTTTGAAGTAGGTACCATTCTGTACAGCCGTTAGCCTTGAGAAAGCTCCAAAGCAAATGAGCCGTCTTTGCTAAGTTTTCTGTGTTGAAAAGAAGGTGTCACCGTGACAGTCAGTCAATAATAAAACTATGCGTACTTGTGTCTTTATGATGCAATTTCCTAATGGTAAACTACACTAAATTAAATCATACGTCACAGCAGAAACAGAATGGTAAGTTGACTGTGGCATTCTGTGAAGTGTTATGCGAACAACGGTCATCTTACCAGTTATGCATGCGATAGAGCTTTCGTATATATCATTAGTAATACAATATAACTGTTGTCCGCGTAATACTTGCTCTCCTGTGCCAAATAGTTGTAAAATATGATAGTAAAAAATATAAATATATGAATAGTTTAAAGTAAGCAGTAAAGTTACTAATTCAAAAAAATAGGCACTACCGTATGTGGATCGCAACAAGTGCCCTAAAGCTTGCTATCTGCCAGAAGGACCTCAATGGACTAGAAGATGAGACCAAACGACAAACGTATAAGACAGACCAAATATTAAACGCTTTTAAAAAATATCGTTGAAGGGAAAGTATTGCTTTACAGTATGTTACCTTCCGACGTAGACACGGATAGGCTATCATCTTTTCCTTTGAGCAGAAAAGCATTCAACTATGAAATATGGTTTCCTTTGACAAAAGATCACAATAACATAATTTCAGGTAAGATTTTTCCCATAGGGCATCCCCAGCGAAGTTTCAAGTTGTTTTATGTAAAATTCAATTGTGTCTGCCCTCTTCTGTAATACCATTTTTGCATTATAGATAAACCATCATTGTCCCTCAGCCTCGGGCTAAATAAACGTGCTCTCTCGAGCTCATTGTATTTTATTTACGATTCTTGCATCAGGAAACATACTGTTAGTACTATACTATGTTACCCTTTCCATTTTTTAAAAGGTAAGTATTGTATAATTAATGTTTGTTAAACTAAGAAAAGAAAAATATGGCTTTCGATTAAAGTAAAGCTGGCCATTCACGAGGGCTCCAAACGGACTCGCGCCAATCCAAATGGCGCTTCCTGTTCCATTTGGAGCTAGCGTCATTTAAAGGGGTCATCACGACTACGCTGAACCAGTCGCTCCAAATCTTTCAAATTTTACAGTGTAAAAGTACATCTTCCATGTCGTCACGCTAACGCCAAATGGAAGAGGACGCGCCATTTGGCTTGGCGCGAGTTCGTTTGGAGCCCTCGTGAATGGCCAGCTTAAGAATACGAGGTGCGCCAATTAAGTTCCCGGACTGGACCCCAACTGCACTGCTTGCAAAATGCGCAAAACCTCACAGATGTGAGAAAACACCCTCACAAAGTTTCCAATTTGTGAGAGAGACTTACGGCGAAAATGTAATGTCGCGTACAACTGTGTTTGAGTGGCACAAAAGATTTAGTGATGACCTGGAAGAGGTTATGGACAATGCGCGTCCTGGACGACCAATCTCAATGAGAACAAACGCAATGGTGTCGAAAATTAACGAAATTGTGCGGAAAGATCGATCGACGTCTTTCAACAAAAATGATAGCTGAAATGGTAGACAGTAATAAAGAAGCGGTGCGACAAATTTTGCACGACGAACTGAACATGACAAAAGTGAGTGCGAAATTGGTAACGAAACACCTTTCGCACGAATAGAAACACCGAACAGAACTAGCGGACAGACAGGTCACTGTGTTTGAACATGCATTTTATTCCCCAGATCTAGCCCCCTTTAACAGCTCCTCCCTAAAATCAAATCTGCCTTGAAAAGATCACGTTTGGGGTCGATGTCTGGAAACGGCGGAGCTGCTCTACTGCCTCACACCCCATGCCCTGCAGCATTGTTTTAAACAGTGGTAGGTCAGCATGCAGCAAAGTGTAGATAAGGAAGGGATGTATGTTGAAGGTGACAATTATTGAAAGCAAGTAATTTTTAATAAATAGCTTATATAGCCCTAGTCCGGGTATTTAATTGGCACACCTTGTATAAGCCTACGTTCTACAAGCAATAGCATCGAATTAGATACTTGTAGCTTATGGCCCGTAAATACAGTGAAATGAAAACTATATTTATTTAGACATTTTTCCATTATCCTTCTTTTAAGACTACCACCCCAACTGGTTTACAGTGCCAAAGGTAGTTTTGTGTTCACTAACATAAAAAGATGAAGATTCAATGATGAAGGCGCTGCTATAGAGTACACCCAATCCATCAAACATTCCTCCAAAGGAACATTTTCAATTTGCAACCTTTGAGGAAAACTCATTGCTAAGTTTATGGAAATGTAATCTACTTAACAGGTTTCTTTTCTTCACTGTCCTTTGTAGACTTTGCGAAATTCAATGAAGTCTCGGTGTTTCACGAAAAGAAAAACGTATATGAATACCCAGCAGGCAGCGGGTACCTATCTACCATTTCATCAGCTGTGAGCTCACTTCGGGCTTTAAAGCTTTATTTTAAAAAAATACGGTAAATAAAAATTGGGGGCCGTGATGGAAAAGGTGTTTTTACTTCAGTTCAAAAACATAAAAAATGAAACGTACATTTGAAGACTGGTTTGCCACATGATACTTTTCTTGCTCAAGTACCAGTACCATCGCCTGTATTTAAAATGTACAGTTCGGTGTGCATGTACATGGGCCCACAGCAGTTTAGAAACAGCAGTTTCATGTACGATACCAAATTAGGATAACTTCACTGCTTACACCTCGTTTGTCTCTGCATGACGCATGCGTCAAGTGAACGATTATTTACTCTCTATATTTGCGTACGTAGTTATTATGCAACTAATAATCGACTTCGATGGCAAGGTGGTAGCGTGCTTGTACTTGTGCGAGTCTCTACAAGCCATGCGATCGGTGACGTGTCGTACTAACCTACAGAGGCGACTGAAGGGGTCAATCGGATACATTCATTAAATTGCTTGTATACGATTAACCTTTTTATAAAATAAAAACAAATAAAAATGATAGTTTTAATAAGTCTTAATTTTAATTAAATTAAGCAAAGAATTGTGAAATATATTTTCAGTCGATATATACATACGATATCAGGATGAAATAATGTGCAGTAGGTATTTTTTTAAATATCTATGCCTCGATTTTATTATCGAAAAAAAAATCACCAGAGCGAGACGACCCCATGAGGGTCTGGTTTGGATGACCACTGATTTATTATGTTTATTTTTAAAAAAAAGTTAATTGCATACAAACAATTTAATGAATGTATCTGATTGACCTATTCTGTCCCCTCACTAAGAAACCTAATGTGTACTTGTGTCGAGTTGCGACACGTATCCGATCGCATGGTGTGTAGAGACTCGAACAAGTACAAGCACGCTACCGCTTTGCCGACTATTACGGATGTTGTGGTCAGCACTTTACGGGTGAAGGTCCCCAATAGGGTTAGGGACACAGTTTTTCCTTGTATGTTGAATCTCGAACCTGAACCTTTCGTTTCAAAGTCTAGTTCTCTAGTAACTGGACTATTCACGGTCGATATTACCACGCATGAGGAAAAGGTAACGGGGAAATTACTAAATTAATGAGTAACAAATATATACAGTATAAGACATCTAATCAGGAAGTAACTCAGCGCCACGCATGGCGCAAGCATACTCTTAATTAAACAACCTTTGCAGGAAATACGGAGTAATGACTAAGTGGGGATGCTGGAAGACACAGGTTCGGAGTTGATATTGCTTATTTGTTTAGTTGTCGCCAGGCTCTCTGATGGTGGGAAAGGTAATTACACGAGCATGGGACAAAGGGTGAATACGTATGAGACGAAGGTTCTGCTTCCATCCCAAACACCCTTAAATTCCAAATTCTATCTCAACTTCTAGGCGAAGACAGCCATAGATTTTTTTGTCCTTTTTAGTCCTCCATTAAAAAGCGTTACTGAAGGTACACGTAAGAAACTGGTAACTGTACTGCATGTTACAGTAGAGACAAACAAATTTCCAACAAAACGTTTGTTGTTGGTTGAGCATTCTATTGTGTGACGCCTCTCTCCCTTTTTATCAATCTTTTTCTACGCATAGGCGGGGTTTCCACATACGTCAATGGTCAATGGTAAATGTGGTATTGACGTTTTAGCAGACATTAAAGACATACTAAAAATGTCTGCTACCACGTCAAAACCATATTTACTATTGACCATTGACGTATGTGGAAACCCCGCCATAGCCTACTCTAACCCTAATAACTCAGCTACAAACTAACCAGCATAATGTTTTACTACAATTATAGAGTGTACACCTGTTCTTAATGTTAATTAATGTATAGCAAATTGCATTATTTCGAGATCCAATAAGTTACCGAATTTCATCTTTACTGTCGATATGAAATTAACTGGTGTATTATAACATATTATACTATTATTGAACGATATAAAAATAGGCTATGGCACGATTAAATACTCGTTGCCTTATAGGAAGCCAACATATCCCTTTTTCGTAAGGGGAGGGGTAGGCACGTCAAAAGCACAGCATTATTGCTACATGCTTGCCAACTAATTAAATCTCTTGTTGAAGAGAAAACCACATCAAGGGGCCCGATAAAAATTATTATGAAAATTATACCTGGCTCAACAGGAAAAATTTCACTTCATTCCAGAGAAGCATTTTTTCTAATAATGGAATAATAATTTGAGTTTTTCGGTTTTCCTGTACATTTTTTTAAAAATACTGTATATAATTGTTAGCGGTTCATTTAAATGGGTACAAAATGGTGGGGTTTTGGCAGAAAGTCTTTTTTAGAGAGGGGAGGGGTTAAAACCCCCCGCGTAGTGGGTACGACCATGAAGGCACATCAATAGTCGATTATAGCAAGTATATAGTGGCATAGTGGTAGCTTGTTCGTACTCGTGCGAGTCTCTACACACCATGCGGAAACCTGTCGTAACTCAACACAGGTATTACCTACAGAGGCGGCTGAATATATTCATTAAATTGTTTGTATGTGTATATATATTTTTTTTTTTTTTTTAAGTAGAGACTCAGTGGCATAACAGAAGGGTAGCAAGTTATGCAAGGCACAAGGGCCCCCACGCAGAAAGAAAAAAAACGAAAAATTTTGAGACTTTTTGAAAAAAAAATATAAATTTAAAAAAATAAAACAAGTTTAAGGAAAGATAATGAAATTAGATTGAAACTAGTGTAAACTCTGACCATTTTCACCATTTTTGTATATTTGTTTAAATAACGGGTAAGGTCTGAATTTCCTCCCGTTCTCCTCATATTGAATGTTTTTTTTTTTTTTTTTTTTTTTTTAAAGATAAATCGCATACAAACAATTTAATGAATGTATCCAATTGACCTTTTCAGTCGCCTCTGTAGGTTATTACCCGTGATGAGTACGACACGTCTCCGATTGCATGGCGTGTAAAGACTCTAAAGACTCGCACAAGTGCAAGCAAGTTACCACCTGGCAGGGACGGTTTCAGAAAAAGCTTTCGGGGGGGGGGGGGGCGGTGACCTGAAAAATATCGCGTTTCCCTTACTTGAGTAACAATTTCTCTTCATTTCCTTCAAAAGTCCATTCTATCTAGTATAAAGCTATTTTTCTCGGGGGGGGGGGGCGGTGGGGGCGGTCGCCCCCCCCCCAAGGATCCGTCCCTGCCACCTGGCCATCGAAGTTGATTTGAAAGGTAACTTAAAATCACTCCATAACAAGACAAGAATTTTTCATTGCGGGACTCCTTATGTTAATATTGGATTCAAATGAACAGAGTGCAGCTAATTTTTTTAAACCAGTTTGCTATAGACCTCTCAGATTAGTTTTTTTATTGTTTCAGCTTAAAAAACCTTTATTAAAATGCCACTATTATTATTTAGAAACTTACAATAACGTCCTACTAAATAGAGTAAACAATAAAATGAGCTGT
The DNA here is from genome assembly GCA_963971405.1 of Psococerastis gibbosa. Lineage (NCBI taxonomy): Eukaryota > Metazoa > Arthropoda > Insecta > Psocodea > Psocidae > Psococerastis > Psococerastis gibbosa. Next base: position 27,115,939 of record OZ020485.1, read on the forward strand.
CTCCCAGTACTGCGGTATGAGGTTAAGCCATGATTAAGAAATGACAATGCCGTTGGGGGTGGTTTGAACTGTTGAATAGGAGGCTCATTGCTTCAGAGGATTAACACAAACGTTGCCAGTAGATTATTCAGTGGCAGTCTCACCCCTAGATAAGAAGTTGTGAAGCAGGCATGGTAATCCCCTTAGGTTCATGTGTATACATAAGACAATGACAATTTCACAACTAGGTGCATAATAACCAAAATATTAAGAACTAACTGGCCTTTTTTCGCAGAGTCAAAATTCTCATGAAATATCGATATAGCGTTGGGTCGTAAAGAACATGCCATTTCGCAGAACCTAACCCCGCACTTTTGCTTTCCTATTTAACGTTATTGTAAGGAAAACTTTTTCGATTTCGATATTTCAACGGATTTACACGTTTTGAGGTCCCAGGAACCCAAAAAGGTGCTTCTTTCGAAATGTGTGACTATTTGTCGGTCTGTAACTTAGCAGTATTTTAAAAATTACAATGTATGCTCGTACGATTGAGAAACAATTTAAAGTGAAAATAAAAAATAAAAAAAATTAAAATTAAAACCGACCCACCCCGTCGCTGTGCTAAGGCGGCAATTCCATCGGCGATTTTACTTCATTTGTGATTTGAGATTTTTTGTTTGTTTTGTTTATGGGAGACAATTATGTAGATACTTAACTATTATAAATTAAGTTATAATATGGTAGAGACTTATTAATGATGTCTGCTACCATATTATAACTTAATTTATAATAGATAAGTTAAGTATCTACATAATAGTCTCATTAAAACAAAACAAACAAAAAATCTCAAATCACAAATGAAGTAAAATCGCCGGTGGAATTGCCACTTTAGCTTTAAACCAAACTTAGTTGATATGACAACGTTATGCATTCATGTATAACACCCGATTTTACAACAGAAAGCTTAGCTTGAACTTGCTCATTTGGCATGACAGAGCTCGAAGTAAGTGGGATTGGCTGTGAATTTCCAAACAACATCATTTTTGCACCTGATGATATGACCAACTCCGAACACCAAGACTTGTCATAGTCATTTGAGCAGTTAAAGTTGAAAAATATGTGGAATATTAGAGGAGAAACAGACGTAGTTATACAGTAGGCCCATACGTACAATATTAGTATGGGGCATATGAAGGTTTGGGAGTAAAGGTTGTGCTTGGTGCATTACTATGATTAGTTCACCATTTTCCTCTTTCGTTTATTACAAATTTACAATTTATTCTTGCTCTGTTATATTTATTTTTAAATTCTATTAAATTGAATTAAATAAGACCTCTAAGTGCAGACACCTATTAGCCTACTCAATATTTATTATTTTACTATATTAACTTATCTTATAACTACTGTTTTCGAAGATATAGTACAGTATACAGTGCCATTTTGAGAGGAAAATTAGCACCCCAAAAATGGTTGTTTTTATTGACTTTTTATTTTTTACTTAATTAACAAAGCAAGTTATTAAATATTTGGCTCATGTCAGTTGTAGAAGACTACTTCATGCATCATATAATGGGAAATATTAAATTTTTGGTAGCTACCTTACTTTTTTCATAAAAACCAGTGGGGACTAAAATTTCGCGTAAAATGGAATTTTTTGATAGTGCTGCTAAAAAACCGGAAAAGAAAAAATACCTGATTATATGATGCACGAATTAGTCTTCTACAATTTTCTATACGTATGGCATATCCTCTTAAGCTTGTTGTTTTCACTTTGTTTGACAATGAGTTTAATGCCTTTGTATTTTTAAAGAAAACACTTCAACTGTGCAAACACAGTCCGGAAGGGCAAGCTTATGTTTTTGTAGCACTATACTCACTGTAGATGTAGGACGCATAATTGACGATAAAAATTTTTTGTGTCATTCGATTCTCTAGATTCCCGGCAATATCTTATATTATGCTTACGCTGAGTGTCCTCATTAGCTTATCTAACTTATCCTAAAGTGCGTTACCATTCCAGTGCTGCTACAATGTGCAGAAGTGCTCTCCGGCATGCGGTGCATGGTGCATCGAGTGCAAGTGCACCCTCAATGGTTGTGTGCAATTTGCCGATGACAGCAGAATTTTTTTATCCGAGGCAAATAGCACTTGGACACACATATGGTGCATCCGCTGCTAGTGCAGTTGACAGACTAAGAAGAAGAGAATATGTGTGCGGTCAAAGGTGCTTGGACAAGGAAGCTGCTATAGTGCATTAGTGCGGGAGGATTAACACCAGCTCACCATTTTTTTTATACGCCTAAATCCAAATTGAAAGAACAAATCGGAGTACCCCAACGGCACAACTATGCAATTATGTATAAATTTTATTTTCACAGGAAAATGAGCCGTCCAAAACATCCATTATATTAGCAGAAATACTCCTATACATATCGATACATCACTCTACTAACACCAATTGGTCACACAATTTTTTCTTTACAAGTCTAATTCAATAATTGTGGCCATCTGTGTCTGAAAGAGGTACATATAAATCAAAATGCTCAGAAACGTTTTTTTTAAGTTTCTCCTGTAATTTTTGTTATCTCTACCATCCATGAAATAAATGATCTATTTGTAAAGGTTAATGGCAACGGTGTAATACTATTCAACAAAGGGTTAGTTGGACTTACACTGTCTGTTATGTTAGTAGTCATTAGAGACATGGGCTTCGTCATCGAACAATTGGAACGGAGCCCATTATCAGGGGAAGGGGCAGTGGCGGTGCTAGAAATTTTAAGGTGGGGGGCCGTGACTTCTATCTAGGGGGCCAATGAAAAACCATATATTTTTCATTGGGAGTAGGTATACCTTAATGGAATTGTGTCGGACGTTTTTGAATTACGATAATTCTGCAATTAAACATCTTGTAAGATATCTCAAAAGTGGGGGGGCCCCGGAGGGGCCGGTGAAACTGTTGGGGAGCCAGGCCCCCTTGGGCACCCCGTAGTGCCACCACTGGGAAGGGGGCGACGTTTCGTGGGTGCTACTCCCATCATCAGGCTAAGTCCTGATAAGGACTGATGGTTAAGTCCTAATAAGGATTGATAGTTTCTGGAGATTGACTCATTGCTCTTGTATTCTACTCTGAATTATTGAGTAAATTCGATTCCCTTGAGGATTCGAATTACAGTTCTCCCGATTGAAATGCAAGCTCTCTAACCACTCGACCACGTACCTCGATGATTATGAGGTCCATGCCTCTAAAGGAAATAAACACAGCAGGCAATGTAAGTCCAACTAACCCTTTGCTAAATAGAGATATATAAAGTTTACTCTTTTAAGGCATTTCCCCTCCAATTGTCTCTTGAGGTAAATTAAAATTTAGTGTTCCGAAGTGTCCGCTCGGTTAACTGTCGGATAGGCTAGTCATGTTATTATTTTTATTATTACATGCCTACAGTATAATTAGAATTAGCATAATAATTGTACGTTACTAGAGAATGCGCATACAGCACATACTGCATAGAAAAAATTAAATTACTCACGACTTCATAGTATTCCATTTTAATAAGAAAACAAAAACTTAGTGTTTTAGCAAAACTTCTTATAACTACTATAAATAGAATTAGTAAAACCCAAATAATCGATAAAAAATTAACTTTGTCCAAGAAACCCACTGGTGTTCGTATAAAACCCTTTACTGCATATTGCATCAGAATAACGCGCATTAAACATGGATGGATTAATAATAGTGGCTATACTTGGTAAATCTGGAATTAATTGTGTTTTAAAAGTCAGTACATTAAAGTGTATGTAGGAAAGCACTTTGAAATTTTCTTTGGATTCTGTTAAGTTCTTGACTGCATTGTACATTGTGTTTACATTTATTATTTACGCTATTGAATTGAAAATCGGTGCATTATAGAATTTCTATTCTATTCTATTCTATTCATCGCAGCTTTCTTTACGCCATCAGTCAGTAGGCGAACTACCAGTTACTAAATTGGAATAACCAATGAAAGATAATGTATGCTGATGCCAGCATTTATTTTCATCATTCATTGGATACCGGAATTTGATATTTTGATACAGTTAATATTTTACCTTTAATCGTACTGGCTTTAAACGCATCTACATGGACTTTTCTTTTTAATTTTTTTTAATGAAAAGTGAGAAACTGTGAGAACAGCGTACATTGTTATAAGGTTTGAGGAGCGGTTTTTATTACAGTTATAGGGTAGACAGGTAATATATTTTCAAAGAGTGTAATAATTAAAAATTTCGCATACCAGCGCCATACCTCCCTTGGCCCTTCCCCCACCCCTTTCTTTCCCATATCCACAGACCACAACCTAGATAAGTTAAATTACAGAAAAATAACGTTTTCTTACAATTATTATTCATCCAAAGTTTTTTTACAATCTTGGTACAACTGGGTCTCAAAATTAACGTTTTAAGTTTTGATTTCGCATAGAACTGCTTATCTTTTCCTATGCCCTCAATTACTATTAATATAACTATGTGTTTTAAATAAATAATTAATGACTTTTTGTTTTTACTTATCCAATCTAGCGGAGTTAGGGTTATCAAGCTCTCTCTTACACTCAACTAGGGACCGCCTGCTTTGCTTACGCCCTCCGAGGCCAGAAAATACAGCAAGTGTAGGACTCGAACCAACAACCTTTCGGTGAAAGTCTGAGTCCGTACCACTACTCTAGATGTCCTAACATTTTTAACGAAGTAAATGAGATTTCTTTCTGTTTCAATAGTACTACTTATATGAAAACTTTTTGCAGCCGGGTTTTCTTTATATTTGTTTTTATATAGACAACATGGAAATATTTAGTTTAGTATTTATAGTATTTATGGAAATAATGTTCGTGAATGTATAATTTAATTTCTTCATTAAACAAATAAATAAAATCAATCAATAAATATTGACTTCTTGATCTATTACAACGCCAACCTGCTCGTATCGTATGCACAAAAAATAAACAATCCAAATAATTCTTCGTTGGAATTGGGGAGTGATTCAGACGTGCCCATTATCTATGGCCAGCTTAAATTAGGAACGAAGCATATAACCAAGGCTTTTTGAAGCGTAATGAATTCCATCTGCCAGCTAAAAGAAGAAAAACTTAAACTCAATTGGCACGTGGCCCTCCTTGAGGGACTCTCACGTGTCTGCGAAGGCGCAACGCTTCACTTGCAGCCTTTCAGCTAACTTTCCCGTTTCAAGTTATTTATTTGAAAGGACTCTGCATCCCATTTCCCTCTCAAAGAACTTAATTAAGTTTATTTGTTACCTCTACTGAAAAGACCAACACGAAAAGTTCTTTTCTTTTTTAAAGCAGCAGGTTGTACTGTAATTCATTGAAATATTTGGACATTTGGTTAATTTGAAGGAGTGATATAACAAACGATGAGGTACTCCTAAGGCCAGGTGAAGGAAGGATCTAATTAGGGGCCCATTCCATTGACCGGCTAGGGCTATTTCCAAAAACGGTGACGTGGTAGCAGACATTCAAGACTTAGGTGGCGTTTCCACCGACCTCGCATTGCAGAATGCAAATGACATTGACGGAAATTAGAATTTTTCTTTTTATAGAAATCTACTAAAATGTTTGTACTTAACATATCCCATGACGCCATTTTTTAATTTTAGTTTGTTTGTGATTTTACTGTATGATTATTGATCAATTTTAACTATGGTATAGAGGAAAATAAACATTTCCGTCAATTCTGCAATGCGAGGTCGGTGGAAACCCCGCCTTGAAGTCTTGAATGTCTGCTACCACGTCACCGTTTTTGGAAATAGCCCTAGCCGGTCAATGGAATGGGCACCTTACGACACGTGTGGATGCCAAGGATGAGACACTCATTGAGGGTGTAAATGCCAGGGCTCGAAGCAAAAATGGCGTGTACAGAAGACCTCAATCAAATTATGAAATATTTGTAACAAGGAAAAGAGAAGGACAGAGATAAATGGAGTAGGAGATGAAAATATTTGCTGCAAACCAATTGATCGATTGCCATTTAGGAAGACCTTAACAAACCTGAAGTTCTCACGTTACATTTTATCGAAATAAGTTAGAAATAGAGTAAATTAAAAATTGAGATTCATGACAGACATAAAAATGAAAAAAAAACGTAGTTTCCATTTTTCTGTACTGTTGAAGAAAAAGTATGATATATGTAGGTACAAACAGGATATATAGTAAAGGATTGCCAAGGCTTTATATATTCTGAAGTAAGCAAGGCTTTATTATGTAAGCCTATTGAGCTTATCAGGGATTTTGCTTGTTTTTACTGGCCAAGGGGCCTGCGTATTCAATACAGTAAAAAACACTTGTACTATCGTATTTCGTAACTGTATAATATAATATAATATATTATGAAATCATTTACCTGCTCAGCTTAAACCCTACCAGCTTTTGGCTATATATCCTGTTTTACCTATAGTCTATTGTAATATTGTATATACAACAAGTGATTCAACTACGGTACATTCTTTCCCCCAGTTGGAACAATATCTTTTATTTTATCCCTCCAAAAGGGATGTTTGCGAAAATAAAATTACATTTGCAAATTTTCAAAAATGATAGTAGAAAAGCAAATGGTGAGCTGGTTATTGTGTAATCAAGGAGAGAGCTTTTGAGTTTAGTGCACCCTTCTCTAAAAAATATTTGCGAATTGAAAGTACAATTACAGAGCACGTTTTCTTTCTATGGATTTAGTTGTTTGGAGCTTTACGAGTTATTGTAACACCAGCATAGTGCATGGCGATATAAACGAAGAAAAAGTGAATCTACAGGTACATTGTACATTTAGTCTAATGTCCATATAAGTATTTTATCTTTATTTCTTCTTCACAAAACATTTAATAATGTAGATTTTAATACCTAGAATAAAATTTGTATTTCTACAGCAAATTCAACAGCAATCATGGATACAAAATAAATATTGCAGAGGAAAACTATCAATTATTGATACGTTCTGTAACAGTTGTTGTAATAACCGACATCCGTCAAGCTTTTTAGCACTATGTAATCATTAAACGGGGTTAAGCATTTAAGTGATTTGGAAATTTTACTTTTTAAAGTTAGCCTGTGAATGTTTCGGAGTAAATCCGTGACAATGGCACTCGGACTAGGGCGCAAAGGGGGGCAAGGTATAATCGCTGTATGGTCATATTTGCCATATTGCCTGGTTTGAGGCATGCGCACATAAATTTGTTCTAAAAAATTGCGACACGCTCGTTAAAAAGTGAATCCCAATAAAAATTTTAATTTGAGAAATGGTACGCTTATCAAACTAACCCATCTAATCAAAAAACGATATAAGATCCCTAAGATAAAAACGATTAATATTCCAACATCAAAAGTTTCAAATCGGCGCCAATGAGTAAAAGTAAATAAAATTGTATTGTTTTCATTGGAGGTGGGTTAGACAGAAATAGACTCTCTAGTCTAAAGTCTCGGTCCGTAAATATAAGACATTTATTATAATTCAATTTCAAATTCAAATATATTTATTTACTGTTTTGATGTAAAATTTGTTAGTGTTTGTGGTTCAGAGGGGCACCTTTTGGCATTCGCGTGATGGGCCCCTCAATCTAATCCAAAAATTAATTAATCCTAAAATTAATTAATCCTAAAATTACTCCTAAAATACAATTAAATTAAAATAGAAAACATGTTAAACTTTAATTAATTAAAGAATAAAACTAATTACACAGTGAACAAATTACTTTAAAGTTTTTTTATTATTTATTTATATTTATTTATTATATAGTGACTTCTATACTCGTAAGTTGCTGCAATTTTTTTGCTAGAACCCTTTACATTTTTTCTTATAAGAGAGAAGGGTGCACTCGGTGCATTGTGCTGGACTAGGTTTGGATTATTGGAGTGGATACGCACCCGGGCCGGTGTGACGTCGGCACTCACCCTATAACCACCCAGGTTGTTGACGACACATGTGAAGATGGCATCTCTGCCCTGGGCTATCGTGATGTTTTCCAAAGGGTATAGAAAGTCTGGCTCGAAACCAAGGGCTGAAACCAAACAAAAAATGATTCAAATTTCCTTTTCATGGACTTCTAGTAACAATTTGTTTGTGAGAGATTTACAATTCAGTAAAATTTAGTTATAAGTATGGTGCAGAATAAAAACGAATGATGTCTATAAATTTCAACAATAGTAGCCATTAAAAAAAAAAAATGAATGAAGGTTCGACCGTTTTGATCATGTTCGACATCCACAAATTCAACCTTCTTTCTGACGTTTGATATGATACGCCAAACAAAAATAAAATTAGACAAATTTAAATTTCCATAAAATGAAGAATCCCATTGAAATTACAACTGGTATTTTAGCCTATTGACAGTTTAGCGTTAAACTTATTTCGCCCAGAAGGGTGTTGCAAATCCATTAATAAATGGCAAAGGACGCAACGCTCCCCTACGGGTAAGCGGGGAAACCGAGCCCCATGTGCTTTATAACTCACAATCAACGCTAACTTTTTCATTATATTACACTGCCAAACTTTCCTTGAAAATTTAGAAATTAATTTTCATTTCACCTTTTGATTGAAAAACAAAAATAATTAATCTAAGGTTGGCCGTTTTTAACGGATGGTCACCTTTTTTATCATTGCTTTTATTTGCACGTTGCTTCAACAAAGAGGTCCGCAGAGGTGAGCGAAGAGAGTTTATAAAATTTTGTATCGAGGAGATCAAGAATATATATTTTCGACTCGATGGCTTATTGAGGAACGGACAAAGCATAACATTCATTCATGACTAAAAAGACATTTGTTTTAGAGAGAAGGTGAAAATATTCCTCAAATTAGGACCAATTGTAAAATCAACAGAACAAAAATTGCAGCAAACAGATATACAGTATATAAAGAACGAACCTCAATTTCATATCTATATGTATACTAATAAGCATAAATTTGCAATACGAACTATTGTGCAATATACAATGCAGTATGCAAGAACGTATCCACGGGTTCCCACCCCTGGATACGTACCTGGGACCGATATATTCAAATACCGTACACTTGAACGATAATTACATTTCGTAATATAGCTAAAAGATGACACAAACATGAGTTTGTCAATGCTAGAAAAAAAGCGAAATCTCTTTCTTCGCTGCTTAACCGCAGTAACAGGCAGCATTATTGTCCCCCTATGGTCCTATGCTCGTTGACAATCAAGCAATAACGACAGTATTTCGTGTGTACTGTACTACGTATGGTCGAGCCCACCCTCATGCGAAATGAATATTTTATATTTAACTGCTTTGCATGACAATAATTGGTTGCTGGTAAACTATGGGCAAAAATTATGTTTAAATTGCACCTCACCATATTCATATAACCCATTTTCACAACAACTCTCTTAATGTTTTTTGGCGAAAGCCGTGCCTGAAATAAATCCTGGATGCGTGTCTGACAGTACAGCAACAACACGGATTTAAATGACACCATTACATTCGACATAGAGAGACTAAACCTAGTGAATTATCAAATAGCAATATTGTGTTATGTGAACTTCAATCTTAATCAATTTTTGCCATTCGATAGGTATTGATTTCTGTGCCCAGCATAAAAATTGGAGAGGTTTTCGAAATGGGAATTTGAAAAAAAAGAGAGGAGTGTTAGGTGTCGGATAACTGTCAAGACAAGAGGTACTTGTGTCGCGAGCACCCGCCCTCAAAATCGAGGCCAATTTCTCTAAAGCGATTTCGAGGACCCTAATCTGAAGCCTTTCAACCCAATGCCCCGCCTCGGGCTCTACACGATCTACGCGAGTGGAGTATCTGCGGGCAGCCAAGGATGCTTCACCTTCCCTCGCAGAGCTTATCTTCTTTACCTTTTACGGGCTGCTTTGTGTGGGTGACGTCTTCGTTTTACGAAGTGATTGCTTAAAGAAACTTTAATTGAATTATTTTTACTCAATTAGCAGAGTATTTTAAGTGGAAGCGTGGAAAAATATTAATAACGAGGAATTGGCTACTTGATCCGCATGGTTGCCGCATACTGGGTGTTCGGTTATCGAGCTGTTTCTCGGGGAGGAAAGTATCAATGGCGCGGACAATGTAAACGTCAAAATTTGTTATCAAAGAAAAATTCAAAAGTACAATACCAACCTAAAATTAATTATTAATTTTAGGTTTTTCCTCATCCGAATTATGTAATGCGTAGGTAGCATTGAAAATTCGAAAAATTTACACTTGTCATATAATAAATATACTAGTAGTAGTAGTAGTAATGTATTTCCTGACATAGCCTAAGATATTGAATATTTAAACTTTAAAGAATTGAAGGTAAATGGGACGCAAGGCGGCAAGGTGGTAGCATGCTTGTACTTTTGCGAGTCTCAACACACTTTGCGATCGGAGACGTGTCGTAACTCGACACAAGTACCTATTAGGTAACTTAGTGAGGCGATTGAAGAGGTTAATCGGATAGATTCATTGAATTTTTTGTACGCGATTAACCTTAAACAACCATAAACAAAGAAAGAAAGAATTGAATAAAGTCTAATGATAACCCTTCCAAGCACTCGTAGGACAGCCAAATCTTCTGGATAACGGAACTTAGCCTATTTAATATAATATCACACTGTGCGCCAACTGCTCATCCTATAGTATCTGTGGGTAAACAACAGCTGTAAATTAGAAATCGCGGAGCCTATGCTATTTACAAAAATGAAATATTTGGATGAATCTCGAATACAATTCAATATTACAAAGACATGATCATATTTCCTTAATAAATACGTCGTGCATTATAGTAGTTTTCCCCTTTGTGCTGCAGAAATTTGCGTGGAATATTATTCAAGGTAGGCTATTCACAAATGCGCTGTGCATTGCAATCGAAAGTGAAGACATGTCGAGAAGTAATAACTGGCGAAGTGAATTCACGGTGGCTGGGATGTCTTTATTCAGATTTGAGTGGTGACACGGGCAGATCACGTCCTTAATAACCCCACTCCTTTTGCAACCCCTGCATTCTCCACACTGGAATTCGACTCAACCCCTTTTCAATTTATTTTTTAATGTTTAAAAATACTTTTGACTCACTCCATGTAGTATCATGACACCAAAAATAATTAAAATAATTTCAATTAATGACAAATGCAAAAAGTGGGTCAGGTAATTTTCAAACAGTTTGACGTTCGTAAGAGCAAATTGGACACCCCGTCACACGTTTTTGTACAAACTCAAATTTCTTATGAAATATTGATAATAGAACCATAAATGATTGCTGAAAGGTAGAAGAAATGCTCCCTTACATTGTAATACGCAGTTTGTAATCGGCACAGACACTATTTGGCCACAGTTTTTGAAATGATGATGATCTATATTTTATGAGAAATTTTACTTTTGCACAAATAGCGTCTAGTGTTGTGTCCGATTATCTCGTAAGCCGTATTTATTACAGGTTTCCCGAATGGTCCTGACATAGACCAAACAACCTATGTTCATTAAACAAATTTCTTAAGGTTAGTATATAATGTATATTAAAATACTGGCATTGCCAATAAAAATGTTCCGCCTAACAGCAACGGTTGCTGTTGTGGTGGGAATAGTTAATTTCGGGAAAATCAGTATTTAGTATAGATAATTTCATTGATTCCCTCATTGTTACAGAGAATATGGATACTTTCGGGCCATTAATTGAAGATAATGAATCCCATCGCTTATTACAATATTTGCATAAACATTGGAATAAATAGCCAAAAGTCCAGGTTTACAGATTTATCACCACTAACCATCCTTGCTGAAGAACGAATTTCTTCACGAATGGGTCCTTTTTTTATGTATTTGAAACAAGTCGGCACTAGCACGAACGCGCAATTTTGCCAGAAAAAGCATAATGTTTGGTTTTATACATGCGCATCGACGATCAAGCATGCCTTTTAGTGGCATTCTATTTATTCACCGTTGACCGTTCATACTGTGTGTATATACCGTATACCGTAAATTAAATATAAAGATAGCCTACTGTTGACAGGGTAAAAGTATGTTGTTTTTTTTAATTTATCGATTGCGAGAAATATAAATATAAAAATCAGCAACGAAGTAATTCACAATACAATAGCCTATTGCTAAAATGTTATGGGCCAATATTGTTTTCGATATTATGTTAGATGCATGGCGTAAAATTTATGGTAATAATAAGTTAAGCCCTGGTATCAACTTGAAAGAGAAGCTAGAAAACTTTATTAAAAAGAGGAGAGAATAAAGAAAATTTTCTCATCATCGGCTGCTTCAAATTCCAAAGCATGTCCGTGCGAGGCTTCTGTTTACATTTTAAGAATATGGAAAGAGAAACTTATTTATCTCAAAGGCCCGGCAAAAAGTTTCATGCTTGTACATGTACTGCATCCAAGATTTCATTTTTGCATTTCCGTCTTCATATCTGTCTGTGAATTCTAATAACTTAAATTATGACGTCTAATGCCTGGCTTTTTTATTAGCAGCTGAGACTCGTATCTGTACTTGGTTATGTCATTTTTTCGCCTGTTTCATAGCGTCAATGGCAAGCTTGTCTAAGCTTGTCCATCATCGCTTGTACCCAGTGTAAGTTGACATTGAGATCGTATAGCAGTTTGCCAACGGCCAAAATTTCATACGGTAACAATACGAATAATGTCCGAAATTCATGGGGTTGTTGGCATTTGACAAGGGACCTAAGGGGCCTGGGACCATAAAAAGTCCTTCAAAAATTGATTATTAGTACAAAGCAGCTGTAAAACACTTAATATATGAAAAACAGTAGGACATTTTTAGGAGTAGGCAATTTACACTTAAATAACTAAAGATTTATTAAAGATTTAGTCTATTCAAGTTGTAGAGAACTATTTCTTATAAAGATCTCAGTATTTCATTTTTCACATTCACTTTGTAAACTTCGTCATAGTAAATAAAATAAAATAAAATAACTTTGTCAACTATAGCTAAAATATATTTAAAAACTTAAATTAAAGGCGTTTAATATATTTTAGTAATAATATTTGACAAAGTTATTTTATATTAATTACAAAGTTCTCGGTGCTTCACCTTTAATTTAAAAAATTCAGGAATATTTTCAATATATATTTTTAAAATAAATTGTAGATTGTTTTTCCTCCTTATATGGCGCGCATAGAGTAAGGTTTTTATAATACATTATAATTACTGTATTAAGTACTGAGTATGTCTCCATGCCCCTGGTGTCCATTCAATATCTTATAATGGTTTTTAGAGCAAACGACTTCAATGGCCAGGTGGTAGCGTGCTTGTAATTGAGCGAGTCTCTACACACCATGCGATCGGAGACGTGTCGTAACTCAACACGGGTACTAACCTACAGAGGTGACTGAAGAGGTCAATCGGATACATTCATTAAATTGTTTGTATGCGATTAGCCTTTTTATTTAAAAAAAAATCATTTTGATATATATTTAGAATTGCTAAAGAAAACTGTAACATGTTGTAGATAAAAAATTCACAATGTGATATCCTTAGTATGGTATTTTACGAGGAAAGGTTCAAGAAACATGTACGGTAAGTAATCTTTCAAATCGTTCCCCTGAATACCAAAAGCGAGCTCAAAGGTTCCTTCTCACATTGTTGCCATAAGAAAACTTTGCAAAGGTGACTAGAACGTAAGATACATCTTTTTATGCGAATAACTCCGAAAAGAAATCGAAATCATTCCAGGAATTTTTCGACAGTGAAACTTAGCTAGTGTTATCCTAGGGAAAGGCTGTATGCAGGGAGGTAAGAGGGGTTGAAATCTTTTCCTCCCCAAATGAAAACAGTTTACACTTGATAGATTTGAATCGGACAGATGGGAATACCGATGTACCCTCAAGTCGATGTCAAACCCCCTTCCCCTGACAAATTTTCCCTGGATGGGTACAGCCTAGCCCAGATATCTGCAAGAAGCATCGACAACATACTGCAGCCTAGGCGTAAAATGATTCCTTTGGGCTGCAATTACTAAAGACAATAAGGCTATAATATTGTATTGTGGTAGAAGCATAAATACAAGGAGCTGTTGTATTTTAACAGCGGAAGGAAGATATGCTGTCTTGTAATTATAGGGGAAAGCAGCAGCATAAACAATGCTCATGGCTTTCATAAACAGCTAGGCCCAGCTCATAAGTACCCGTATGTCACCGGAGTTATGCAATTCAGGTCTGTTCATATACATACTACGTACAGTATGTAAGATCTAGATTTCTCAAATTATATAGAAGCCTTGATAAAATTAAACATAAATTAATTGTCTACATTCTATACGTAGGAAGTAGGTAGTTATTTGTTATTTGGGGTAACTGCATTTTTACATTTAACGCAGATATTTCCAATTATTTTTTAAACAAAGAAGTTTGTTTATTTCGTTTTTAATTTATTAAGGCCTTGTTTCAAAGCCGCAAAGATATGAAATTAGTCAAATAAAAAATTTGTAAAAATAACAACTTTAAAAAATCAGACTGATTTAAAACTAATCAATAAAATCCGTTTGAAACTCTCTATCGTGTTTTTATTGAGCAATAATACATGAGCGAAAATGCAAATTTACTACCTTAAAAGAATCACGAAACCATACAAGGCCTGTTTTCATGAATTTTTCGAAAGTCCATTTTCAAGTATTTGCGACTGCGATGATTTAATTTATTTTGTCAACATAACCAGGCCTTCTTTGTTCACAAAATATTTGGAAACCTCTGCCTTATGATATTAGTTGGAGCAGTAGAAAGAGAAGCTCCCCCATAAAGATTAACATAATCGATACTAAAAAAAAGAAACACAGTAGGTTTGCTACATAAAGTTAAATATTTAGTAGAACTAAAATAGACATCGAAAAATATTATCAACCTAAGGCCGGTTTCACCATCATAGATACACTGAAATGAGAAAATCAACAATTGTGAAGCAATGCAAATTTTTAATTAAAGTTTAGAATTTTTGTTTTACTATGGCCTCACTTTTCCAATTTTCTCCATCTTATTTATTTAGGGTACTTTATTTAATTATGTTAAAAGTGCCAGCCAACATCAAATAGTAATTTTCTCTTTGCAAATCAAAGGAGAAAAGCTGTCAATTACATTAAAATTTCGATTTATTTAATGGCGCTATAAGGACGAAATTGAGTAAAAGACGCGACTGGATAGCTTTAATTCCGCCATTTTATACTAGGGCTTAATTCATTTTACATGTTAATATACGTTTTTATTGTTGCGTATAGTTATGATTATTGATTTTCAATATGTAAATTATTGGAATTCGCAGAAACATTTATTGCCTAATATGCATAAAGTATAAGGATGTCTGCTAGGTAGGCTTGCCTTACTACATAGTATACGTTTTGGTATAGTAAGCACACCGCAGTTCTTAACTAAGAAATTACATCATTACTCACAAAAGTTTTATGTTTTCGTTAAGCTAATAAAAACAAGATGAAACAACAAATTTTCGAGCAATTTCAGCAATATCTACGAATTGGTATTAAGGAATATATAAGGGGAAACGCTTCAAGTTAAGGACCGTCGCGGGACCCATTAGAAACTGTATATTCGATGATTGTATTTTTATTACTCTCTCATCTGGTACAGTTTGCCACATATTAGTTTTATAGGCGGTCTCATCACAACGCGTCACAGGTGCTAAGTTCTGTCTAGATGTTGTTAATCCCCTACATATACTTGTTTGAAGATGTGTGGTACCTCTTTCGACAGGTATGCGTCTTGTTGGTTTTAATCCCTAAAAGTTTAGCAACATTTCCATTCTACACATCGCTCCACCTTCAGGTAAATCTCCTCAGAGGAATTTCTATTAGTTGTTTCGACGTGGTACCGTACTATAAAATTAAGCTCACTCAAATGTTCCACAGTCCAATATGTACAATAATTACCATTATAAGCTATAAATGTTACTGAACAGTTCAGTATATTACCTTAGACTACATTTTTAAGAGAAAATTAGCACCCCAAAATTTGCGGTTTGTATTGACTTTTTATTTTTTATTTAATGAACAAAGCAAGTTATTACAACAGATTTGGCTCATTTAAGTTGTAGAAGACTACTTCATGCATCATATAATTGGAAATATTAAATGTTTTATAACTTAGTTCTTTCATAAAAGCCATTGAAGACTAAAATTTCGTGTAAAATATAATTTTTGGAAAAACTACAAAACCGAAAAGTAAAAATAGCTGTAAAAATAACATGATGCACGAAGTAGTCTTCTACAACTTAAGTGTGCCAAATTTTTAATAACTTGCCGAGAAAATGAAATAAAAAATGAAAAGTATTTAATTTTGGGGTGCCAATTTTCTACGTAGCATATAATCTTAACAATAGATTTATAATTTAGGTTTATATTTATATTTTATGCTGTAGAAAACTTCATGGGCTAGCTAAAAAATAAAATTTAATAATTATTTATTCATATCGTGTACATTGTAAATTTTATTGTTGTACCATAAGAGAATATAATGATTTATTTAATGATTTAATTTTTAGGCCAAATCATAAATATTACCATTAGTTTCATTTACGAGCAAAATATAGTAGTTTATTGGATGGCGTATTTTGACGGCAAAAGTTGAATATTTCCTTCGCGATAAGACCCAATTATATTTTTCAAACTCCTCTTTACATGATTTCCTAACTGGCTCTTTTCACATTTTAATGTTGTTATGTTAGGCTCCAAGCTAGCAAGTTATAAAACTATTCAAGTTTAAAATCACGAAACATTTCTGCTTTATCTGAAATTTACGAACGCACCCCATGGCTATCGTGGACATCTCAACTACTGGTTGTCACGGTAACCTCTTCCGGCTCTACATGCAGCCCTTGATGGACTTTGGCCTGCTCAACAACACTCCTCCAGTCATGTTTTATGTCAACCCGCACACGTGCCAGTGCCTTGCGGTATTTGTATTAATTGTATTAAATGGTAATTGCTGCTGGTATCAATATAATATGTAATCTCGTTTGTACTCCACGAGCTACGGTCTCCAAACTTTATAATTCGTCCATCCAGCGGTTTCGTGGGCACCCCTGTAGTCGTCTTTCCGTTACCCCAGCTTTATACATTTCATACGACATTCTTATGACTTGTCTACGCCATCTTAGACGCTTCGTTTTTATAAAATGGACTATGTCTTCTCCATTGAGTTTTTGTTGTTAAATTGTTCGGGGGGGTGTATTATTGGCCAGCGAAATTACCCGGTTAAAATATTTTTGCCCCTCCCCCCAAAGTTGACATAGGCCTAGTTCACTACAAATGAAAACCCTTGGGACATTTTGAAAATGGATAGATGAAAAGTAGTACCTATTTTACATATTGCATGAAATTTTGTTTTGCCCCAGGGAGGGGCAAGCGCTCCCTTATGGATACCTACGCCACTGCGACAGCCTGGTTGAACCCTTGGATATTGGAATCACTCTTTGGACATTAACGGGATGTGAAACTATTTACGACTATTAATACGCCCGATTTGGCAAAGGTCAAAACTCAATCCTTAATGTGACACATTTGCCCGAGGCGTGCAAACAAAGACATATCATAAAGATGTTCGCATTGCGCTATCTAAATGATGGTCTGAGTCACAGGTTGTTTCCCGACAAGGCGGGAACACAATCAAAGTGTCGTGGAAGGAGTTCAAGTTGAGTTTATACTCGTTTACGGAGGTTTAAACATCACAATTTAATTTCTTAAGCTTAATAAGCATTACTGTATTGATGGTGATCATTTTCTATGCCTGAACTGTAATTTCATGGTAAGTAATAACGACTAATGAAAGTTTTGAAAATTAATCATGTTACGTATCTAGAATACCCACATACCGTTGTCAAGAATGTGAAAATAGGCTATAATGAGTGTACGTGTTTTATGAGAACAGACTCACTGGAGTATTTTTGTTCCAAAAGAAATGACCTAGTATTATACAATAAAGTATTCAAGTCACGTAGAAGTAGGGTTGGGCATATAGCTATATTTGGTTCATTATAGAGTGAATCATCGGTAAACTAAGACAATGGCTAGAAAATTGCACATGACTGGATGAGAATGGTAGGTTGAGCTCATGTGGATAGGCATTGTAAATAAGGTATAAAAGACTAAAACAGGATAGCATTTTGTGGTATAGTACTGACTATATGACCAGGGACGGATCCAGCCCATTTTTTTTGTGGGTCAAAATAGGAAAAACATATGTAGGATCAATTAAATCAGAGCGTAATAAATTAATTTACAATAAGTATATGACACTGTCTGACCGAGGGGGAGAGAATGCACAAAAGGTTAAATAAAAAGGGGCAGATTTGGCTTTGTGCGGATATAGGCACTGCTCTTGTCGCGGACATTAATAATTAATATATGTATAGTGGGTGGGGGTGATCACTAATGAACCCACTAGTTTTTACTTAAAAAAGAAATGCGCGCCTAAATTTGAAGAACCGGTCCGAGTTTACTCGAACATGCTTTCCAATTTACCAATTAGTAGATAGAGAAAATGAGTAATATCATGGAAAATAATTTTCCTTATGGTTAAATTTCCAATATCTCGGGGGGGGGGGGGCGCGGTTGTCCACCTGACGCCACAGGAGGTCAGGTAAGGTAAGGTCAGACCAACACATTTAACCACACATTAATAATAGCAGGGTACGCAATGCTTTGAAGTGAATTTTCAATCATTTTTTCAAAAAAACATGTTTTTGCACAATACCAAATAGTTTTTTGGGAAAGCAAGCTGTCCGGTCTCGTTACTCAATTTAGAACCTAAAACATGCTTGAAGGTAGAAATCATCGGTAGAAAGGTTTCGCAGAAAAATTATTTTTTAGAAATTTTTAGTCATTTTTCATTAAAATTTAGTTATTTTTATTTTTTTTAACCCCAGAAGCAAACTATCAAGGGGCAATCGACCCCCCGCATTCTATCAACATTAATAACGACTACAGTATATGTGAATTTAAAAGAAATCGATGGAGCCGTTTTTGAGAAATATTTTTTAGACGTTTTTTTTTGAGTTTTTTTAAAAATAAAACCCCCCAAATTTAGTTAGCCCAAAATAAAAATAAAATTCCGAGGTATGATTTTTTTAAACCTACATGCAAAATTTCATCAAAATCCACCGAGTAGTTTGCCCGGAAATCGATGAACAGGCAGACATTTCGTAAAAACCCTTTTTTTTTTGGTTTCCTGGTGCCTCAAAACGTGTAAATCCGTTGAAATCTCGGAATCGAAATTTTCGACCATCACAAAACTTTCCTTATAGTACGTATAAATTGGAAAGCAAAAATTATTCCTAATCTTAATTAAATGATAATAATAAAAAATCATTAACGTACGTGCTCGCGGATATAGGCACTTGCCTCAGTTGCCTATTCGTAAATCCGCCACTGTAAATAAAGAACCGGTCCGAGTTTAATCGAACATGCTTTCCAATTTATCAATTAGTAGATTGAGAAAATGAGTAATTTCATGGTAAATAATTTTCCTATGGTTAAATTTCCGATATCTCGGGGAAGGGGGGGGGGGTCCATCTAACGTCAGACCAAAACGTGAGCGTGAATTTTCTATCATTTTTTCAAAAAAAAAATTTTTGCACAAAACCAAATAGTTTTTTGGGAAAGCAACCTGTCTGGTTTCGTTACTCCAATTAACACCTAAAACATGCCTGAAGGTAGAAATCATCGATTGAAAGGTTTCGCAGAAAAATTGTTTTTAGTCAGTTTTCATTAAAATTTAGTTATTTTTATTTTTTTACCCCCAGAAGCAAACTATCAAGGGGCAAGCGACACCCCTAACACAACTACAATATACTGTATGTGAATTTAAAAGAAATCGTTGGAGCCGTTTTGGAGAAATAATTTTTTTAGACGTTTTTTTTGCATTTTTTTGAGAATAACCCCCCCCCCCCCAAATTGAGTTAGCCGGAAAAAAAACAGTCCTGAGGTATGAATTTTGTGAACCTAGAAGCTCAATTTCAATCAAATTGACCGAGTAGTTTGCCCGGAAATCGATGAACAGACAGAACTACAGACAGACAGGCAGACAGACAGACATTTCGTAAAAAACACTTTTTTGGGTTCCTGGGACCTCAAAACTTGTAAATCCATTGAAATCTCGGAATCGTAAATTTTGAACATCACAATACTGCACAAACCCCTGGAGCTTATTGAAAATTACTATTCATTTCATTACTTTTCGTTCCCTCTTCTTATGTTTTTCTTTTTATAATTTGATTGTTATTTTTATAAATCTGTGGACTGCAAGATAGTTGCCTCGATAGCTTTATGATTACTGTTTACTGTATATTACCCATAACATATAATATAATAGCAAAACAAAATAGTGCCATGGAGGAAGTTAAATTATTGTACTCAATTTTCTGTGTAAGATTTGCATTTCATAGTATAGTATATATTATAAAAAACAAAATTGCACTTAATTCCACAACATAAGTTATGTTGTGGAATTAAGTGCAATTTTGATTTTTATATATAAAGCTATTAATAATGTTTCACTTCCACGAAGTCACTGAGGAAACTCTCTCATGGATAATGCATGATTAACTTAAGTATTAACTTAGTAAACAAAACATAAACCAACCTATTTTGGGGTGATGCAAGGGTTGCTAATGTCGACGGTAAGCTGCTCCCCAAACGTAAATTTTAAAAACAATTCACATTGTAGCCTATTTCAATTTTATTTCTAATTTTTCCAATTTAAAATATCCCTATATAATAATAAAAATGGACGTTTTCTTGCAACTCTATGAAATGAAAAAAAAACTCACATATTTGTAATATATCTTTATTTTTCCAGAACAATGCATTCACTTCCAACACAAGGAGAGGTCGCATCTCCGAGCAGCAATTTTACTAGGTCCCGTTTAATTGTCAAACGTCTAAAGCGCATGCGCACCAAAACGTTCAGCCTAGTTTTGCCAGACGATTCCGACGGTAGTGGCGGAAACATCTCTGACGAGCTTCAATCTCTTCCATACTCAGTTAATTTCGGAAATAATTTTAAAATCAATTCCATTACTAATGGCACGGATCAGCCACAGTCTCTACCGTATGAAGTAAATTTTGCAAAGCAACACAGCGTCCATATGAATGGGAGTGAAAGGGAAATAGTTTTATCCAACACTCCTCTGGCTATGCCACAGAACGAAGCTGAAACAATAGATACAGTTGCACGTGGTAGAATTACGTCCGATGAGAGCGATTTATCTATAACCTACTCATTATTAGAAGATGATGCAGATGACAACGAAGTCAAAAATGACGTAGACATTATTAACGATGCTGGCATTGAACAGTTTGGAATAGTTTGTGGAACACCCCTAAGTGATCTGATCAAAGACGATAATATTCTCAATATGCCCCATAAATATAAGGTGAGTAGTAGTGAAAAATAGGCAATTAGAAAACTTTTTGGGGCGGTCTCCGCAAGCATAGCTTGAAAAGTTCGGTAAGTAATACTGCACAGCATCACCATACGTTGATGCGGTGTCGTTCTGAATTCCTTACCGATACTTTTCAAGCAATGGTGGGACCGTACCAAAGTGTACCGATGAAACGTATATCTAATAACGGCTATCTTTAGTATTCTCATATATGTATATATGTATTCCCCTTTTTAAACAAGAAATGTTGTACACACATTCGCTACACTGTGTTCTCTATTATGTGGTATATAATGTACTGTAAGTTACCTGATATAGTATAGGATAGTAGTAGTGGTGGTGTGAAGTAATTTAATGGAATTGACTATTGCCTTTGCAGAAAATTGTGAGTCCTCCATTATTACTAGAAGAAATCGAGGATTCGTTACCAGGGGAATATTCATTGAAAAAGGATTTGTTTTGTCCCTACAGTGTCATTACGTATCGGATGCTGTCACGATTGAAGCGAATTATGGTAAATCATAATGTATTAGTAAAACAAAACAGGACATGCAGAGTAGTGGCACGGGCTCCCACTTTGGTTCAATGAAGCTATTTTCAATAATCAAGCCATGTAGAGCATAGGGACCAGGCCCGTACCCAAGGGGGGGGGGCATGAGGGCCAAGCCCTCCCCCCTAAATTTGATAAAAAAATAATAAATAATGTAAAAGTTTTAGCTAAAACTACTGAAATCCTACGGATGGACCTATTATTTAAAAAAAAAATTGTTCTTGCCCCCCCCCCAATTATTAAATCCTGGGTACGGGCCTGATAGGGACACATCCGTTAGTACTCTGTTCCAATATAGTCTGTGTTTTTTATAACCAATCTGCGATCCAAAAGTAGTATAGAAAAATCGGTTATCGTATGTTATTTGTCTCCGATTAAAAACTGTAAGTTCAAGAAATTATACGCGGTATTCGTATCGATCTATTCCGACAAAAACGAATCGATACCACTTGGAATCGATGGTCAGGGAATCGATTGAAAGTACTCGGTATTCGAAAGGAATAACTCGATCAAAGTACTCGGTAATCGAATGGAATTACTTGATTCTGGAATGACATGGAATCGGATGCCCTTATTTCATTAGCACAACGGTTGAAGACGCGCCCGAACACCTAATGCCGATCTAAAGGGTGTACGGCAAGCCGTGCCTTAAAAAAAAATGAAACAAAGGAGTAGCCAGAATTTAAACCAGATGTAGGGTACCATACGATAATCTAATCTAAAAAAAATTATTTTTAGCCATATAACAATAAATATATCCCTCCAAAAAACGGAAAGTTTACAGAAGTTAAACATAACGAGACTATCAAAGCCGAACTGAACAGGCTACAATTTGAATTAGGTGTGCAAGAAAAACTACTGGGACAAGCGAAAAAGGCTCTATCATTCTCATCCATGTCCAGGAGTAGAGTAGAATTACATCTGGAAACTGAGACAAATCTCCTCTTGACATGTGAGTATCAAGGCATTAAAACTCAAAAAGGGGGCTGAGGTGGTTAAAAAAGTGTAAGCTCATTATGGGCCACTTTGAGCAGTTTTAATTGTCTAGATGAACAATAGAGTTCGAGCTAATAATCTTTGGTGTACTCGTATGTAACAAGCGTTTGTAAACCATATGCTGACTTCAGGTAGCCTAAATATGCAAAATTTTCTTGTCCTGTATTGGATACATCTGTTAAAAATGAGACTGTGTCAATAGTTTAAAAAAAAAAGATGAAAGTTCTGATACTGCCTAACAATCATTTATTTAGCGGTAGGTATAGGTATTGTATTATCAATGCATTATTTGTAGTATTGTCAATGCGAGTTTGGGATATTGCTTTTCACCGTGACAGCCAATGCCATGCAATAACTTTTGAATAAATATATTAAAATTACTCCAATCTACCTCAAAGCAAGCTTGATATTAATTACTTCTTTCAGGCGCTAAATTAAAGGCAATAAAGAATGAGATGGAGAGGCTACGTAAGGCTTACGACGATGAAGAGTATGAGGAAGGAGTTCCGGGAGGAGTGGCAGAGATACGTGAAATAACTGTTACCATTGAGGAGCCAGCCGCATTGAATTCAAGTAAGTTACTCCAATAAAATATTGAATATTAAGGTTAAATTAGAGAATAAAGGCCTACTCTGTAATCAGCTCATAGAAAAGTCCCCAACAGTCTTCAGGATTCGACTCCAGGAGCCTGCAGCCTGATCGAGGCGATTATAATACCGGTGTTTAATAAATACCCTAGGATTATAACAGTAAACAAACAAATTTTGAATAGCGCTTTCCATTATAAAATTATCTTGTTTACATTTTTAATACCAGGGGATTAAATAAATACCGGGGTTAAATAAATACCCTAGGATTGTAACAGTAAACAAACAAATTTTGAATAGCACTTTCCATTATAAAATTATCTTGTTTACATTTTTAATACCAGGGGATTAAATAAATACCGGGGTTAAATAAACACCCTAGGATTATAACAGTAAACAAACAAATTTTGAATAGCACTTTCCATTATAAAATTATCTTGTTTACATTTTTAATACCAGGGGGTTAAATAAATACCCTAGGATTATAACTGTAAACAAACAAATTTTGAATAGCACTTTCCATTATAAAATTATCTTGTTTACATTTTTAATACCAGGGAATTAAATACATACCGGTATTATAAACGCCCCGATCAGGCTGCCTGGAGCTTCTCATTTCAAATATAATATAGGCTAGGATTTATTTGAACCGCCCCATGTGTGAGTGAGTGAGTGAGAGAGTGCTAATTTAGTTTAAAGGAAATATCAATTCGAATTTAAAGGGTATTGTAAATTTTACTACTGTTTTAGTTGCTGACCCCTAGTTGAGTGTAAGAGAGGACCTTATGGCCCTAACTCCACTGAAGTGGTCTCAGCTAAAAAAATTAAGTCATTATTTATTTATTTTGTTATTTTTCAATAAAGTCGTTTTCAATTCAACTCATTTTGTTTGTAGAAGTGGACAATTAGGCAATTATGCGGTAGCCGGTTTCAGACGTTTTTTTATTAGCTCAGCCAGTTATTATGGGGGGGGGGGGGGGTAGCTGCCGCCCTACCGGGCGTGTTGCTGACCACAGCTTTCTCAATAGAGCAATAGTCAGGAAAGAGGTTTTTCCACCAGTCAACTCCTAATAGTTTGTCGTTCACGTAAGAAGTCTATTTTGAGCCAATTATGCTGGCAGACCTAGAGTTCTATAAAGGAGAGATCGGGCATTCGCTTCCCGCCGAAAATGTATATTTGAATTTCTAGGACTATACGCGACGCCTTCTATGACCAGCCATTGAAATAATGTACCAGGTGGTCCCAAGATTACAAAAAAAAATGCAAGAAATATTTTTGGCGCGCTGGAACGTCCCATCTTCTTTTTCAGGGCTTCCCAGGGTTTTCCCAGGAAAAAATTTATATTTAAAATTTAGAAAAAATAATGCCGAGAAGATGGGTTATGGTGAACGGTAGATATACCTAGATTATGTATTGTTATAGTAGGCAGTAGGTAGAACGATGTTTAATTTGTATATATATTATTTTTTTATTTAATAAAAGGTCAATCGCGTAAGAAAAATTTAATGAATGTATCCGATTAACCTCTTCAATCGCCTCACTAACCTAATAAGTACATGTGTTGACATTACGACACGTCTCTGATCGCAAGGTGTCTTGAGACTCGCACAAGTACTGAAGTACAAGCACGCTACCACATTGCCACCGAAGTCGCTGTGTTCTACTGGGAGGCTGGTATTGCAGTGAACAGACAGAGAAGCTGGTTGGCCGGTCATTAGATAACTATGAGTCAACCATGTAGTTTAGTCAATAAGACAATTGTATTTGTTAATCTAGAGTACTCATAAATAGACTGTTGAGAGTAAAGGTACACACGTCAGTGGACAAAATTTATTGGCGGACCCATTACAAATAAAATTTAAATTTCAGCATATTTAATTTGTGTCGCTGTGGAGAGGGACAACGTCAAGTCGTCGACCCTCAGAGATTGTTCAGGAAATGAAACCAAGCGGTTTGGCATTCCTCTAGTTTTTCATAATTTGCCATCCAATTTCACTGTTACCGTTTATCTCTATGGAATTGATGTAAAAGACGTAAGTTAATTAAATTATTTATTTTACATTAATTAATTAAATATAAAATGACACATAACATTATTAAGTTATTGGAAAAATATTAATTATGTTACAATGGAGTGTAATTAGTAGTAAGATGATTGTGGAATAAAATGCCAGTTTAAAAACTACAACACACTCATTAATTGATTTGAACAGCAATTAAAGGTTATTGTTGGCGTCACAGAATGCAAAAATTACATGTCAGTTGGAGTATTGGTGGTCGAGTTATAAATTAAAAATCATTTCCAACTTCAATATCTCGAAAAGTAAATAAATAAATATTGACTTTATGTTCTATTACTAAGCCAATCTAGCGGAGTTAGGGCTATAAAGCCCTCTCTTAAACTTAACTAGGAAGACTCGGGACTTTACATGCCCTCCCATGGACAGAAGTTGTAGCAAGTGTGGAACTCGAACCAACAGCCTTTCGGGTGAAATTTGGAGTCTGTACCACTACCTTACATGTCCTGACAGTACAAATATGAATATTCACATTTCGAAATAACTTTTTGTTTGTTCATAAACACAAAACAAACGACATTCCATAAAAAAACATGAAACTCATACCATTCCATATAACAAAAACATGCATTCCAAGACGACGGTCGAATTGTTGGCCATATCAGAAATGTATTATTTTCGATCAAAAGACCTATTTTTCATGTATAGTGCTACTCGTTAACGTGATGCGCCCTTGCTGGACCACCCTGTATATGAAATAAAAATTTGATTACCTTACTTTTATTATATTAACGTAGTTACAAAAATATTTGATTACAGTCAGGAAAAAAACGCGTATATTCGAAATCGGACTTGTTCTTATTTGGTCACAGAAGATCTCCCAAAAAATATGATGACGTCGAGCATACTTTTATTCTTCATGGCAGCTGCAGATTAGAACTCTCCCATCTCAACAGCACCGAACTAATGTTTCTGGCGGTAAGCAAACTATACGCTGTTGTGTGTCAGAAAGAATAATAATAATAATAATAATAACAATTCTTTATTTCCAACAAATACAATAATTGGACAAAAATACAATAAGGGCTCCCATGCCTTCATAGAGGCGTGCGGGATACACCCTACAGAGTACAGTTTAAACATTATTCATTTTATTACAATCATGATATAATACTAGTATTAGTTACATTGCCATTAGTGTTTGTTATATATATCAATGTAACCTTTTATGCTCGTATTTGGCCTTGCGAACTTATTGTAACTACTAATAAATTGATACTAGTAAACTTGTATAGGCCTACATGAATTATGAACGTCTACTTGCATTCGTAAAGTAAATAATTGAGAAAAGCTAAGACCATAATTGTAATTTTCTATAAATTTTCCTTATCCAAAAGTTATTGGAATATCACTGTCCGAAATAAGCCGAATACAATACAATACAATACATGCAATGCTTGGGAGCTAGAGATTATTATTTTTTTACATTTTATTTTCTCTTCAAAACTTAACGCAACCTTCTGAATGATCAAACATTTCGAGGAAAAAAATGGGGGTTCTAGTACAGTAAAATTTGTAATTGTACTGAAATCACAAGCGGAGTCAGCGGATTCTCTGTAAATCAACGTAGTTTCCTTCACCAGTGTCCATAAGACAAGCACTCTATCTATCTATTCTATAATTCAAAACCTCTACGCGCTCTATTTATAAAGGTTAATGGCAATACTATTTAACAAAGGGTTAGTTGGACTTACATTGCCTGCTGTGTTAATAGTCATTGGAGACATGGGCCTCATAGTCATCGGACAAATAGAGCGGAGGCCATTGTCAGGGGAAGGGGGCGACTTTCGGGAGTGGTTGCTACTCCCATCATCAGGCTAAGTCCTGAGAAAGGCTGATGACTTAGTTCTGATTAGCACTGACGGTTTTTGATCGATTGATTCATTGCTCTTGTTTTGTTATTTTGTTTTTTATTTATTTAGTTTATTTAGTTATTTTTATTTTTATTATTGGAGTAAATCCGATCCCCTTGAGGATTCGAAATACCGTTCACCCAATTTAAATGTAAGCTCTCTAACCACTGACCACGGCCCTATGACCACTAAATGACCATTAACACAGCAGACGATGCAAGTCCAACTAACCCTTAGTTAAATAACTTTACGAGCTCATTCTATTGGTACAATGTTAGACCCCCATTGTTATTGAAATAGTTTGTACGTATTGGCATGCAATGTTTTAGATACTTATCATTTCAGAAATCGCAGAGTCTGGGACAAGCAATGAAATTGCACGTAGCCGGCAACGTCTTCCTAGAAACACTCCATGAGGGTTTTTTGGACGTGATGCGAGTGGGGACTGATGGGAGGGAGCGGATCTCAGCTTGGGACAAGAAGTGGTACAGATTGACAGGCCTGGGACTCGAGGGGTGGAACTACCCCTCTCAACTAGAGAACTCCGAGGTACGACTCCAATACTCTGCAGCAGTAATTCTCCCCCATTTTACCCCTTCCTAATGGGGAAACCGATATTTTCTGATCGGGGAAAAGTGTCTTTGTGTCGTTCCCTGTTTTTGTTTGTTTCGCATGAGAAGAATAAGCCATTTAATCTGTTACCAAAGGGATCAATAGTCATTCAGGGGAAATTTTCGGCTGCATGTAACTTGGTTTGCTGGGAGTAACATAGTCGGCCTATTAGCCACAAATAGCAGAGGTTCTGATATTTGTTATGCAGTGTATGTTATATTTTATATAGCATACGGCATAAGAGTCCATGTAATGTAAGGAACGAGGTGCGAGTGAACGTGTTCATGGTTTCTAATTAATTTATTGGTATGGGTGCGTACTTGATAGAATATAGTTCCAGTATGGGGGGAGGGGAGAATTGAGGTAGCCCTAAGTAGAATACAAGGATTCCGAGACATGAGTTTTATGAACCGGCGTGCCAAATTTCATCAAAATCCAACGAGCAGTTTGTCCACAAATCGAATAATAGGCGGACAGACATTCCGTAAAAACCACTTTTTATGGTTTTTGTGACCTCAAAACGCGTAGTTGCGTTGAAATTAGGAAATCTAAAGTTTCGACTATCACAAAGCTTTCCTTATATTGTACTAACGTATAAATAGGAAAACAATAATACGCTCTATATTTACCTTTTAATATGTTACAAATTCCACAAGTTACGTATGTAACATGAGACTACTCCTAATGCGCGGTTTCCACCGACCTCTAAATGCAAAATACACATACGGTGACGTGGTAGGAGATATCATTAATAAAGGCGGGGTTTTCACCGACCTCTCATTGCAGAATGCCAATGAGATTGACGGAAATTTTTGGTTTACTCTATGCCATAGTTAAAATTGATCAATGATCAAAGAGTAAAATCACAAACAAGCAAACTAAAATTAAAAAATTGCGTCATGGGATATGTTAAGTACAAACATTTTAATAGATTTCTATAAAAAGAAAAATTCAAATTTCCGTCAATGTCACGTGCATTCTGCAACGAGAGGTCGGTGGAAACCCCGCATTTAGTAATGATATCTGCTACCACGTCACCGTATGTGTATTTTGCACTTACAGGTTGGTGGAAACCGCGCCTTATATAATAATCACATTATAATATTAATTATTGATTCTGTAGCCTATTTCTCATTCAACTAGATATTTTCTCTTTTCACAGACATCGTCAGACATAATTTGCCTGAAGCAATCTATAAGTACCGAAGTGACGCCTCTTAGCATGGAATTGTGTCAGCGACCCCATGCTTTTGTATTTACAATCAGCGGGGAAGATGGAAAATTGGTAAATATAGTGTGTGCAGCTGATACCAAACAGACCGCCGCTATTTGGTGCAAGCGACTCAACGTAGCTCTAAGAGCAGCCCGCACTTGGCATGTGGAAACCACTACTATCCATGACCCAACTGATAATGAGACCATAACCGTTTCAAAATACTGCGATCTTAAAGGACGTGGTTACTTTTAAAGCTTGTTCAACCACGTTTAGAAGATGTTAGAACAGAGAAATTGAACAAACTTATCGCTCAATTTCTGTAATTTTAGTTGTTTTTTTATACCCTCGTTGAAGTTCTGGCAATTTTATTGTTCATAACGATTTTTATTGCATTAAAAATGATTTTAAAGCATTTCTTACATATTTTTCCCTTTTCTTCGTTTTTAATAAGTATTATTAAAAATAAAAATAATAAAAATAATTGAATAAATAAATAAATAATAATTGAATGAAAGGCAGTAATATTTTTCAGAATATTTTCAAATTAGAAGCAATAGGGGTTGTAAAAATTGGAAAAACGTTATAGGATAATAAAACGAATAGAACGACAATCCAGACACACACAACAGCAAATTTAAGACAATCAACGAAAAATTTTCCGCCGATTTGGCGGGAGATTTGAAAATTGGAATGACTTACGATCGATAGCCGTGGTAACCTGATTGACTACGGATGAAGATAATTCAATTCTCCGGTTGTCAGCACTTCCCTACACCCCCCCCCCCTCTCTCCCCCGGTAATTCAAGACTGCCGTTCTCCAAATTTTCACACAATTGTTGACCAACTTTCATTTTGATGGAGACATTTGCCCAATTTGTTACTTTCCTTCCTTCTGTCTTCACTTTAATATTGTTATCGCTGATTTTATCTGTCACTTCCTTTTTTATGGCGAAATTGCTGACAAGACTAGATAATTGTATTATTTCTCCTATAAATATGTGTATGTAGCCTTTCGTCCCCCTATTCTTGTTCCGTGCATCAGATATTTGGTCAGTTTTTCATTTTACCTGTGGTTTTACTTCTGTGCTTGCTAATATGGACCATAAAATAATAAACCGTTTATTCAAAACCACGACGCTGGTTGTAATGCCATTAAAAAAAAAGCCTCTCACCCAATCGACTTCGATGGCCAGGTGGTAACGTGCTTGCACTTGTGCGAGTCTTTACGCGCCATGCGATCGGAGACGTGCCGTAATTCAACACGGGTTTTAACCTACAGAGGCGACTGAAGAGGTCAACCGGATACATTCATTAAATTGTTTGTATGCGAATGCGATTAACCTTTTTTTTAACGAAAAAAATGGATAGGTCACAGTTGTTAGTCTATGTAAGAAAATGGCGAATGATACGTCTTTTAAAACAATTAAAAACGCTAAATATACCTAATAATGTTGGATATGTAGCCTATTATATTCGGAGCTGACGATGCCATTAATTGCCATGGTAGAACTCTACTTTGCCTATTACCTGTACTTGACCGTTTGTGTCCCTTGTCCTCTGGGTTTTGAAAATTATAATAATAATATACGTATATTTACATACTTTGTCGTTGACAATTTTTGTAATATCTGCGCTCCCTCGTGCCGTGAGGCGTGTGAGGGTCACGCATTATCTTGGGCGGCTATTATACTGAGGGTTTCCAGTGTAATAACCGCTCAATCTAAGTGGTACAGCCTTAAGAACTTACAACTTAAACTTAAACAACTTAAAAACTTACAACTATAATAGCATCACGTATTACAAGTGATCTGACTACTATATTAGGTCTACGTATAAAAAAAAGAAAATAGCCCACAATAATTATTACCAAGGATAATATGCCCAATTGCTTACTCTTAAATACACTCGGCTAACGATTTTGTTTAATTTTATGCTTTAGTTTGTGAATAAATACCATAATACAGTACGGTGTATAATTCGACACCTTTAGGCGTGGAACAGAACTGGCGATATGTATTCATCTAGCTTAATTATACCTCAAATTTAAAAAAAAAAGAAATGCTCCCCATAGTGGTTTGGTGGGTTTTATGTACACACTGGCGAATGAGGTTGGTGATAAATCGCCTAAGAGTCATAAAATGTCCTTGTCAAATTAGCGTAAAATATTGGTTTTATAATTGCTAAAACTGGGGGATTGCTGACGAGTTTCATGAATGGAATACGTATACTGTATAGTAACGAGTTTATGGGCCATGAATAGGAATCATCTTCTGAACTACAAGTATATTCCTTTTTTTTATAATTAAACGAAGTAAAAATATATTTGTATAGTATAACGCATAGATCTTTTATGACTGAGATCGCATCGTTTAAATAATATACATCAGCAGCCTGATTATGACGATTTTAATACCGTGTTAATATAATACCATGTCACGTGATGGTGTTAATTCAATTGTTTAAAATAAATGAATAGTAAATTTCAGAATTTTTATTTTTTGATGTAGGATATTCTGAAGAACTGAACTGACGCGACGCTGCCGTAGCAAATATAAACACATATCGCCCTAGAAATAAACAAGTTTTATTTTTGAATTAATAAATTAAGAATTATAAATAATTTGTCTAAATCTAAGGCAGAAAAAAATTAAGAAACTCCCCAAAAACATAGGCGAAGATCATTCAATTGTTTAAATAGACACAATTTGAATTTTCCGCGCTTGGCAGTCTTGGGACGATTACAAACATCAAAAAAATAAAAAATTCTGAAATTTACTGTTAATTTATTTTAAACAATTAAATTAATACAATCACGTGACATGGTAATACCTATATTAACCCCGGTTTTAAAGTCGCCATGATCAGGCTGCAGTAAATTAAACATTTCTGACGATATATTCATAATTAGACAAGAGGTGAATAGTAGAGTAAATGAAGGTTCTTAAAATGTATAAAGTAGGTTGTGTCACCAAATTATATGTCGTTGGAGGAAAGGGGGGGGGGGGAAATTTGATTCTTTGTTACGTAGAGCTGCCTTTAATTAAATTCTCCAATATAATTGGTATGATTACGCAATCTTTAAGTCACACTTCGTTTCCTTCGGTATAAAGGAACAGTGAATTAGAATCCTTTGCAAGTTGAAGGATGACACCATTGATTGGCTGGCTCAAAAATGTATTAGCTTCAAGCAAAACCAACGACTGATGTTATTCTGCCTCCTTATTTCTCAAGAACTCGCAATTTTCCCTTTTCATTTAAGGATGACTTTTCTTTTTCTCCTCCTTTGCATTCATTCTGGTTTTCTAATGACCTGTTTTAATCAATAGGGGAAATAATTCAATATTCCCTTCAATGAAGTTTTCATTATTGTTGCACATATTACAGTGTATATTTTGTAACAGATTTATCCTTATATAATCCTTATTCCACTATTCCACATTGATGAGATATTTTCTTATCTCTATGCCAATGTCCATTTTAACTTCCGCAGCTAAAATTAATCAATGATCATAGAATAAAATGTTTGCTTTGCAAACAATAACAAACTAAAATTTAACAATGGCGTCGTATGGAGATGATAAATAATTTTAATTAATTTCTTGAGAACAAACTAATTATTTCATAATTTAAATCATAAAATTTCTTGTAGATTATAAAATTAAAAGGAAGACTCTAAAAATTGGAAAAAAATTGAAAACTAAAATAGTCAAGAAAATTTAGCCTATTGAAGACAAGGTGGAGTGAGGTGTTCAATATAAATGCAACATTGATGATTTTCCGTCAATGACATAATTAAAGAAAAATTGACAAGTGGAATAGCCGACTTATGTACCGCTGTATATTTGTCAGTAATATACGACAATAGGATATAGGCAAGAAAGCAGGACGCGGATTCAATAATTGATGCTCTGCATTGGCGGGAATTCCACCAACGTCAATAGTGATATTAAATGTTTTTTGACGTGGTAGCAGACATTTTTAGACAGTCTAAAAATGTCTGCTACCACGTCAAAAAACATTTAATATCACTATTGGCGTTGGTGGAATCCCCGCCATTCTTTCAACTGCTCATTCGATACAATATACGAGGTAACGAGAATCGATACTCAAATCAGGCGGGGCATTTGAATCTGATATATACTACAGTATCCTTTTTAAATAATTAGCGTACACATACTGTACTATTGTTAAATTAGATTATCTTTGCACAACATTAAGCAATACCTGCTGTTATACTGCCTCGCGCATGAAGAGCGTAGGTACGTCCCGTAGAAAATTGGCAACCCGAAATTTAATATTTCTTATTTTTTATGGTAATCAACTAAGCAAGTTATTAAAATTTTGATTCATTTAAGTTGTACTTTAAATGCATAATATAATAAGGTATTATCAATTTTTGGTTTTGTAGTTTCTTCATGATATCTATTTTACGTGAAGTTTTAGCCCTCAATCATTCTTATGAAAAATCTACGGTACCAAAAATTAAAAATACCCTATTATTTTTGCATGTAGTAGTCTTCTCTAACTGAAATGAGCCAAATCTTTAATATATTGCTTTGTTAATGAAATAAAAAAATAAGAAGTCTGTAAAAACAACGGATTTTGGGGTACCTATTTCCTACAGGACGTGCACCCTTAAAACATCCTCCAAAAGTGAATTCGATAGTTCTTACCAAACATTAAAAAAAAACCACATAAGAAAAAATAGAATATAGGATATTTTAGACAAAGTCTTTCAATCGACTCTCGTGTAAATAGTGTTTATTGGGGTATCCGATTTTTAGTTTGCCATGCACTTACCTGTTATTTCCGTTCAGAGCTTTTAAAATGGAAAACTAATCGTGCGTGTGTCACGAAAATGTTTCCAAATCATTGAAAAGAACTGAGTTTTGAACGAGGGTTCGTGATTTGTGACCTTCGCTGTATCTTCTTGAAGCCTTATACATCAGAGCACACTTCCTCTCCGTAAAAGCTTTTTCAAGTCAAAGAAATTGGAGGTTTCTCCACTTTTCTCAACCAATTAATTGATACTTGTTTCAATCTTTTATCTTAACAAGGGGCAGTCACGATATTCTCTTTGTTCGCAAGGAAATTGTTAATGTGAGCTGGGTAGCGATTCAATTTCTGGATGTTCGCTCCATATAATTATTTTTCTTTCTGGGTAGGCCACTTACATACACTAGGTACCATCGCAATACGAAAGTAAATTGCTTTATTCTTGTATCAACCAAAAATGAATGGATAATAATTTTGCAAAAAAATTTTTTTTCAACGGCACCTTACTTCACCTCTTACCAATTTCTCTAATTCTATTTACGCTTTGCGCTCAGACATTTCCAAGCTCATTGTAGAGCATTGAAATTAAAGAAACGTGCGGAGAAAACATCTTTTAAAAAACTGACGCGGCAATTCAAATCTCTCTCTTCGGCATTTTCCGAGGAAACCATTTGAAAAGCAGTGAAAATACTTGATGAAAGGTAGAGAGATGTCTTAGAGACATACCGTACGTTTTATTGAATAGAACTTATATACGCCTCTGCAGTCATTTGAAGAAAGTTTTCGGACTCTGTATTTATACTGAACTGTAATTAATTAAAAGAAAAACTAAATGAAAATTGAATTAAAATGTTCCGTTCAGTAACAGATGCATGTGCTTGGCAACCAAGTTAGTCTAATCGTATATATTTCATTTTATCAGTACGTGTAGGTACCTACATGGCTTTAATAACTTTTAAGCACTAATTCCTACAGTAACAAGCCTATGATTTTAGGGAGATTCATCTTCCTATTGAGACGACGACCATTGTCCGACTTCCGAAAAATTTCTTCACAACTTTTCATTTCATGACCCCCTGACATGTAGATACATGTATGTACAATACATATCGATTTTAGGAAACACTCTAAATTCCGTAAATATTTTCCAATTTTGATGAGACTTGGTACAAACAATGATCATACAAATGTCTTGGTCAAGTTCGTTAACCAGACAGATCCACTTTTTAGTTCAAAGACGGCGGCCGATTACAGCCTTATACAATTCATATCTCAGTGTTTTGTGTTTTGATGTTGTGATCGGGAAAAGAATGAAGTACTTTTTTATTTTTTATTAAATAGCCTACATAGCTTAGAGAACTAAAGGAGAAGCGGAGTCTGAGCTTACATTTTTTTTTTCTGGCGTTGGCGATGGGGAGCCATTCAGCCACTAATGAGCTTACATGGAATCTCCCTACACCTAATCGGCCAGAGCCAAAAGGGATTTTTTATATTACAATGTAACATAATAAATAGTGTCGGATTTGGGAGTGACCTGGGGTGACCGAAGGGCTTTGGGTAATATTCGCTGATACACAGAAAAGATAGCAACCGGAGTTTTGCATAGAATCAGCTCATTAGAACAGTTAATTAAATTAAGCTTTTGCAGGTGCCGCTTTGCTCGAAGAAAGTTTTAATAGGAAGGCAGCTAGAATAGTATGGTGATCACTCAAGGCAGTTGAGGAGCAACTCAAGCCTCTGCAATATCCTCTACTTCATTCCATGTCTCCATTTGTTTCCATTCTGGGAGGTTGAGTAATGACTTTCCGTCTTTAGGTGGGCCTGCAAGCCTCAAACCCTTTTCCTTCACAATAACTGATGTCTTGCTTTTCAGTTTTCAATGACCCCCGTCAGTGTAGCAGTCTTTTGAGTAAAATATCTGGTAAATTAGCGGGTTTCTCTGATGAACTGTGCAGTCACTGGCTGGCGGACTTTCTGAGACCATGAATATGTTTACAAAACACTTTGAATCAGGGCCGGATTTACCATGGTATCTTTCTGTCTTTTCATAACATCGGAATTATTCATGAAACGATCCGATGGTTTTGAATGATTTCTTTCTCATATTCTGTTAGATACAATACAAATTTTGAAACTAAAAAATTAGCCGAAATGGAAAATGTACCGCCCTCCGGGAGGAACACACCTCGTTGACTAGTCATGGGACATGGAATGCGAGGGCTGAAGTGATTGCGGACAAATAAAACTCTTCAGAGATGGAAAAGATCCGGAGAAAGTGAGTGTATTAATATTTCAGCGCAGTAAAGTAGTTCGATAATACAAAGAAAAACATGATTGTGAAATACTGCAAATGGAGGAAGCCCTGACTGATTTATAATTTAGCCAACAGCGTCGCATTTTCCATTGATCATACCCCAAAAAGCCCCTCCTTTCATTCATCTTCTTTTTCACACTTTATTTATTATGTAGTGGAACAGCAGAAAAATCATTTATCATGCATAATACGAGTAATAATACCATACAATATAAAATAAAAAATCACGTTTTTATTTGTTCTCCAAAATAATATTCTTAATACATTATTCCATTCCATGCAATGACAAGCTGCTAATTGTATGACCTGTACAGTACAACTAACACATATTGCCACATTTGTAGCTGTTGAGTGCGTGAACAGAACAGATTATTTTGTGCTTTCCAATTTATATGTAGTATAAGGAAAGCTTTGTTTGTCACAATTATGTGAGATAACTTATTTCAAACTTACTCTAGTATACACCTCTTTCTTTAAAGTTTATCCTTGACTAATTTCCTCGGCCCCTTTGCACCATAGACGTTGCAGACTCTGACTTTCACCCGAAAGGTTGTTGGTTCGAGTCCCACACTAGCTACATTTTTTAGCCATGCTTCGGAGGGCATGTAAAGCAGGCGGTGCTGGGTTTTCCTAGTTGAGTGTAAGAGAGGGCTTTATAGCCCTAACTCCGCTCGGTTGGCTTAGTAATAGAAACCAAAAAAAGTCCATATTTATAAACCAAGTATTAAATAG
Organism: Psococerastis gibbosa; assembly: GCA_963971405.1. Lineage (NCBI taxonomy): Eukaryota > Metazoa > Arthropoda > Insecta > Psocodea > Psocidae > Psococerastis > Psococerastis gibbosa. Next base: position 27,153,043 of record OZ020485.1, read on the forward strand.
GCGTACCTTCTGTCACACTTTCTCTATTGTACTACATTTCTTTAATTATAATTAATTATAATTATAGTCGCCTGAGAAATGTCTGATCAAAATTGATTTTAACGGTAGTAACGCAACAAAAACACTCAGAGGGTTAAGAACGAATCACTTTGATGAGACTGCATGGGAAAAAGAACAAAGGACTGTGAAAAGACTCCCTGAGTCAAACGGTAAAGATGAAAAAAGAAAGCAATCTTTCTAAAAGAGGCGAGGTGAGCATTGAACAACTCAAGAATACTCTTATACACCACAATATAGAAAATGGTTGTTCGCCAGCTATTTCGTGGCATTACTTAATATTCTGCCAAACACTTTATGGTTTCAGCAATTTTCAAATTGCGAATCCATTGTTCTACGCGCCAGTCGAGGTTTTATCACTATATTCATTGGTGATTGTCTTCAATTCAAACGAAGTAAAGCTCCCATCTTGACTGTCTGTTCGCCATTCAAATTTTCATCGAATTTTCTAAATGAAATTAGAGTAGGTACGGGAAGGCGGTGCATCATATATTGTACTTTATTCTGCTGCCTCGTGAGTTTAATCTATCCGTTAGAGCGGGTATGTGCAGCGAAGAAACTACAAATTTGCTATGTAAGTTTGCGAAATAAAGTGCGACAAAAAAAAATTTACTTGAAGCTACCCCCAAAGGACATGTTGGGGAAAATTGAGAAAAATATGACTGTGAATGGACTGTGTGAAGAATTAAATTACAAAACTCAATCAATTATTTTGTAAGAAAGAAATAAAGATATAGTATATAGTATATAACTTGTATTCCTGCCTTGCAACAGCAAACCAGGGCCGTAGAGAAGAAGGGCTATTCGGGTCTTTGGGTCAAAGGTCCCGGGCCCATGTGTGAAGTTGGGGCCCGCTAAACGTTGCAATAAAAAATATTTTGCATTAAATGTATACTTCATAAATATGAAATATGAGCGTTCGTACATAAAATTCAATTTTTTATGTTGAAATACATAAACTAAAATTTATAAATAGACGTGTATTTTAACCTGCATTAAAAAAAAAATGTCGCCCGAAGAATTTAATTCCTCCATCGCTCTGACAGTAAAAGTAAAATGAAAACCTTATTGGTCAGTAAACCACTATTACGTATTTAGGGGGAAGTTGCCCTGGTCTGTTTTCAACATTTTTTGGGCTACAAAAAAACATATTCTAGTGTGTGTGTGTGGAGTGTGGGGGGAGGGGGGGGGGGTCCAAAAAGGCTCACCGATTTTCTCAACAGTCCCGCACCAGCTAATAAAATAGCCATTTTGATACAAACTGGCCCTACGAAAATAACCGTTCTCTCTTATCTCTGAATTACTACATACCGATTAACGATCGGAAAGTTGATAAGCCCGACGGGGCGGCTAATAATTTGATAACCGACGCTGGACGTCAGCGGTTGAGATGCGTCGATATTTGCAACTGACAATCATCAGCGAACCAGCTCATTATCCTTCGGGATGACGTCCTGTGTTAATTGCTCGCATGGTTAATGAGCTCCATGTCCTTGTTACCAAATAATTCATAAGTTATTGCGCACTGACTGCAAATCGATCATTCCCATGTTTAGGGGTTAATTTATCAACTTAGTTAACTCTCTCCCCCACTCTTGCGTTTTATAATAATGGAGTCGGCATACATAAATAGTTCGAGCAATTCCTTGTGACTTACTTGTTTGATTTTTGGCGGATTTATAGCACAGCTTAGAGCCTAATAAATATATTAATTATTTTCATGCAATAGTCTCCATTTACTTTAAGTTACCAGATATTAAGATATTCATAAATTGATTACTGAATGAATTTGCGGTTTGGGCTAAGTTGGAACCTATGAGTGCTATGAAACGCAATGAAAAAGTTCATGAAAGTAGAACAGCAGGTTAACTGATCTTATTACACCAAATCATATAATGTTATTGTACCAGTGAGTTTGTAACGGAAGCAGGGCAGCAAGACTAGCTTCACATTCACATAATATTTTGAAAAACTCATTAAACCATTTTTTCCGCCCATAACATCATTCCTGAATGTAGGCATAATAATAAAAGCACTTGACTTGAAGTTCAACATCTGCCGCTGCAATCGAAAATTCCTAAGCAACGTTGTATGAAAGTTATTGCTAAGCCGGCTATTGCACTCGTCAATATTCCGTCTTTGTGCATCAATAATTGATGCGATTTTTGTTTTACTCTATGATATTGTACATTTTAACTCCCGCATGTTAAAATCAATGATCATAGTGTAAAACACGCTTTGCAAACAATAACAAACTAAAGTTAAACAATGGCATCGTCTGGAGAAATAATTGTAATTAATTTCTTGAGAACAAACGTATTCTTTCAAAATTTAAATCATAAAATTTCTTGTAAATTACAAAATTAAAAGAAAGACGGCGGGCAAACTTACAAAATTGGAAAAAATTGAAAACAAAAATCGGCAATTATTAAAGACAAGTGGAATGAGGTGTCAAAATATAAATACAACATTGATGATTTTCCGTCAATGACATTATCAAAATTGAAGAAAGATTGACAAGTGGAATAGCCGCCTAAAGCTAAAATACAAAGGAAGCTAGGGCAACGATTTTGCTAAGGAGCTGAATGAGGAAGAAGAAATCGTTAAAAATGACACAGAAAAGATGGAATATAACCCCCAACTTCAATTAATCTGAAATCAGGTGGTTCCATTGAATGCCCCCTCTATCAAAAGTGAAAAATGCGCATAAGGGAGTTTTCACTAGAAAAAAAACAATTCTTTAAAGAAGACAAACTTACCAATGTCGTTATTTACTTACCGCAGGGACGGTTTCAGAAAACGTTTTCGGGGGGGGGGGGCGGTGACCTCAAAGATATCGCGTTTCCCTTACTTGAGTAACAATTTCTCTTCATTTCCTTCAAAAGTCCATTCTATCTAGTATAAAGCTATTTTCCTCGGGGGGGGGGGGGGGGGGGGCGGCGACCGCCCCCCAAGGATCCGTCCCTGACTTACCGTAGCTTATTAATTGAATTGAATTGAACTGAAACGACTCTATTGAAAAACCAAAAGGCGAACAATAAGACTATAAAGTCTTGATTTACACTTTTAATGCCATGTACGTATCTTCCTTTTTTTCTACTTTAACCCCTTTGACTAATTAATTATTTAATTAATTAATGAGAAAATCACGCAACATAACCAGTATTATAGTTATGTAATATGTATATACAGTAGATAGGCCTATTGGTTATAGTTTTATGGTGAAACAACCACAATTGGTCACCCTTCACAGCAGCAGTTGTCAAAACATGAAACCATCTATCTCATTTGATTGATGGTTCAAAAGTCAACGCACTGTGACAAATTCAGCTTGCTCTTGTGTTATTATCGCTTAAACTGGGACAACGTACGTTATACTATTATTTAAAATTTCAGCAGTGGGCGACATTTTTTCCATGTCAGCTAATCGAGTAGTGTCTGTGTGTCCCCACACTTCAGATTAATAGAACAAATAAATCAGGCTTTTCAAGAATACGTATGGGTTAATAATATAAACGTAATAGTCTCCTTAGTAACTTTGTAAAACTTGCTGTCACACATTGTTAAAATTAATCACAATAAAATTAAAAACATACACAACCGGTTTCGGCTCACGCAATCGTCATGTGCGATTGAAAACAGATAAAACAAAAAGGTATGCAAGCTAAAACAAAACAAAACTCATTGTCAATTTAAATTGTTTGCTTTATGCGATGCTGTGTGTTATCCTGACAATGAGTTTTGTTTTGTTTTAGCTTGCATACCTTTTTGTTTTATCTGTTTTCAATCGCACTTGACGATGGCGTGAGCCAAAACCGGTTGTGTATGTTTTTAATTTTATTTCATTATGTAAAACAATACAAAGTGATTAATTTTTACAATGTGTGGTTAATAATATAGCTTTAAAAGCCGATTCAAAACATGAAAACATGCAAATTCACAGGTAACCGTTAATAATTAGAGTTTTGTACAAGTTTAGTGTATGGTACAATATGAGTTGGAGCACAATAGTATTGTACTAGTATAAGAATGTTCCAAGAATTTTGATAGTATTCTAATATCATTATAGCAAAAATCTATACACAATATGTACTTGTATATCGTAAACCACACTGCAGAATGCATTTTAATTAAAATGCAGGTTCCTTCCTTATAGGAATCGTTTTTGAAATGAATCTATCAATACGCACGGCATCGTGATGAACAAAAAGTACTTCATTAGGGTGCATTTCATTGGTTGAATTTGCTAGAGCAATAGACTCATTATTTGATTACAAATAAACAGATGATGAAAAAGTATATCACAATAGTTCGTAATCTTCACTAAACCTAAAGCGGCCCCTTACACGGTCAATAAGAATGGCATTATCGATAATGTCTGTAATCAGAAAATCCGGATCCACGTCGTTATTTTTCGTCATTCCGACTTTGTCCACCTTACACGATCATTATTACTGTCATCTTGATAAGGTAATGTCACAATTACTGACCGTGTAGGGGCCGCTTAAAATCAATCACGATTGAACTTATATACGGACATACCAGGTTAAGTATTAACGGCCAGGTGGACTAATGTGTTCTACATGGAATGCTCGTGTATGAATTGTTTGCTCATTAGTCATAAACAAACCAACTGAAGTAGTAATTAGAAGATGTGCAGCTATTCCTGTGGTAGGGGCAATTTTCAAATCAATGGGAGCTGTTCCCGGAGTAATGAAGGAAACTGATCGTTGGATGACTATACATTGTATGTCATTTGGATTGCGAATTCATATCCAGATAGGTAGAGAGCGTAAACATTCCGGAAGCTTCCGAGCTTTGGGCCATTAAATTTGTTGGTGCATCAACCTGAACCATGGGTTATTGTTGAGCTGCCGTTGTATTGTCTCTCAATGCCTGTCACCAGGAATCAGGATATTATTAGGGCTTCGCTCTGAGGTCAGGAAGGGGCTCAAGATTAACTGAGCTGTGATGAAAGATGAACTGCGGTGTAGATGATGTTAATTAGCATGATGAGGCCGAAAATTAAGCACAACACCATTTATAAACTTTGACTAAATATCGTAAACATAGGACAAAACGGTTAATGTGAAGTGTTCGACAGGCACGCCATGCAAACTAGAATGTTGCATTGCCTCTTAAGAGGATGTGAAACATAGATATTGGTCACTCCTGGATTAATCGGTTGTTATTTTGAAATTAATTGACTCCGTAAGTTACAAAGATTTGGTCAATGGAAGTTGTAAAGGACTACCTACTCCATTAACAATATCACAGAGATGTTTTTTATTTTTTTGGTGTTTTAATCATTTAAAGGAACTTAACAGAGGACTAAAATATCACGTATTGTAAAGCTCATGGAAAAAGAGCAGTACCAAAAATTAAAGTTATATTATATTATAAAAAATTAAAAATCAACGGTCTGTTTCCATTATAAAAATAGCTCTAATTCTACAATCATTCAGAAAAATAATAACAATAAGTCGGTCTACAATATAACTAAGCAATTTTGCAAATTTAAGAAATAGATAGTAAAAACAACAATATTATTGTATTCTAGTAGGGCTAACCATGGAATAGGAAAGACTTTGCAATTCCATACAATTTCACAAAGCGAGTTCGAAATAAAAGAAGTTAAAGGCTCCCAAATTGTTATAGTATTTATAATTCCATTGTCAAACGTTCTTAATGGTCATCACGATAATCGATAAAGACCAAATTTTATTCCTATAATTATGCATAACGCTAAAAGGGTTAAACGTGTAAACTTCACTTTGTTAAACCAATGAAGGGTTGCAATGAAATCAAAGGACCATAAAATGAAATTTTAGCTCCGTAAAATGAAGAGAGCAACCTTGGGAAAATAAATAAGAAAACCACCCCCTCCCCTACTTCCTAAAAACATAAACCGATTGTGTAATAAGGAGTAACAGAGCGCGAAGAGTTGCTGTGGAATGTAAGAACATCGATAATATCGTCAGAGTTGCGTGCCAGCAAGAGCCTTTTTCCTAGCAAATAAACAATAAAACTTTCCGATTCGTTTGCCTTCTTTGCCGCTTCTCAAGGAATTCATGAATATTAACTTGCTTTAAATTTTATTAATGAAAATTTTCCAGCTCTCAATGTTTTCAAACAAGGTTAGTCCGTTATCAGTTTTATTCGTCGAATTTCCTGACGATTCCTTCTGTTGACGTGAATTACAGTAAAATGTATTTCGATTCCATTTTTCGCCTTTATTGTTTATCTTTTTAATTTTAAAGCTGCTCCGCAGTGCTTGGGATCTGTTTTTGTAACTAATGTGTACCTTTTAACTTTATGAACACTTTACGATACTTTTTTCTTCATTTTTATTCATGGCGAGTGAAAGTGGAAATTTTGTATTTAAGTGTTGTCTGTCTCTTTTTGGTGTAATAAATAATAATGTCTTGATGGTTCTTTAACGAGCCTTGTTCATTGCCAACAACCCCATGGATTTCGGACGTGATTTATATTGTTTCCCTATGAATTTTTGGCCATTGGCCAACTGGTTTACGTCCTCGATGTCAACCTGCACCGGCTACAAGCTTAGACAAGCTTACCATCGACGCAAAGTAACAGGTGAACGCATTACTAAACTAAACTACAGTTACGAGTACACAGATACGATACTGTGGGCCTATTATACCGTCTAGCATTAACTTATTCTTGGGGTTAAAATTGTAAACAAATAAATTTTGAATACCGTAGCTCTTTCCACTATAAAAATTATCGTGTTTATACATTTTTAATCCCAAGTTAAGATGAAAAATAATCACCATATTAGGTCCATAGATACGATTCCTGGAGAATTTGGAATTAGTGAGAGAGTTTTGTATTTCCTACGTGAGAGTATTTTACCTTGTAGCCTATATACTAATGTGTTATTAATTAATTTTAATACTCAGGCTGACGATTGTAGCCTACCTACTTACAATAGTTGGCGAATTTGAATCATACATTTTCCTTCACCTGTAACCATATAATTTTTGAACGACTTTTTATGGACCCAGGCCTACTTGTAGGCTCCTTCTTCAATACCAACGACACCATGGACTTCGGACATTATTGCTTTCCAATTTATACGTAGTATAAGGAAAGCTTAGTGATGGTCAAAATTTTCGACTTCGAGATTTCAACGGATTTACACGTTTTGAGGTCCCAGGAACCAAAAAAGTGGTTTTTACAAAATGTCTGTCAGTCGCTCTGTCTGTTCATCAATTTCCGGGCAAACTACTCAATGGATTTTGCTGAAATTTGGCACGTCGGTTTACAAAAATCATACCTCGAGATTTTATTTTTATTTTGGGCTAAATCAATTTTGGGGGGTTTTATTTTCAAAAAACTACAAAAAAAAAACGTCTACAAAAATTATTTCTCCAGAACGGCTCCAACAATTTCTTTTAAATTCACGTATATTGTAGTCGTTATTAATGCTGTTAATAAATTGGGAGGGGTCTCTTGCCCCTTGATAGTTTGCTTCTGGGGGTAAAACAATAAAAATAACTCAATTTTCATGAAAAATGCCTAAAAAATAATTTTTCTGCGGAACCTATCAATCGATGACTTCTACCTTCAGGTATGTTTTAGGTGTTAAATAGAGTAACAAAACTGAAGAGGTTGCTTTCCCAAAAAATTATTAAAAAATTATTTTTTAAAGAAATTATAGAAAATTAACGCTCCAAAACATTGCGAGCCGTACACTAGATAGAATGGAGTTTTAGAAAAATTCACTATGAAGTAACTCATTATCTCTATCTACTAATTAATAAATTGGAAAGCATGTTCGAGTGAACTAGGACCGGTTCTTTTTATTGTTTCCATATACATTTTTGGCCATTGGCAAACTGCAAAAAGGGGGAAGAAGAAGAAGACAAACTGGTATACATTGTCAATGTCAACCTACACTGTCTATGGTAAGCAATGAAACAGGCATGACTTCACGAAGTACAGATACGAGTCGCCAGTTAGTAAGCATTCCGACTTTCCCCGGACTGGTTGTTGTATCGAATTGTCCATCAGCAGCCTGATCGAGGCGATTATAATACCGGTATTTATTTAATCCCCTGGTAATAAAAATGTAAACAGGATAATTTTATAATGGAAAGAGCTATTCAAAATTTGTTTGTTTAGTTATAATCCTAGGGTATTTATTTAACCCCGGTATTATAATCGCCTCGATCAGGCTGCTGCTAGAATTTATTTGGAGGGTATAAACAGCCTGGTTTTCCTTCAATAGTTGAGTAAAAGAGAGGGCTGTAAGGTTCGCTAGGTTAGTTCAGAAATAGAAAAAAATTTCTTAAATGCAGTGTCTAACAACACTGTTGTAACTTATGGCTTACCTTCCTATGTTATTGTTGGCTGTTGATTCAGTACAAACCCATTGTGCAAGTATAATCTCAGTAGACCATTAACCTCCAAAATAGTTTTATTCAAATTGCGTAGTGTCCTTTTAATTAGCTTACACAATTACTTACCAATAAACTGAACACTAAGTAAAGTGACAAGAGCGAGCCACCCAGCCAAAAGCTCCATTCTAACAGCTGTCGAACCGTCCTCGTTTGGTGGCGTCCCGCTCTTCACAATGGTTTCTCATTTTGTCCGCTCCTGCAACAAATGAAACGCCTATTTAAAATATGCTACCACTGTTTTCTTCTCGAGTTACAATCTATGGATCGGTTTGCAGCGAATGTTGTTTTCTTCTCCTCCACTCTTGTCTGTTTTGTGCGGTCCATTTCAGTCCTTTATAAGTGTCGCTCCCTTGGTCCTTCATGACATCCTCTAGGTACTCCTTCCTCTGTCGTCCGCTTGAGTTGGTGCCTTCGATTCAATAATGATCTTGAGGAGCCCTTCGTGTGTCAGAATATGCCCCATCCATTTGCCTCTTCTTGTTGAAATGGTGGCCATAATAGCTCTTATTTCGTTTATTCTATGGAGCACTTCTATGTTGGTTATGTGGTCTCTCCATAGGATTTTCAAAATTCTTCAGTAGCACCACAACTCAAAGGCTTCCAGTTTTTTTTTGTCATGTTCGTATATGCACCATGTTTCACTTCCGTACACTCCACACTGTGGTGCATTAATAATAATTGAAGCGACTTCGGTAGCGTGCTTGTATTTGTGCGAGGATCAACACACCTTGGGGTCGGAGACGTGACGCATCTCGACACAAGTACCTATTAGGTGACTTAGTGAGGCGATTGAAGAGGTTAATCGGATACATTCATTAAATTGCAGTTGTTATTACCTGAAGTTTATATCAATGCTGATTGTCAACCGTGCGTATTTCACGAATCGCTGTAGGTCATCATCATCGGAGTTATTTGGCGAAAGCAGTAGATACTTGTATAATGTAATCAGCGAATAAAAGATTATAACGTAACACCGAGTTTCAACGATTTTGTAAATGCTATCTTCAAATTAATTGTTTATGCGTTAAAAAAACAGAGATTCAGAATAATGGATGTTCTATAATTTGAGCATTTACTACATTGTATCGGAAAATAGAAAATCAAGAATAAAACAGGACTTTGCGGGACTAAAGTGTAGTGGTAACACGATGCTCTGGAAAGGCACAGATCGTGGTCTGGTTTTTTCTTGAAGTCTAGATTCTCTATTTTCGGATATAATATTATGTGGAGGCTACCTCTTAAAACTAAGTCAATTTAATGTTAGAAATTTCTTATATCCTACCGGAATTCTTTTAGGAAAGATCTGAATAGCTCCAATGGAATATAGTAACGTACTATATGGTTTTTATTTTGCCCGAAAAATGATACGAATGATAAAACATAGCACAACTAGTTAGGCCATACGTCACAGTAAAATAAATCCCGGTCAGTCGACTGAAGCATACTGTGCATGTGTTACGCAAACAACGGTTATCTTACAAATGATGTTAGCATAGCATTGCATAAAATAAGTAATTAAAAAAATGTATGATTAAAGCTAAGCTATCGTATTATATAGTGCTATATACATGAATCTAAAGGTCTAAAGGAGTGTTGTTGGGAAGAGTTAAATAGCAAAGGAGGAAGAAGGAGAGGCGAGTAGTACGGAAATTTGTTATCTAAGCAACATCAATCACTGGACCGCAGGCTGCTGAGCCAGATGGGTCCAAGCCGCGCTGCCGGACAGACACGGCGGCGCCTCTTATTGAAAAACGTTCAGCAGCGACCGCGTCATTCGTCACTTATGAGTTTTCCTTTTCACCCAGTGCCAATCATGAAAAACCTTTTATTAATTTTCCTCGGCATTCCTCTTCCCCAGAAATAAGTGCTTAATTGCTTTTCAGTGACTTTTTCAGAGCTCCACTGGAATGATTTCTTTAAATGCTGCGACGATTAAATGTTGGTCAAATGCAGGGTTTTTGGAGGAAATTGGGAATAGCCTACTTATTTCTATATGTATTTGGCAGCCATTTCATATGAAGCGAAAATATTTATCATGATCCGTAGTAGGTAATTCTGAGAATAAATGCAGCTTGAGTTAACAATACTATACAATACAACAGCAAAGTAGGAAGGTATTAGCTGTAGTAAAAGCGGATCCATGCGACTTTTCTGGGTTTTCCGGGGGGGGGGGGGGGAGGCGTTGGACTTTGTACTTATGCTTATTATTATTATGTAGCCATGTAGGTAAATTTGATATGACGTATACAGATTTTACAGACTGTGGACTACAAATGAAAATACAGCATATGCCCAACAATCTAAAAATTACAAAAGAGTAGAAAAGACCGAAGAATATTTAATGCCGTGCGTAATACCTAGGTACAATGTAACGTTAATAAAACTTTGGTCTATGTCTAAAGAGTTTCATGATATTTCGGCAGCCGTAGCACACGATGAAAATTCATTTCCAGGATTAAATGATTTTTAGAATGCAAAGTGCAAAGGCAGCAGATTGGACAGTGGCTGCTGAGGATCGACAAAGATGGAGGGAAATTGTCAGAGCGGCCAAAAGTCCCTGGGCTGATCGCGCCTAATTAATTCCAGTAAAATAAATCCCATTCTAAAATTATTTAACTTTTTATATTTTTAACCCCGGCAATAATAAAATGTTTGTCCTAAAACATTATTATTAAAACAATAAAAAAATTCAAACCAAAATAAAATGCCAGATACAATATAGTAGTAAAAAACTCTTTCATACTCATACACTCATAGACATTTATTAATTTATCATCATAACGATACTGTGGTTAAATTGGCGTCTTGTACAACGGCTGCTGTACGCTCAATGTGAAACTAAATCAAACTAGATCAGTTCTATATAGGCTAATTAGACTAGTTTATTTTTTCACCAAATGAGTTTAGATTACGAGGCAACAATTACAGTATGTACAATTGACTCGTACATTTTAAAGTCCCTATTTTTTCGTACATTCAAGTACATTAATTTTGTACATTTGTCTGTTGGCAACGCATTTTAAGCTTATTTATTTATGTATAGATTATGCAACAGAATTAAAAAAAATTAAAGGAAAAGAAATTATCATCAATTTAAATAATGCCTACCACAGTTCCATACAATTAATTAATATTGAAGAAAAATTCTACTGAACTCAGAAACCGCAGCTAACAGACAAAGGGGTGTACACAAACTGGCATTTTTAATAACCACTTACTATTGGAAATTAGTCCGGACGGTAAAGTATAATTTAGGAATCAACGATGGGGGAAAGGCTATAATGCGATTAAATTTTTAGCTCATGTTTTGAAAGGGTTAGGTAAATAAAGCGAAATAATGAAAACCCACCACCACTGATGGTATCCCATGATTATCGCATCATTCTCGCGTCCACTTTGTCCCTTTGTCGTCTATCGCGTCATGTTCCGTTTTATATACTTTTATTTGCTTCGATAGTCCATTCGCTTAAGGGACAACCGTATACCCTGCAATGGACCGCACTACTGCCCTACCCCTCCCAATTCAGTCTCTATTTTTAATGCCGGTGATTGATTTCTGTCTGTTTTAGGGACGTCCAATTACAATCTCCAAACCACATAGACTTCGGATAAGAAACTTCTATCAACAACTATACATGCTCAAGTCCTTATTCGGGATGGGAGTAGAGCTCAGTGAGTATGAGACAGGCCCGTACCCAAGGGGGGGGGGGGGCAAGGGGGATGTATCATTTATAAATAAAAAAATTGTTCTTGACCTCCCCCCCCCCCAAAAAAAAATCCTGGGTACGGGCCTGGTATGAGCCTCACACTGCTTATGCTATCCAGCGCTGCCACCCGAGTGGATGGGCCGAAAAGCAGCAGAGTAGGTCAAAACCAGTGTTGAAACGTACTAGCAAATTTTCCATAATTATTTTCTGAAAATTCCCGAAATTTCCCGTACTTATTATCTATTTAGATATTTGATGGAAAATAATAAGATTCTATTATGCAATTAAATTAGAAATTTCATATTTTAATTTAAATGTACCTTTTGAAAATTGCATTGATTATTCTTTTCCATCAAATTTCTGGAAAAACTTCATGAAATAAGTCAAATCATTATAATTATACAAATTTTTCAGTAAATGTTTCTACTTATTAAAAAATTCCGAAAATACCCGGAATCCCAAAATAAAAAAAAAACTGTCAAAACTTCCGGAAATACGTAACACCACTCATAGTTATGTCAATACTAGACTACTAGACACGTTTATGGAAATTGACCCTTTTGGAACCTCTCTGAGTGTATTTAAGACAATGTTGTTAGCCATAATTGATTAAATGTTAGATTGTAAGATTGTATTGTATTGTATTGTAATGTAACCTATATTGGAGCTGTCTGCTGGTTGCAATACACGCTATTATTATTAATACGGAGTGTATTATCATTTTCTATGCAAACCAATTTTCATAAAAACTATACCGAATCATGTTTTTTTTCTATAAATATCTCTATCATACAATAGCTTAACTATGTAATAATAAATATTTTTTTTTTCTTTTGTACGATGCATTAAAATAAAATCTAAACAAATGGCTGCGAACAAGAATTGATTAACTACATGCTCACTAATAAGTTTTAATTCCCCCTACGACCCCCCCCCCCCCCTTCTTGTACACTTTTTGTTTTTATTTTATCATTTTAGCATTTGATATTGGACGCATTTTTAATGTTTTATGTTTAGAAAGATTCGGGAACCTACTTATTATTTTTTAGTTATATCTCATTGGGATACAATAAAATTGTTAATAAAATACCCGAGTTAAACCTTCCAATTGTGAGATCTACTTGAAGTCTGCAATGCTGGCTATACAATGCAATGTTTCGCTTTATCTCGTGTTATTGGTGTCATATACTACAGTATGTATATATACGTAGGGTCCCCATAGTGATCAAAATGTCTAATTTACTTTAGACTTTTTGTGTGTAGTTAAACAATCCGCAGCCAATTTGTTGAAATGATGCAAAATTCAAAATGAAATGAAAGCGGGTAAACGGCAGGGGAAAATAGAAATTGGCCGGTAGCGACATGACCGCTTCGTCACAATCCAGCTGACCTCCACCCCATCTCATTTACATGGACAAATTCCGGAAATTGGATGGGATAAGATAGGGGGAGGTGCGCGCCGTGCGTTTGAAGGCACTACATGGGGCTTTCATTATCCGTGAAGTGCGGTCGGGCAGATCCGCTAACAGGGTATAATTAGTTAAAAGGCCGGGGACAGCGTACAATGCACGGAAAAACAAAACAGACCCCTTTTTTCAACGGGAGAAGTGGAGCCTGCTACCCCCGCCCCCACTACCCTTTTCTTGCTACTGTTCACCCCAACCCTATAGCATTTCAAGTTGCCTATAAGTAATCGAGAACAATGACTGCTATTTAGACGGCAAAAAAATTATTTCCGGGTAAAAGGGAAAAATGGATTTTGATGATTGTTTGGTTGTTGTTTTTAGATGGATGCTGAATTTAATAGATGTAAAAAAAAAGAAAACCGTCTTTTCCATTGCTTGATGAACAACGGATAACTACGTTTTAAGTCTACTACAGTATAATAGAACTTTTGGGGCAAACTATAATTTTTGCTTTCCAATTTATACGTAGTATAAGGAAAGCTTTGTGATGGTCGAAATTTTCGATTCCGAGATTTCAACGGATTTACACTTTTTCAGGTCCCAGGAACCCAAAAAAGTGGTTTTTACGAAATGTCTGTCTGTCGCTCTGTCTGTCTGTCTGTTCATCGATTTCCGGGAAAACGACTCAGTCGATTTTGATGAAATTTGGCATGTAGGTTAACAAAAATCATACCTCGGGACCATTTATTTTTATTTTTGGCCAACTCAATTTGGGGGGGGGGGTTTATTCTCAAAAAACTCCAAAAAAAAAGTCTAAAAAATTATTTCTCCAAAACGGCTCCAAGGATTTCTTTTAAATTCACATATGTTGTAGTCGTTATTAATATTGACAAAATGCGGGGGTCACTTGCCCCTTGATAGTTTGCTTCTGGGCGTAAAAAAATAAAAATAACTAAATTTTAATGAAGAATGACTAAAAAATAACTTTTTTGCGAAACCTTTCTATCGATGATTTCTACCTTCAGGCATGTTTTAGGTGTTAAATTGAGTAACGGAACGGAACCGGACAGGTTGCTTTCCCAAAAATCTATTTGGTTTTGTACAAAAAAATTTTTTTTTTTAAAATGATAGGAAGTTCGCGCTCAAATGCATTGCGTGTGCTGCCATTATTGCTGTGTGATAATGTGTTGGTCTGACCTATCTAGAATTTATGTCACCTCCAGTGACGTCAGGTGGACAAACCCCCCCCCCCCCCCCCCCGAGATATCGGAAATCTAACCATAGGAAAATTATTTACCATGAAATTACTCATTTTCTCTCTCTACTAAAGTTGATAAATTGGAAAGCATGTTCGAGTAAACTCGGACCGGTTCTTTTTAATGAAATGAAGAACTTATTATGAACTACTTAAGTTTAGTGGCCCATTGGTCCCCTGTCCAATGCCAAGAACCCCATGGTTTTCGGACATTATTTATATTGTTTCCTTATGAATTTTGGGCAAATTGGTTTACATCCTCAATGTCAATCAAGGTTCTTTACTAACTTACATTCACCATTTATCAGGTACTGTAAATACAATATATATACATTCCTCTAATGAAGACTTTTTGGACCTCTAAAGATAGGGGTTCTATTGGCTGCCTAAGGAAAAGGTGGTCGGTCAACCCGGAGACTCTGAGAGAAGACTCCATCAAGAAGAAGATGGAATGGCAATATATACTGGGTGGCTCGTCCAATGGAGCTAAATAAATAACTAAAATAAATAAAATTTTCCATTTCTTGCCAATACATGGCAAATAATATAGGCTAGTTTCTAATACAAAACAAATTTAAAATAATTTCTAATTACTACCAATGAAATTTTAAAAATTTCATGAACAATAACAACTCTGAAGACAGGGGCCTTTAGATGCTCCGTGGTGGGGCCATATATTGGTAATAGCTGTTTTTAACGGTACACACTTGGAATAATGCGATTATCTATTTTTTTTTAAATATTTACTTGTACTATACGAATAACATCCATTTCTGTACACCAAGAAAACGATTAAGGGTATCATCCAACCCCACGTAATTTCAATTCATAACTTTTTTAGACCGAAAATACCATTTCTTTTGGGTAAATTAGTGCACAAAATGATCAAAAAATAAGAGATCATTGAATACTTAAGGATTACGGTTGCCCTTCATATTTAAACTTAGGTATTGTAGGCTATTGCAAAACATTTATAAACTGGACCACTAAAAGTGTTATTAACCTACTGTAATTCCATTCGTAATCTACCATGATTCGAAGAGGAATATCAGATGGAAAAATGCCCCACTTATTATTGTTAAAGAGTGGCAAAGACATGTCGACCGAATGTCGTAAAGATGCTTTACAAACGATAGCTGCCCGCTGCGGATCGCACAGGATTTATATGGAAGTGTCACCAATTCCATTTTGCAAAACATCCGGATCACATCTCAAAGTATTTCCTGTCAGAGCCAGAAAGGTTTTCAATTTTTTATCCTTCGCCCTATGTGAAAGGAGAAGAAATTAATCGAGAGTAGAATGTAATTTCAGTGTAGAATTTCTCTTTTATTGGTTCATCCTTACTTACACTAACATAGTTAGAAAGCTAAAATGTTCATTTCTGGGTTGATCACTGTGACGTTTTGAGCAACATGAACAGTTTACCTTTTTATGAGCCAACACATTATTTTCAGCGAGTGTGCTATTTTCTAGTCAAATCTAATTTCGCAAAATGGTTATATATTTCACAAAACATAAGTTAGCCCAATTCGAAAAGTAACTTCTAAGTTTGTCAGTATTATTCGTAGGTGAAAAAACACCCACTGAAAGATTAGTGACTTACCTACCAGCAGCCATATTACGGCGATTTGGGATTAACGTAACATCGGGGTTTATATAAATACCGAATTCATAAGGCGTCACGTGATAGTGTTAAAATATGATAAATTATTGGAATACAAGAGAATGGTTGCATTGTTTTATAATTAAAGGAAACACTGATAAACATTAAAATATACCGGTAGAATTTCGAAATATAATAAGAATTTAAATTAATGTGTCTACATCTAAGGGAGAAAAAATTGAAAACTCGCCAAAAATATGCCGTGGATTAATTTATCAATTTGAATTTCCCGCGCATTTTGCACTCATTTGCTTAAAACAATTGAATAAACCCCGGTGTTACGTTAATCCCAAATCACCATAATAGGGCTGCTGCAGTATACGTTAAAAGAGTGTTTAATTTAATATTAAAGAACAGGGAACTCAAATTTGTAAAAAAAAAAGAAGAGAGAAACATAAAAATGGCTTTTACGGAGAGCAAGCGTCGCAACTATAAAACAGTGTCGGAAGAGAAAAAAAATCCAATATTGAAAGTAAATCCTTAATGATGGAGAAAGTCGAGTTAAGAATTTAAAAACAGAAAGGATGGTGTCACGAGATACTTAGCTGTTGGAAGTGTTAACGGTGGGAAGAAAACCCGGGGGACTTGGCCGTGAGGGACGGCACATTGCAGCAACTTGCGCTTTTCCACGCCTGCTTTCTTTTCCTTCTACTCAGCCACCTCCCTTCCTCCACTCTTACCATATCGTCTGCAATCTTGTTGCGAAACTTTTAAGTCATGTAAACAAAATCACCTATTTTGGCTTATTAAACTTCGCGGGTATTAAACTGGAACTTTACGTCAACGTTGAAAAACTTTCTACTCCGTTTTTAGTCTGTGACGGATGGGTGTAGAGAATAAGTTTTACCTTTGAGCCCAACTAGAATCGAAGTCTGACAATGAAACAACCATAAGCTGTTTTTCTGATGTTATAATTCTTTTACAATTATTGTATATTTTTGTGTACACGTTTTACTTATTTACTCACTCTTTATATGATTCATGTTTGAAAATAACCAAAACAAACCATTTTCCTATTAATTAAAATTTGAACATTAAATTAAATTGGGGTAAAATGATTAATACTTAATTGTCTAATAATACACCTTCAGTATCCTTAGTCCTTGGCGCTACGACTCGTGAAGAGCCTTGACCTGCTCAGCCTCATCGCGCCAGCCTGCGCGGTCCTGCACTCTCCTTCGGCAGTCATCGACGCCAAGGGTCCGATGGGTCGCCAGATCCAACTCGACGTCGTGCAGCTGTCGCATCCGTGATCATAACACTCGTCTTCACCCTTTGGGCACCTTGTGTAAGGCTGCTCTTGTTGCCCTATTGTTTGGCATTCGTTCCAGGTGCCCCAGCCATCTGATGCGGGTTCTCTTGATTTCGGCTCCTGTCGTGCGTTCTTGGTATATCGCCTAGAGCTCATCATTTCTAAGGTTAGGCCACTAGTAGTGTATATCCGAAAATGGCGAATTCGATAAATACGAAGTTTCCAACCCACGATTGTAACACCATGCCCCAGTTAGACATAGATCGTGGGCTGGAAACCCACAGTGTCCGGTTTTTCATTATTTTTATTTTCGGATACAATATTTTCCTAGTTACTTTAGTCTTGCAGAACGTCCACTTTGGCACGTAGAAAATACATATAAATAGTAAAGGAATCAAAAATTTCAAAACTAAAAGAAATTTTCAGTAGGTTAATAATATAAGTTACCGAATTAATACTTTATTGGGAAATTTGCATCCCAATTTATCTTGTATTACGTAAATTTGCAATTCAGTCTCGAATTATTCTCAAGAGCACGGTGATTTGCGTGATAATTTCGATTGTGTAATCAGTGATTTTATGGCTAAACTTTTTTGTTTTGATTGCATGCACGTACTCGTACAAATTCCCAATAGGCCACAAAATGATAATTTCGTTCTGCAGAGTGTAATCATCTCGATTTTCCAATTTTCTTTTAAACGCTGATGAAGGCTTTACTGTATATTAAATTGAAATGCATTTAGCAGGGGGATAAAATTCAAAGCGATGCGATGTAACCAACCACCCTTTCCCTATTTACGGTATTAGCAGCTGTTTCTGGCTCAGAGATATGGATACCCTATTACTGTATTGTTGCCTACCATCATAGTCTTATAGTTGCTGTAGGTCTGTGCTGTATGGAAACAGGTCTACTATATACAACAATTAATGCAACCTGACATTAATAATAGCATCAGCACAGGCTATAATATAGATATTATCTGATGCATGTGAGATAAACTCATATAAAATGCAAAATTAGAATTAAACAAAGAAATATGTAAGTAGGTTTGCCATTATGTACCAGCAGTTGATATTGTAAAGAAAGAGTTATAATAACGTTGAGGGGTACCTCGGAAAAATAAGAAAGAAAATTAGACACAAAAAAAAACAATTTAAAAGAAAAAGTATAGGAATTGTTTTAGAACGAGTTTGATAAGAAGTTGAAGGGAACTTAAAACCAGGTTGCAGTTAAGGAATTCGGGGCACGTGCTTTCCACTAACTGCTTCCACCATGGGACTTTACCCACCGACCTGTACAATTTTGCATCTCTGAGTACGCTCAAACAAAGGATGAAGCCTCGGATACAGAAGAAAGAGTAACAAACTTTTGAAACCATCCTCTAAGTTATTGTTGCCTGAAATACAAATGTAAACTTGATTTAATTTAACAAGAGTTCAGAGCGGGAATAAAAATTCTGCTTCTGTTATTTAAAAACATTTACCTTCTTTCATGTTTTCCTATCATTATGAAATTGTCAAATTGACTGTTATTAGATTCATAACGAGCTACCTGCGTCAAATTTTTTTGTAGATTACTATGCGTCCATAGGTATTTAAACAAATTTTGACTACTGAGATTTCAGACGAAAAAGACGCCGCTGGATAATAAATAGACCTGGGGACTCTCACTTGAACACTGCTGTAATTGGGATGCTGCTGTCTGCAACATGCCTGGTCATTCCCCCACCAATCAAGGTAAGGAAGGGTTGGACCAAGCGGAAAAATTTTCTGATAAATTATGTCAAGTCTCGAAGCTCGACCTACCGTTTCATAGTTTAGAAGTTTACCAACTGGACTATTCCTGACTGACACTTCCAAGAAAAATGCTGAAATACCGCAGTGTCTGAACGAAAAAGTGAAGGTAAGTTCGAATAATGGGTATGTTCAGGTACCAGTACTGGTCAAATAAGCAGTCAGATAAGCAATCCTGAAAATGTTATAATTACCTCTTTTGTCTTTTATTAGAATTACCCTCATATGCCGCGGTCTATATTGAAGGTACAT
Organism: Psococerastis gibbosa; assembly: GCA_963971405.1. Classification (NCBI taxonomy): domain Eukaryota; kingdom Metazoa; phylum Arthropoda; class Insecta; order Psocodea; family Psocidae; genus Psococerastis; species Psococerastis gibbosa. Next base: position 27,172,855 of record OZ020485.1, read on the forward strand.
TCGCTTTATTTGTAACTTTTTTTTTTACAACTGAGGTATCTTTAGTGGCGGCTGCGAGTGAAGATTTCTGTCACGAAATGTCTTGATCTTCAATGGACCATAGCCCGACAGGCCAAATCTACGTAATTCTCACGTTGAAATTATTATGCTTATTTTCCCCGAACAGAGAAGAACAATTATTACAGGTTGAATCTGTCAATAAGAGATTGGAAAAAAGTGGCTGCAATAGTTCGGCCACTTCCACAGAATGGGAGAGCAAAAGATCACTCGGAGATTGTCAGAAGCGATACAGTTAGAAGACCGAGCGACAGACCTAGAACATCTATCAAAATTTACTCGTATGGGCTCTAGGTATGTCGAACGAAGTAACAGGAGCTAGTTACGAGACTCATGGAAATTGTTAAATGCTATACGTACAGATACTGTTTTATATTATTAAAAGCATTCCATGTCAAGAAAATAAGCCAAGACTAAATTCAAATTTGGGTGACTGGTCACAAGTCAGGGAGTCGCAAGAGCTTTGTTGGTTCTGAAGATGGTGTAAAAGGATGGGGAATCAGAGGAGTTCTCATGCATATAAAACATGAGGAACCCTTCCCACTCTCCCATTATATTACCATATTCGAATACGACCTAGTGAAGTAGCTCTAACAGTGATTCTATTAAAGTTTTTGATGGTTCTTACTGTATACTTGGAACAATGTCACCCTCTACGCCTACAAGGCATTATGTTTCATATACAATACATGGCAGGCGTAAACTTAATTTATTTAGAACTATCGTACTGCACAAAATTTACAAAATCAATTTTTATTTCAAATATTACATTAATATGTTGTACTGTTCGTAAATCCAATGGGATAATATAAGTAGGCCTTAATAGCCTTTCACGACATTTTAAAATTTACTTCAATTTAATATGGGTATACCAATACAGGCTGTATTAAAACTTAATGAACAATAGGCTACTTGACAGTTGTAACAATTAAATATAACATAGCCATATAGGTTAAAGATAATAATACGATATGTTTTTTGCATTAAAACTGTAAATATTAATTAATAAATGGTGGTGTATTTAACTGTGAATTACAAGAGCCAAAACGCCGGCAGGCATTGCTGTCATGAAAATTACGTCACATTTCGCAAACTCTACTACTCGCGGCTACTTCACCGCGTAACTAATGACGTCACATTTTGCAGTCACGTGACCTACTTTATAACCATCAAACTTAAATTGATAAGGGAAAAAATATTTTAAATCTATTTCAATATATATTTTATAACGTCTTTTAGTTGGGAAAAAATAATTTTAAAGGGCACAAAATGAATGTACTAATGCGTTAAAATATTGTAGGTTTTCAAACATTGTCAAGTACACCATATTGGCAATCACAACAACTAAATACTAGCATACAAGACCTAATGTTGTGCCATAAACTTATCAACAAAATAGCGAGTAATATAGACGACAATGATACTATTATAAACAGCACAATTTTAGCTTCTATTTTCTCGAACAAAAGCTATAGATGCTGCGTCTGGTAATAAAAAGAGAATGCCCCATAAATCTATTCAAGTGTAACACTGTGAATTTATAAAAGTAACTTGAGCTAGCATTTTGGTGGGAAAACTGGGAGATAAGTCATTTACAGAGGGTTATTCACATCATTTTCAGTGTTTTAGTTTATTTACCGGACTTTAGTTGACAATATCCGTAGTCTCAGCATAGTTGTTATGTTTTTTGCCACAACTTACTTTACTTTAACGGCGCCTTATCCCTCCCACGGGGTCGGCGGCACGGATCTTAATCTTCTAGGTGTTTCGGTTTTGGGTATCATCCGGCGAGACACCGAGGGTCCTGAGGTCCTCCCTCACTTTCGTTTCAAGGGACATCCTTGGTCGTCCTATAGGTCTTGAACCCTCCACCGTGTAGTCCCTCACACGTTGTAGCAGGTGTCCATCTTCTCTCCTTAGCGTATGGCCCCACCATGCCAGTCTTCGTTCCCTGACTTTGTCGGTGATCGGTGCTACTTGCATCTCCACCCGAATGTCCTCGTTTCTCATCCTGTCTGTCTGCTACTGCTACCACTATGCTGACAAAATAAGCATTGATTTGAAGTTAGAGAAGTTACACGCCGAAAACGACTGGAGTTGAGCTAATGCCCAAACAGTGAGGAAGCAATGGAACATGTCTGAACAAAACATGTCTAAGTCTTTGAAAACATCTGCCTACATGAATACAGGGAACGCTACCTAAATAAGGGAGTCATAGATCAGAGGCCATAAGAAAGTGGCGACTAACAGCATTAAAATAAGTATTGAAAATTGCAGATGTGCGAAAATACCTAAGGAATTAAATAATAGCCTACTTGGGCGTCACCAACGTAACGTAACATACAGGATCATAACTCAAGTCAACAGTAGTAGTATTATGAAAAGGGGAAAATAACCAAACAGGCGTGATTTAGATTTTGCGGGGAAGAACCTTTAAAAGTGTGTGCCTACTTCGGCTCCGGAAGTTGGAGCCTTTTTGGGAGTTTCGCTCCATCCATCGCAATGCGGTGTTTCATGGCTCACTGGTAAACGTATTGATCCGATTCGAGTAAAATAAACAGAGAGCTGGGGTTTGAGTCAAAGAACTCTCTTTAAACCATGTACACATAGATATACATCAGCCCCTTGGGTGCTTTATCCCTTATCCTCCACAAACTTTTCGATTCGTTGTTTAAACAATCCTGAGGCTCGTCCTCTTGACCAATTATATAGACCTACTGTACGTTTGCAGCGAAAATACCTTGTCACTTAAAGGCAGAGAACGTATCGCACAATACACATTTAAAAAAAGGTTAGTGGTGAAATTATGTATAATTTTGTAAGTCCCTAGACTTATTAATAATATTATTAAGGTTAAGAGTCGCAAAAAGGTGAGGACGTTTTCTATCAAAATGATAGGGACATAGGTCCTCATTTTTATGTTCTAATTACAGTATAAGAGAACTGGGAGAAATGTATTAAATTATCTTACCAGCAGCCCGATCATGGTGATTTCGGATTATTATAATACCGGGGTTTATTTTTAATACCGCATTAGTAAGGTGTCACATGACGGTGGTAAAATATGCGCGGGAAATTCATATTGATAAATTATTGGAATACAAGAGAATGGCTGTATTGTTTAATAAATGAAAGAAATACTAATAAACATTCAAATACATAGGTAGAATTTTTAAATATAATAAGAATTTAAATTAATGTGTATACATACATGTAAGATGTAAGGGAGAAAAAAATTGAAAACTCATCAAAACTATTGATTTATGAAATTTGAATTTACCTGCCATTTTGCACTAATTTGTTTCATATAATTGAATAAAGCCCGGTATTATAATATTCCAAAATCGCCATGATCGGGCTGCAGTACATGAGCTAAAAATGTAGTAATATTTTGCGGGTGCAGGAAAGAACTAAAGTGTTTTTTTTTTTTTTGCGTATTTTTCAATCATGAAATTTCTTATACAATACATTACTTGTAACAGAAATATACTGAACCTCCAGTATTTTGTCAGAAAAAACTAAAATGAAGCATATAGTAAAACATTTGCTGGCAAATGTTCTGCAAATACCATATTTTCCGACTTTATGAAATTTGGCCCTTGGGGAACGTGAAAAAACTCTACTTATTGTGTGTAGGTATCTTATTAACATCGCATTTCACCACAAAAACCAAAAGCAAACTCATTTGCCGCAAGAGCGGAATGAATGTTAAGATGTTTAAATAATGTTAAGATTGCAACTAAGTTGATTTTAATATTGCATCAAGGTGGGAGCAGCCGAAAGTATTCAAATTGTTATTCCCAAATCCCGACATTCCTATAAATTGTCATGATTTTAAACATTCTATTGGGTCTATTTTATATTTTTGAAGTTGTATTGCACAGCAAGGCAGGATGAAAAAGGACCTGCCAGGCAGCGTGTAAAATCAGGACACGTTCTTCATCTACCCCTACGTCTGGCCATGTGCATTTCACTCACGTAGTGTGCCGTTTCACACTCCTCTACCTCATCCTCTTGCTTGTCACTAGAGGAAGGATACCGGAAAAATTTGTCTTGTCTTTTTCCCCCTAGCACACGAAATTAATTTTCTCTCTTATTTATTTCTTAAATATCACCTTCCTTTTATTTTACATTTATTTTAATTACATTTCATTCTTTCTTAAGTAGTCGCAGCTCGGTTTTTGAACATTCTACCTAAAAAATATCCACACGATCAAAATTTGATAAAGTTTAAGACGGATTTCCATTTTTTTTTCGGGAAACATAATTGATGTTAATGATGGGTTAGCTATCAGAATCAGAATATATTAATCAATGATTATATTAATAATAACAGATTACCAAAACAAATAAACATTTATGGATTAACTACTAGCATACCTGGCTGGCTTGCTCTTTCAAAATTTTGAAAACATCACCAATTGATTGCAATCTAGCAAAATACAATATATAGGCTAATTACGTAATCCCCAGAAACCCACCAAGCAAATAAAACGCACCTACCACCAGGTAAGCATGTAGTGCCTGAACTCGCTCAACATTTCCACTTTATGTGGTCCGGCAACTGCTTAAACACTGACTTCTCTTCATTAGAATGAAGTTATCGGTGTCATGTCTCCGCTGTATAAGGCTAAAGCTTGTAATCTATTGGTAAATGTTAATGGCAATGGTGCAATAATGACAATGGGCTGCGCCCTAATTGTTCGATGACTATATGAGACCCCTGCCTCTAATGACTATTAACACAGCTCGTATTTAGAAAGCATTTTCATTTCATGGTATTTTATTTCGATACTCGTTTCCTGCACATTCTTAAGGGCTTTCATTCAATGTCATGGTATTTAATAGTTTTTACCACAAAGTTTTGTTTCAAACACGATTACAATATAGTTCACAATATTGTAATATTTGCTGAACCTGTGTAGGTTATGCGACATGTACAACATAAGTGTCATGTACTGTAAGTTTGGACTGGGATTGTCTCGAACACTCGGACATTTAACATGGACAATCAGAGGGAAATGGCAAAAGGGAAAGCAAACATATGAAAGGGAGAAAAGATTGTTTTAAGTAGGTTGAGTTGTTTGAGACAGAGAACAAGGCAACTGATAGCCCACTTGTTGCTGAATGCTGACAGAGTTTTCTACCTTTTTCATTAGGTGCTTTTCAGCATGAGAGCAGTCTCAATGACTTGATTGATTCATTTCCACTTCCAACGCCTAGTCTCCAATCTGTTCACAGGTAATCCTATTACAGTTCCAATCATGGTTCATTATTCATTTTTTACACTGACAAGGGTGAATTTGTACTATATTGACAGCTGAAGTCTTTGTTTCACATGTAGCTTCAATTTTCCTTTATTTCGCATTGGTTGGTTAGCAAATTACACATTAGATGGATCACTTTAAAGGACTCAGAATTTGTGCACGAGACCAAATACCGGTAGAATTACCATACTGAAAATTCACTGCCCACTAAACTGAAATCCATTTTTTTGTAAAACTAGTCATTTATTTACCGAACAAGATGTACAAAGCGAGCATGACAGGAAGACGATTGGCGGGACGTCCTCGAAAACGCGGGAAGGATGAGTTGGAAACAGACCTTCGCGAGTAGGGAGTACGTAGATGGTGGAGCGTTGTACAAAACCGTGATGACTGGAGGAGTGTTGTCGAGCAGGCCATAGCTCATCAAGGGCTGTAGAACCAGAAGAAGAAGAAGAGTAATTTATTTAAAATCAACTAACGTTAGTAACAATTTGTAGTAAATAATAAGGGTAATAATGAAAAACCTTTGTAGCAATATTGGGCAAAAATTATTCCATATATATATGTGGGCCTATCGAAATATTGTTACCTTTACCTACTTTTATTTTTTCTACTTTTCGGGCATAATAATTTTTTGATTTTTATTATATTAAGGGCGAATATAGGCTTGTTTATGTGCCCACCGAATTTTTTATGATGTGTTGGCATAATGTGTGCTGTGTTAGATGTGACAATTAGCGTATAGCGTGCAAATTGCTATTACGAGCGCAATGGACAGTGGACATCGAGGTTGCCCTGGGACCGTCTCAAACAGTTTGCCTCTACATAATATTTTAATCAGATGGGGAGAGTAATACATTGTAGTATTATATGGTATATATAACACTGATATTAAATTAACTTTGGTTGAAGAGGTATAGCCGCCTCGTTACAAAGACGGTTAGGCGGAGATCGTTGGTTCGAATCCCGCCAAGTCCAGTTTTTCCCATATCCTCAAATTTCAGGCGGGGAGAGCTCTTCTCAATGACGCTAAACATCGTTCATCTGACCGGGCGATAACTGGTACTTGACGACCTACCACCGAAAGAAATTAGCCAGGCACTAAGTCGACAAAATGTTCATGGCGACATTTCATGTGAAGTTAACTCGACTTATCAAAATGACGGTCGATTCCTCAAATCGCGTGTTTATTCAGTAATTACTTTTGTTGTTGCTGACATTCCCTTTATCTTCTCATTTATCTAAGTGTTTTTTCTTCGGCTTTGATTTAAGATTTGCAGGAGAATAAATGTAGATTTAGTATTCTATAGTTTTGCTTTAAGTTGATGTTTACTTTATGACTTTTTCTTACCATACTCTTAAAAATATTTAGGTTGCAAATGGGCATTAGACTAACAGGACTCCAATCGCATGGTGTTTAGACTCACACAAGTACAAGTACGCTACCAGCTTGCCACCGAAGCCGATTCAAACGTTACCGCACCTTAAGTACAGAAGTACGAAAAGTGTTGCAGGACCGATGTTACCCCTGATTCAAGGGCCGTCACCATAAGTAAGGGACATTATGGCCCTTGAGTAAGGGGTAACATTGGCCCTTCAACTCCAGCGCCTTGCAAGGGAGTTGGGCGTTGTAGTCACGATTTAGGCGCTAATAAGCTTGTGCTGTATCTTGCCTGCCTGCTATTGGCTCAACCAAGTGGCCGTAATATATAATATATATATAAAATTTTAAAAAATACAGAACCACGTACTAGACTAGCCATCAGTCCCTCATGTCGAGCCTCCACGTCCTCAACTTTCATATTGCACCTTTTTTTAGTTTTTAGGTTTAGGTTTGTTCCCCAACCAAACACATGGTTTCCACAATTGGCTGGGCATAATTTTGTTTAAAAAAGTTACATATAATGTATTTAAATCTAGTAAACCTATATGTAAATAGTTTATTATAGTGAATAAATTAACTTTATTTTCCTGTCAATTGTGAAATTTATGAAAACGAAAAGTTTTCCCACACGGTCGCATTTTTTAATGTAAATTATAGGCATACATTATCAAGGCCATAAAAGGCACGATGGTTCTATATTACTGGTGAACATTATCAAGCAATGGAGGGATGGCACAGCAAGGAGTAACGAAGATTTAGGAATGATTTTCCGCTGAAGCCCAGCAGCACATAATGGGACCAAAAGGGGAGCTTATGTAAACGTTCTTTGAAACAGGGAGCATCGTGTAAGAAAATTAACTTTGATAAGATAAACCCTGAAAAGCAAAGATGTAAGCAAGTTGGTAAGTCGTGTATCAGCGAAGGTCCTCGGAAGGGGGATCCACCCGGCGAAACGTAACTTAAACCATCCTGGCACTGAAATCCTTTGGATAACATATTCAAATAATGTGTTAAAATTATCCTAAGTAAGCGATCTTGGAAAGGGAAAGTGACTGTTGCCATAAGTTAAGCATGAGAAGAGAATTTTGTCAAAGGAAAATCGTCTTAGGAATTTGCAGCCATAGGAAAAGTGTAAAGGACGAAGTAACTACCTATAGTTGGGCTCAATAAATCTTTTCAGTCATGACATAGTCGTTGGCAGCTAGAGGGTTATTTGATAAAAATATGTGGTTTGATTTTTCGAGCCTTGAAACTTCAAAGTCATGTATAGTCTAATATTATTATTTGAAGGCGTAGGTTTACACCCTTCCAACAACCCCGTGGACTTTGGGCATTATTGATTTTGTTTCCGTAAAACTGGTGTGCCCGTTTTCGATGTCTTCTCGTATGAATCCTCAAAAAATGCAATTATCAGAACCGGCTTATATATAGTTAGAGTTCCCACAATGGCATTAACATATCTAGCCAGAAATTTTCCTCCAAGCAAAGTATTCTACCCGTGCAAATCATACTACTACACAGAAAATTTCAGGTGGCATCGCCGCATTGTGAACGGTGATGTCCGTATTTTGCTGGTCAGAATAAGCTACAGTAGAATAATATGAACTATGTCTCTTCAACATTGACGATTCTCTAAAGAAATGTACATCTGCCTCTTCCAGCAAAGGGGGTCTAGCCTCATCCTAAGAAGGTTCACATATTAATATTATTATGTATCGTATTATAATTTTAACAAAAATAGCTTGTACCTAGATAATAGCTAAACAAACAAATAGTTCCTAACGCAGTCTAATGTAAATTGAAATCAAGTCAAATCAAGAAATTGTCATCATAAGAGGGTTATTAATAGTAATTAAATGTAACCTTCCTCTTTCGACACATCAGTTAAAAGCTTTCCACAAAATGATTATGAAAATGGGATTAACACCAAAGCGGGCTTAAAATGGATAGCCGGATATTAATTGATCAATCAATCAATTTAATTTCAATTTCCGGAAAGCTAGGGAAAGTTTGAAAATTTGATCGCAAAGTGTTTCTAATTTTTGGAGTAGATTTCATAGTTTTCCGTCAAAGCAATAAAGCCAGTAATTGACGGCGGCGTGGCGGTTCCTTTCAAACTTGCTCTCACTTTCTTTCACACAAAAATGTATTTTCCTCCTTTTGGTAATAATATACTGTTTTTTGTTCTTAGACCTGTTCATCGTATTAATTCAATCTTTTTATTTTGTCGTAGAGCATATTCTTCGCTAGAGCTGTCGAAAATAAGGTACTGCACATTTTTATGTTCAAACGAATATAATAGCTGAAACGAAAAATTGCCTCTAAACGCCTATCTTAACATCGTATGTCTGTTTAACAGATAACCAATACCATAACAGACTCTGTTATGGTATTGGTTAGATAAGGATAGTATTAACCAGTTAACGATCAGTTTTAAATCTGTTGAACTCCACCAAAAATACGACCCATTTGATGGAAAATTAGCGGATTTGATTGCGTACAATCATGTGAAGAGGGCTTTGGAAAAATGTTATGCCTGCTTTGAGGCAATTTTAAAACTTTACTACTATTACCTGTTTTAACTTATAATGTAGGCTATCTACTGCAAAGTAACATTGGAAAATCTTTGTTGAAGTAGGCATGTTGGATAACTTTCAAAGACAACGCAACTCTAGTCTGAGACTTAGGGGAGCAGCTTCCACTTCAAATTGAACATGCGATACTTTATATAATATCAGCAGAAATTAATAAATTGGATCTGTCTCAGAGTGCGTTTGAGGTACTTGAGTCTTCTCTCCGATCCCTCATTAACGTCTTTGTCAGTCCTGGCTGCGACAAAGCAAACATAACCTGTCTTTAACCTTTATTATGATTAATGGTTGGACATTAAGGAGCGAAGGGATTTGTGTAGACTACCAGGCTTTCGTTACGAAGATGATCTGTCTTAATTAAACGAACCAGAGTGACGACATCAGAAACTCGGTTATCAAAGTCAAAATTTCCACGCAGAAATGTGTAACGTTGATTAGAGTCTTCTTTACTTCATTTCCGCAAGGAAAATAGCTGGATTTTGTTATTGCTTTCCAATTTATACGTAGTATAAGGAAAGCTTTGGGACGGTCGAAATTTTCGATTCCGAGATTTCAATGGATTTACACGTTTTAAGGTCCCAGGAACCCAAAAAAGTGGTTTTTACGAAATGTCTGTCTGTCTGTCGTTCTGTCTGTCTGTCTGTCTGTCTGTGCGTCGATTTCCGGGCAAACTACTCGGTTGATTTCGATGAAATTCGGCATGTAGGTTCACAAAAATCAAACCTCGGAACAATTGTTTTTATTTGGGGCTAACTTAATTTGGGGGGGTTTCAATCTCAAAAAACTCCAAAAAAACGTCTAAAAAAATTATTTTCCAAAAACGGCTCCAACGATTTCTTTTAAATTCACATATATTGTAGTCGTTGTTAATGTTAACGAAATGCGGGGGGTCGCTTGCCCCTTGATAAGTTGCTTCTGGGGGTAAAAAAATAAAAATAACTAAATTTTAATGAAAAATTATTTTTCATTAAAATTTTTCTGCGAAACCTTTCAATCGATGATTTCTACCTTCAGGTATGTTTTAGGTGTTAAATTGAGTAACGAAACCGGACAGAAAAGTATTTAGTTTTTTAACAAAAAATGTTTTTTTTTAATGATAGAAAATTCACGGTCAAATGCATTGCGTGCCCTGCCAGTATTGCTGTGTGGTAATGCGTAGGTCTGAACTATCTAGAATTTACCTCACCTCCAGTGACGTCAGGTGGACAACCCCCCCCCCCCCGAGATATCGGAAATTTAACCATAGGGAAATTATTTACCATGAAATTACTCATTTTCTCTATCTACTAATTTTGATAAATTGGAAAGCATGTTCGAGTTAACTCGGACCGGTTCTTTACTAATGTTCCTTGATTAAACTGCAGTACATATGTAGTACATACTTAATTATGTACAATAGATGAGATTTATTATTAAATTTACAGTAGCTAAATCTGTATGATGATAGGGCTTAAAACAATCTCTCTAATGAGAAAGATGAGAAAGACTATACTTACTGCACCAATATTATTTGAAGAGCTTACTATGGACGTCGTAGGTCCACTTGAAGAGGCCATTTAACCAGTGGCGAACACAGAAGGGGGTCACATCTACCCCCAATATGTTAAAAAGGCGGCAAAATAATTATTTAAAAAAAAACATGAAATGTGAAAAGTGTTATTGTAATACTTCTTTAAATGGTTTCGTTTCGTTCTTAGGTTAGTTGTTCAGAAAAACTAAATCAGTTACTTAAATATCAAATACCGTATTGTTTTTATTTCCATTTTACAGCCTGAGGCGGCATTTTTAAGAGTTGCCCCTCCCCAAAATAAAAAGTTGTGTCCACACTGCATTTAACCTTGCTCTGCCAACGACCCCATTGGTTTTACGGCGTCATTGGTATTGTTTATTGAATTTTTGGTAGGTAGCAAACAAGTGATAATGGACAAGCTGAGGCATGCTTGCGATTGGCATTATAACAGGCGTTAACTTGACTTAATCAAGCACATGAACGAATCTACTGGACTAGTAAAGCAGATCATTATTGCTTTCCAATTTATACGTAGTATAAGGAAAGCTTTGTGATGGTCGAAATTTTAGGTTTCGAGATTTCAACGGATTTACACGTTTTGAGGTCCCAGGAACCAAAAAAAGTGGTTTTTACGAAATGTCTGTCTGTCGCTCTGTCGCTCTGCATGTCCGTCTGTTCATCGATTGCCGGGCAAACTACCCGGTCGATTTTAATGAAATTAGGCATGTACGTTTACAAAAACCATACCTCGAGTCAATTTTTTTTTTTTTTGGGCTAACTCAATTTTGGGGGGTTTTAATCTCAGAAAACTCCAAAAAAACGTCTAACAAAATTATTTCTCAAAAACGGCTTCAACGATTTCTTTTAAATTCACATATATAGTAGTAGTATTTGTTAATGTTAACAAAATGCTGTGGGTTGTTTGTCCCTTGATGGTCTGCTTCTGGGGGTAAAAAAATAAAAATAAGTCAATGTTAATTAAAAATGACTAAAAAATAATTTTTCTGTGGAACCTTTCTATCGATATCGATGATTTCTACCTTGAGGTATGTTTTAGGTGTTAAATAGAGTAACAAAACCGAACAGGTTGCTATCCCAAAAAAGTATTTGGTTTTGTGTAAAAAATTATTTTTTGAAGAAATTATTGAAAATTCACGCTCCAATACATTACCTGCCGTACACTAGATAGAATGAAGTTTTAAGGATTATTATATATATATAGAAGTTACCTCACCTCCTGCGACGTCAGATGGAAACCCCTCCCACTCTACTAATTGATAAATAGAAAGCATGTTCGAGTAAACTCGGACCGGTTCTTTAAACAATGACTTGCCCTAAATAACTGAACCGGATAAGCCCGTGGATTTCATTAGGTAATACAATAGTACCAAATTTCAGCGAAATCCATTGGCTCAGCCTCAATATCTCTACAGGTTTATACAATTTCCTTTGAATACAAAATAAGTTTGGTCAGAAATTAGATTGGAGGTCCAGTGCAGTGGAATGAATGCGGGTGGCTCGAAATTAAAGCGATAAAACCAACGATGGAAATGTAGGGGATCTTGCAGCCTGGGGGGATGATATTGAAACCACACTCGACCGATGCATCTCCGGCTCCAATGCGCTTCCCTCTAATTACGTGCGTATATTTACCATACATTCAGCAAATGCACGCTCAATAATGCTCCCCGTTATATGGCTTTACACAAAAGCGTAATTAAAGTGAAAATATATAATATATTTATGTCAGCACATTAAGTTTCGTTCAACATTAAATAGATGACGATATTCAAAAAGAGATGCATTCCATCAAAATCAAATTTAATGTGTGTATATTACATAGCTTCACACAAAAGCGTAATTAAAGTGAAAATATATAATATATGTATATCAGCACATTAAGTTGCGCTCAGCATTAAATAGATGACGATATTCAAAAAGAGATATGCGTTCCATCAAAATCAGTTTTAATGTGTGCATTAAGTTTTGGCAGGTATATAATACGGTCAGATTAATTAATGCGGATCCGTTTATTAGTAATAAACACATCAAGCGTCAAAATATGAACGACTTGGGGAATACTGTAGAAAAGGTAAGTACATTTGTGTGACTTAACTGTTGAAATTATAATGATTTGAAGGCGATGCTGACAAATTTGATGAATTGATGGATTAGAAGGTTTATTGGACGTAGCCCTGCTGTTCAAGTCTGATAAAATTAACATGGCTGAAGGGAACAACCTGGATTACGATAAGCACTTAGTCAAATCTCGTGTCAACAATAACTATGGAGCCATCGTCAATTATGGCCCCGTGCGAGAGGTGGGGAGGGGAATTGTTTGGGTGAACTGTTGCAAGGCGGACTTCAGAACTTTGTAGAAATAGCCTACCATAAAGGGCGAGTCCGACCAACAATCTGACAATTACATCTGGAAGATATCTTGTCGGCTGCCACGCTTTAACCTCCCCGAAAGCATCGGACAATTTAAATGGGGAATTTTTTGCCAAATTAGTCCGTCAGCAGCCTGATCGAGGCGATTATAATACCGGTATTTATTTAATCCCCTGGTATTAAAAATGTAAACAAGATAATTTTGTAATGGAAAGTGCTATTCAAAATTTGTTTGTTTACAGTTATAATCCTAGGGTATTTATTTAACCCCGGTATTATAATCACCTCGATCAGCTTGCAGGAGCACTGTTTATCTCAAATTTGTTGACCAAAAGCAACTAATTGCTATATTCGCATTGCCTCAGACTTCATGACAATACCCAGACTATAGGTACATATTTTTCTCACTAAAAAAACACTTCACTTAAAAAGAGAATCAAAAATAACATTACACATATGGATCACGCATCCCAAACACGCCAAATATCGTCTGCTAATTTCCCACCATTAGTTCTTCATTACCATACAGATTGTATGGCCGATTCGTTCTAAATACATTACACTAAAAATAAGATAATTATTATGATACTATCGTAGTATTGCATAGCGTCGTTGGAAAGTCACCACGTTTGAGTAGATTGTATTTACTGTGTCAATTACTTAATTTGTTGACCATTTCCCTATTATTCACAGTAAAGCCCTGTGGCATATTATCATTGATGATGGCAGTAAAGTACTAGTAATATAAAGGAAAGGAAATTTATTCACAATAACACAATTTACATAGGTATACAGTACTAAAATTCTACAAGATAGTTATATTGTTAATACAAGTATAGATCCAACACAAAATCAGATCCCTCGCTCCCCCTCCCCCCGGTTTGGATACATCAAATCAATAAAAACACTTGTTGCAGAAGCAGGTACTCGATAATATGCAGTGCTCCCCTTTGTCCTGCCCTCAAAAAGTGTATTATGAACAGATTAATAGAAAATCAATTCGGTTTGGATTCCGATTCAATTGAGTTAATACAAACGTAATTGACTTTTCAATTATCCGGTTGGAAGCTGATATATAGATTGAGGAACGGGTCAATTCTTCTTCCATTTACATACCGATCCCTATTGTCTGTTTGTTTTTCCCAGTTCCACCCTTTTCCCCTGGGCTCCAACTAAGATAAATCTGTACGTACAGAGCAGTATTATAATGGATAATGGACATGTGTTCTTTACAGAGAGGTATTGCAACGGTACTTCTAGTTATTTATCTTTTTATGCATAGATTTTAAAATAAAAATACCTTGCAACTTAGTCTTAAGTTTAAATGAACCTATATGCCAAATTTAATCAAAATCAACCGAGTATATTGCCCCCAAATCGACGGACAGACAGACATACAGACAAATACTGACAAATGGGCAGACATTTCGTAAAAGACACTCTTTTTGGTTCCTACCGTACGTGAAAATTGGCAGAGATCTCGAAATCGAAGCTTTTTGTATACTAACCTAAAGTATACATTTTCTTCTTCCTCTTCTGGCTCTACAGCCCTAGACGAGCTTCGGCCCACTCGGCTTTATACAACGCTCCACCATCTATGGACTTCCAACTCGCGAAGGTCAGTTTAAATTATAAATAGGAAAGTAAAAAACTAGAATCATGTAGCTGGTATGATACAGTAGGTAGGTAGTCAAAATTCATTTAAGTCCCCAGTGGGGACACCACGCATAATAATAGTTCTCTTAACAATGCAAGAGAGTTTCTTGAAATTAATATATTTTAAAGGAATTTCCCTGTGAAAATGAGCCATCCAAGTAAATGTCACCAGCAGGTTGCTGCCTCCACAATAACAGCACGGCGAGTAAATTATACGATAGGTCATATTTTCCATCTAAAGGACAAATTAATGTCACGCTTAAAAATACTCAGGGGGGGGGGGCGAAGGAGATGAGAGAATGAGGTCATGGCTGTGGTTCCATAAACACCTCGACTATCGCTTAATGCAACCTTCTGCACTAAATTTACTGCAGTTTATACCTACTGCGCAACATGAGCAGGGTTGTCACCTTCGTGATACATTATGAACGGAAAATATTAAAATATTAATATTCTGTGTGGTAGTGCTTTTAGAAAGAATTTTCTCACATGATAACACTGTAGTTCTATTGTACTGTTAATAACTTTTAACGATTTCCTGGGGGAACAAGACTGTACAATAGTACATAATATTATGAAAACTTCAGGTGATATCACAATACATAACAGATGCGAAATTGTACAGTAAGTAACGACGGAAAAGTTCACCTGAAGTGAGTAAATATTTATTCTATGGAAGTGAGCTATTCGGCACTGCTGAGGATTTATTTGAATAGCGATTGAATTTGAAGTCCGCAAACTTTTAAACTCTAGAGATAATTGCATGCCTTTATAACAATATGGGTTTTTTAAATAAAGAAAAGCTCTTTAGCTAAAAGTTCCCTGCTTCCATTTTGAAATAGAAAGCTCCGACTTAAAACCTACTTGAGACCTGGATCAAGTGATTTCGGTGCAAAAGAAACAAAAGGCTCGAAGGGGAACCCCCTGACACTTATAAATGTCACCGGGCGAAGGGGTAAGGGGTACAAATAAATTGACGCCGGGGAGCTTTTTCAAAGTTTGTAAACAACTAATGTCCCATTCATAGCCTCATTTTGTGAGACGTGTCTAAATGAGATATGCTTGCATGCTATATATAAGACATAAAACAAAAATTAACTGAAGTATGAAAGTTCGAAATATAATGATAAAGAGATAAAAGAAACAGCAATCACAGCTAGGCTGGGAACGATTTAACCGGAAACTAAAGAAAGTTAGTATTCCTAGCCTAAAACACCATTGTGGTACCATGATTTCGTATGATGAAGGACTTTTAATGGACCTTCTTATTGGTCCCTCGTCCAATGCCAACGACCCCATGGATTTCGGACATTATTTGTATGGATTCCGTATGAATTTTTGGCCATTGGCAAACTGGTATATGTCCTCGTTGTCAGCCTACACCAGCTACAAGCGATAATGGACAAGGTGAGATAAGCTTACCATTGACGCAATGAAACAGACGAAACAATGACTTGGCCAAGTACCGATACGTGTCTCGGTTCCATCTGACTGATAAATAGCAAAAACACCCATCAACGTATGTGAAATTTGAATTACAATACAGTATCTATCCAGTACCTACATATTAGCTAACAGGCGATATTCGGACGGATCCCAATACTTCATACTAAAATCCTTCCCTGCAATACTGCGAGGGAGTAATGCAGTACGTCCCGTAAGCTTAATACTACTACTAGTAATGCAGTATGCCACTTAGTTTGGGCCAATTACTTTCACAGGCGATTTTCCTGTAAAGTTGCGAGTTTAGCGGCCATCATATGAAATTGCGCGGGTTTACGAGACCCCGTTGATGTGTCTGATGCATTCGGCCATAATCCAGCAATGATCAGGTCTGTATTGTAGAAATACGATGCTGTCAGACTCAGTACCGGATCCGGGGTAAATAAATGAATTTAACATGCTTGCATGGGCTCATTGTAGGCGAGGGGCTCTTTTGGTATGTGAATTTAACATTGCAATCGAGTTTTTCACATTACAATCTGATATCTATGTGAGTACCCCTAATAACGTATTAAAAATGAGAGTAATCATTCAGGGGAATTTATGATGAGAAAAACAAAAATACATGTAAAATAGGAATAACGTAAGCAATAAAATCACGAGTGCTGGAAAATTAACAGCTTCCATCTAATTAAAATGACCTTACTGAACCGGCGGGCTAATCTGAAACCCAATATCCATCATTGCATTGATGACATTTTCGAAAATTGCTTTATAATCAACAAACGCATTTCAAATCAAGGAAATATTTCAACTGTTTGGTTTGATTGAAGGTAAATTAATACGACCAGACCTCACCATTCACCAAACACAGATAAAATTGAAATATATATAGTCAGCTTCTAATTCTGTAATTTTTTCATCTTTTATAATGATAATAATTCATTACAATAATGATTTTTAATTTTTACTATTCAGGAAGTGATGGTATTGTATTATATGAGCCACGTTTACACTAGGGCCGGTATGGATGAAGTGGCTTAGCCAAATTAGACGGTATAGAAAAAACTGGACTTGGTGGGATTCGACCCCACAACCGACGCCTAACCGGACCACAAGCCCTCCCGCCAAGTCCAGATTTAATTTAAGAGTGGGCCAAAAGGCCCAAAATTCGCCCATATGGAAAATAAAGACAATTTTCTTTCTTCCTTTCTTATCCTCTAATTTCGGTTATAGCTAGTTATAATAAAACTAATAGCTGTAATAAGAATCTAGAGAATTTTCCAAAAATACGGATTGAAGAAAAATCGGGTCATTACGGGACTCAAACTGACGATCCGCGGGGTATTCAATATAGTACAATTCAATTCGCCAATTCGTCCGCCTTACCCAGGTTTGACTTGATTCTCTATAAAACCCATCGGCAAGATTCATAGTGTTAGATAGGTGAGCAAAACGACAGTGAAATTACAGTATATACCGAGCATAAAGTCATGCGCCTAGCGTCTGAAAGTAAAATGTTGTATGCATATACTAGTATATAACATTGTACTTGTCTATTGGACATACTGTATGTCTATTCAATACACCATGTCTTTATACACCCGTCTATTTCTGTCTGTACCTTCTCCTGAATCAGCGATGAACATAACGCATTTTTGTGAAGCATCCTGTTCGCAGTTATTGGGTGCTTTTGTAAAACTTTAAGTTTTTTCATATCAAATGCAGTTCATCTCTCGTTTTTCGCATTCTTCTGCTAGATTTCTACTTTCTCTCACACGCCGGCTAGTTCGATATTTCGTGTTTCCTACCTCTCTGGATGCAAATTTCAGGCCATTTTTCTTGAATGTTATTTCTTTGCTATCATCAACGCGTACGCCAAGAGTTGTACACTGCATACAGTATGCCGTTTATAAAAACTCTTGGCAACATTTCATTTTATAAACTTTTGGCAGATTTTTGGAAAATTAGAATTTAACTTCCATTTGTATCTTCCCGAATTTAAATTTAAACGATAGTTAAAAGGGTCATGAGTGGTTGTGTGACTTTGATATGGGTCTAGGGCAGAGGAGACCCTGTCAGCCCCCCCCCCTCCCCCTTCTTTGCCCTCCTAATCGCAAAATTGATTTTCTAATTGATTTCCTTGCGTCCAATTTCCCTAGTCAGTAGCGGAACGGTTACTTGATGGCACACAATGTTTTATTTGCATTAAAAATCTGGTTAATGTGAACTATGCCAAAAAATATCTCCGAAAAAAGTAAGTGCAGCCTATTTCCGTACAGGGAAATCAAATAAATGGTACAAGTTTCAAGATAGAGGGAAAATTTAAGGAATCCGTTAGCCTTTGTCAAAGACCCATTCGGTTTTGGATACCGATAAAGAACAGTTTATTTGTACCATAAATGGGGAATAATTCTGATGGGGTCACTGTTATCATGCATTATTCATAAGTTGCTTCTTTTTCAATTTCCCTCCCTGAGATCCGTAGATCGAATTTCCGTCTTTATGTTCCTGTTGTTTACTTGGTAATAACCTGTTATTATCATGAAGTATCAGGTAAAGGTATTTCTAGTTTCTGCTAATGCTTCATTACTTTTCATAGTTAAATTTAATTTACATTGAGGTGTATATTGCATATCCTTGCATTGCATTAATTGTAGTTAAATACTATAGATAATTCAACAGTCGTCTCAAAGTGACGAAGCAGTAGAATCCGGGATGATGGGCCGTAGTCTTTCTGAAAGCGTACTTCCAAACGTTTCGTCAACATCTTCAGTGGAAATGCGTAGACTTCTAGGATACAATCTTGCAATACAATCTTAGAAGTCTACGCAGTTCCACTGAACATGTCGGCCGCAGATGTTGACGAAACGTTTGCAAGTGCGCTTTCAGAACTACCACGGCCTATCATCCCGGATTCTACTGCTATGTCACGAAATTCCGGTCATGAAAGCCTTTGTAATTAAGTTGTCTCGAAGTTTCGAAGCATACTTACTGGATGTACCTATTTCTAATCCACAGTAATCAGAGATAGAAAGATAGATGAAGATGTAATTAGAGTAAATAGCCTATTTTTCAGCCTGACAGTGAGAATTAACACTTACAGTCAGCCTACTGCACTTTACTTTAATGTTTATTATGTTCAGTTCATATGTGAGCAATTTCAACTTCAGAAGGAAGTGGCAGGGCAAACCGAAGTCGCCGATATTCCATTTTCTGTTCAAACTTCAATTTCTCATGAAATATGGAACGCAGAACAATGAAAAAATGCTGAATGGCAAGAAGAATTTTTTTTCTCCTAATTTTGAAGTATAGTATGTGGCCTTAACTAACCCCAATTCGCCACAGTTGATGAACTCCTTCAGCTTGAACTCCTGAGTAACCGTTATTTTTTGCGTATCCAGTTCACTAACTATAGCCGATCGGTATTGATGATTGCAACATACTATATATCAAAATTAGGAGAAACAATTTTTCATCTTTCCATTCAGCATTTTTTCATTGCTCTGCGTTCCATATTTCATGAGAAATTAAAGTTTGCACAGAAATGGAATATCGGCGACTCCGGTTTGCCCTTAACAGTTTCTAAAAATCGCACCTAACCTCTCTACAAGCCACTACATTTCACAATCATAATGTACACTTTTGACAAGTTCCTCAAATAAAAAAATGCAGAAAGAGTTACCCACGATCCACATGAAAAAATCGCGCATATTCCCGATCCCCAATAAAGTGGCAGTTTATCAATTATCAAAAAGTAAGTATTTTTCTGAGAGAAATTGCTAATATAGCAGTCAAGAATTGTTGACGAGCCCGATTGAAATCGTTGTGTTTCGGTGGAACTAACAAATGAATGTCGAGGAGGAACACGCAAGTAGCAAACGTCATGTAAATGTGACGTAGGAAGGGATGAACAACATAGGAGTTCAAGGGCTCCCGCGCACATCTGCAAGTGAAGCCATGATAGATGGAATGAGTGGGGACAGTTTAGGCTGAAGGGGTTCAAGAGGGGGAGGGGGTGCTCTTCCAGGGGGGAAGGGTCGGTCAGCTGACCGTCAGACAGAACAGTGAAAAATGGGCACTGCTGTCATATCGTAATTATTGGCCCATTGGCCTACTAAAAATGTTATTATAAGTTGCATATAGACTAAGTACGTAAAAGTCCATGTCAACAAAGCATGTACTGCAATTGAAGTTTTCGTCCACTTTTAAACAGACTAACTAGGCTACTCTAAAATATAGTAATGTAGTACGAAAACAAGTTACAAATTAATACAGTTTGTTGTCTACGGTACAGGCTACAGTTTGGAGACAGTTCAAAATTATTATGTGCAACTAAAAAAATATTAAAGTTTAAGTCCTACTTGTTAAATTCAGAAAAGTTTCAACTGGTTGATCAATGGTATTAAATTATTCTATATGATTAAATAAATAAATAATGCATTTTTTTTATATTACTAGTAGTAGTATGATTGGACACAGTCCCAGGCCACGGTGTGGGCCCATAGGACAGGGGCCCTCCTTGATTATAGTGGATTCGGAACCACTTGGGAAGCACAGTGAAGTCACACGATTAGTTCGGAGATGACCAGGACAAGTCCTACCATGTTTCCCTACCGGCACTGTGCACACTACCAAGTTATCTGCATCTTTGAACTTGCTCTGGTCCGCTGGATTCAACTTGGTAAGGCGGCCGGCTTGTTATATTACTAAGTTCCATGTACTATTAATAAATTAAGGATGTACTAAAAAAGTAGAGTAAACTCCATACTTTTGTGGTCTCTTATTCATCACAGTAAAAAAAAGCCCCTTCTCCCTCTTCTTGAGTTGCAATCTATGCATTGGTTTGCAGCGAATGTTGTAGTCTTCTTCTTCACTCTTGTCTGTCCTGTGCAGCCCCTAGCCATATTTAAATACTTCGCGAGACTGCCAGCTTATGTTACTACTGTTGATTACAAAGTTTGCAAATTGCAAAAGAGTAATCTGAGAAAGTGAAAAAGAAACGACGTTAATAAGTCAGATCCAACTTTACAGTGCTTTTTTATATAGTACAAACACAGTCTGAACTGGTTTGAAACACTACCTATACAATAGTATCTAGGTAATTTGCATTGAGACACGGGCACTGTTACACGCAAAACGGAGTTTTACGCTCTAATCCTTGGGAGAGTTTCCTTGGTGACTGTGTGGAACTTGGAGAATATCATGAGTAGAAGAAGGACAACGCAAAATACTTTAATAGTGACCGGTTTCGGATAAAATCCATCATCAGACTAACAACACATGAAAAAACGCTCAAACACTCTTCATAATTCATGTTCCAACTAGTACTATTAGTACAATTATTTCTTCTGCTTTTAAACATTGTGAAACTTAGATTAATTGTAAAATAAGCTGCTGTAAAAAATTAAAATTAAATCACTCATTTTTACCATTAAACTTTTACAACGTACATCCAGCATAATATTATAAGGGAGTTAAAATTAAAATTTGTAAAACAAAGGTTTAATCTAGAGCACCTGAAAGGGAAAAGGGTTAGGATCAAAGTTTTCTTAAAACATAAACCAAAAATTTGTTACCCCCCACCCCCGCAGTCAGCTCATCGTGTGGGGTGTTAGTCTCCCGCGTTTTTGTTTGGGGGGACTGCGGACCAACTGGCGTGGCTACCAATATCGTCAGTTATTGCTCTAGTTCTTGCCCTGGGCTCTTTATATTGAATTTCGAGGGCAGCTTCCCTGTTTTCTTGAGCACTTTACAAAATGCGTTGTGTTTTATTTGACAATATTCCGGAAAACTTGACAAGATTTTAGCACAATTTTCAGAGTCAGCAGCTGGAGCGAAACGTCTTTTATTTTGCTATTCCCCGCGCTTCATTCCACAATACCTAACTTTGTGTTTTGATTTATCATGATTCATAGCATTTTCACATAGTTATTACTAAAACCGGATCCACACCACATGAGTGTAACATTGGCGCGTAACATTACCATTACCCGGTCGTATCTATGGATACAGTCCTGGTAACGTTTTCGTATTAACCACTTATATATAAGTTATAATGTTCACAATGAAGTTCCGCGTCTAGGTGGGGACTCATGTTACAAGATTCAACATATACTGTATATCTAGTATAAGGTCTGTCCTGTTTTGGATTTCCCTCCTGGCGAAAATTTAAGATCCGCCCCTGTGAATGGCCTCTACAAGGTAAATCCGGGCTGGCTTTCAGGACTTTCCCAACTGTTGTTTTGTTGTTTCTAACGCCTGCTTTCAGCATTTCTGCTTTTTAAGCAACCCTGGGGAAAAGGGAGTTGACTGACAGGGTGGACCTCCTGATTATAGTGGATTCCGAACCACTTGGGGAACATGGTAAGGTCACACGATTAAATCGGAAGTGACCAGGACTCGACTTATACTGCCAAAGCGCGTTATCATGTCCCACCAGGTTCCCCTGCCAACGCTGTGCACACTTCCAAGTTGCCGCAGTTTGAAACATGCTCTGCTCTAATGGAATCAACATGGTAAGGCCGTTGGCACTTTCCCAACTGAAAAGTACCTATAACATACGTTAATTATGGATTTTCAAGGAATGGGGACGGTCGTAGTTTCCCTAGCACCAGGTGTCCTGTCTGAGGCAAATATTAAATGGGCGCACTAGCCTAGTCCAAATGATTCCTCTTCAGCAAACACGGTCTCGCCCAGGGCCGCAGCCAGATTTTTTTTTCGGGGGGGGGGGAGTCCATCTGATGTAACCGGAGATGAGCTAACCTCAATGTATTTAAAACTTCTTTCTGTCTAGTGTACGCTGTAAATATTTCGGGGGGGGGGGGGGCCTTGTCTCACCCATGCAACTAAAATTTTTAAGATACACGAAATGTGTCCATTTACGAGTGTTTCGAGTCTCGAACCAACCATTTGATAGTCTGGTTCTCTACCAACTGGTGGACTATTCCTGAAAATGCGAAACAAATGAGAAGCTAAAAATGAGAGCATGGAGGGATGATGGGACATGTCGGGAACAGTCATGGGACATGGACTTTTCCACCCATTTCCATGCCTCTATTTGATTACTTAATTCCATTATTGGTCCACTGATTCATTACTCAAGGGATCTTCGCTGTATATGAAATCAAATTTCTCTAATTCACAACTCACCTTCAAAAATTTGAGAGAGAGAGAGAGAGAAGGGGGAGTGAGCAGGTTGTACACGGTTTGCTTTTAAGTGGCAGGATTTTTTCGGACATTTTCGCCGTCAGGTAGGGATTTACATTTGTTGTGTGACAACGTTTACAGATTTAAAGAATAGACTGTGTAGTAAATAGCAGTAAGACTGGAAATGCATTAAAACCTCAAGGCTGGTTTATTAACTTCTGTTAATCAGGTTTATATGTTGAAGTAGCTAGAGAGGCTATATAAGTTGAAGTAGAGGACTACGAATGTTAGTGGGGAACTACGAGTATAGGAAAAGAAGAAAAGAAGGATAATTTGTGGAACCCTGAGCGAAAACTGGGAGTGGCGTACAAGAAGAAACGAAGCAAAAATTGACGCAACACACAATGGGGAAAACATCAGTGTTATAAAACTCGACGTCCATGAAGGCTGCGACACGTAGTAGGAATGATAGAGGACCGCATGCCGAACAGAATGTGCAAAGTAAGCATGATGGGAAGACGTTCACGAAACTGCTAGAAGGACAAATTGTGAAACTGTCCTCCGCGAGCATGGAGCTCGTCGATGGTGGAGCGTCGTACAAAACCGAGATGGCTCGAGGAGTGTTGACGAGCAGGCCGAGGCCAACAAAGAGCTGAAGAAGCGGTAGAAGAAGTTGATGTAGAAGCCAACAGTTAAATTCTTAGGCACTTCTTTCGGAGTCTGTTTCATTTTAAAATTCAATATTCATGGAAAACGCCTGGGAAATAATATCTGACCCCATGATAAGAAAATGGGTGAGAGTGGAATCCGAAATTCCAGTTATCCAAATCTTTGTAGCTGCCTGAAATTCTTTATATTTGAAATTTCATTAAAACATTGCGGTATTTGCATACTTGAAATGTTCCTCAGAGTTTTATACAGCTATTGTACATTTTATCTTTCATTGGGAGAACTAGTTTTGAGCGGTTCCCACAAAATCAGAAGCGATAGATTTTATGCAGAGGCCTATTATTTTATAAAGGGCCGAAATTGATTTAAAGTTTGAATAGAAGAATTTTACGTGCCTGTGGAAGTAATCAATGCCAATTTAATTAAACAAAGAGTTAGTTGAACTTACATTGACTGTTGTGTTAGTAGTCATTAGAGGCAGGGGCCTCATAGTCATCGAAAAATTTGAGAGGAGCCAGTTGTCACGGGAAAGGGAGTAACACTAGTAACACAACAGAAAATGTAAGTCCAACAATTAAATAAAATAATATTACACCATTGCCATTAACCCTTACCCATTAATCAATGGTAATTGAAAGTAATCCTCCGTTAATTTTAATTGCCTTAGCTCTTAAGGGAATACCTTATCAGAGAATTAACTAGGTGTGCACTTCATACAGAGAATGTTCATAGTAGAACAGCAATGAAAGAAAATCAAGAAATATGAACGACAAAGAGAAATGGAAAAACATAAATAATTAGATTACTCGTGACTTCGTGGTATTTCATTTTAATAAACAAAAAATAACAAAAACTTAGAGTTTTAGAAAAACTATCGTGTTTAAACAGTGGGTTTCTTAGACAAAGTTAATTTCTTAACGATTATTTGGGTTTTACTAATTCTGGTTGTTATAACAAGTTTTTCTAAAACTCTAAGTTTTTGTTATTTTTTGTTTATTGAAATGGAAAAATGGAAAATAAAGACAACTCTAAACACTAAGCTTGATCATTCTTCCGCCTTCCTACATCCCCCAGTTGATGATGGGCTGTTCTGAGTGTGCGTCTGCCAGCGTAGAACTACGAGCTAATTAAAGCGATTAATCACGCTTATGAGATTTTAATATGATAATAAAACACGAAATTTACTTAAATCTATAATTAAAGGGTGTTGATAAGACCAGGCAGTAGTGCAGCAGTCGCCAGACTATCAAGGTGAATTCCCGTCAAAAATATGAAATTACTTGCCATGTGTAAACAATGTGTGACACCGCCATCTTACCTTTCTAATGTTGATAAATAAGAAGGAAGTATCTAACTATGTTTACACACGGCTAGTGTTTTCATATGGCAAAGTCATAGTCAGCATAAAAAGCTACATACTGCTGCCTTCTGTAGTTTCAGTCTGCTTTGCCAATGTCTCACTGAGGAGCAGGAATCATAAAACCTCTGTATCGCCTTCGAACTCTTAAAAAAATATATGAAACAACAAACAGAATGGAACAATCGATAAAATTATTAAATGTTACAAGGTCAGCAGAAAGAAAATAGAAGACAGACCCTAATGTAACAAAGTACGTTAATACGCGAGTAAAAAAAAAATGAGTTAAACAAAATATCCGGAAGCTTGCATGACCACAGTGGCCACAATAGCTCTTCACACTTCAACCCTCAATGGTATGCCGCCCCCCCCCCCCCCCTATTCCCGCCCCATTCCCACTGTTTTCTTCGCTCCCATTTACAACCCTCGGTTAATTAAAACCCTTATTTGCTACCTACTTCATTTTCATTTTTTATTTGTTGCTCCGTTCACACGCCAGTATTCAGATTAACACTCCCGCCACGTTTTCGCTGAACCTAATTTTCAAGTCCCGCTATAGCCCCATAGTTTTGTCACCCTTGCACTTGCAAAATTTCATTTTTGCAGTTTTATGTTAATTATTGCTAAGTGTTTTGTCCTAGTTGTTGTTTTTATTTAGAAATTACCGAACTGGGTCAATACTGAAAGCTCATTTATGATTTTTGAGGTTCATTACGATGTCAGATTGCACGCTTACAATACAATACATAGTATCAGCATTAAATTAGATCACACCAAATAAAATGCATTCAAAATAAAATTTAAGTGAATGAGACTGCCCTGTAGTCAATGTTATCTTGAAATAATAATGAAACGGTAGAGTTCCGAGACAACACAGAACTTGGTTTTGTGATAAGCTTGAGCCAACCTTGGTTGGAATGCGGGTAGTAATAGCGGTCATTAACCGGCCAAATTTAGGCAAAGCTTCTTTTTAAAGTTTCTTTTTAAATAAGAAAATTCACTTGGAGGGATGATCTTCCAGTACCTACCCTGACGTGGAGCCACTCGAATATATCGTGCGTATTCAGCTTAAGGCAGGGTTTCGATCTTGAGCGCGGATCGACCTCTTTAGATCGATATTTCTCTTTTTCTATTTATGATATCGGCCTGAATCTTTTTCAGGAGATGCTAAAAAAAGCTAAAAAATACAATCTAACGAAGTAACGGTGACAATGAAACTGCCTAAATTTTTAATGCAATGCATATTTCGCGTAAAACTAACTGTATTCAACTAATTCATTGAAAAAAAATTCACTTCGTTAGATTCTATTTTTTGTAGCCAAACACGTTTGTAGGCCAATGCAAGTTCATTTTTTAAATCTTATTGCTTTAATTTTTATTGAAAAGATTCAGATCGATATATCATAATTAGATAAGGGGAAAATATATGGCTCTAAAGAGATTGATCTCCTCGCTCGAGCTGGAAAACCCGTCTTAAGCTGAATACGCACGACATTATGGAGTGGCTCCCATCTGGTACTGTGATCATGATGATGATGATGACAAATATTGACTTTTTTGTTCTATTACTAAGCCAACCTAGCGGAGTTAGGGCTATAAAGCCCTCTCTTACACTCAACTAGGAACACCCGGGACCGCCTGCTTTACATGCCCCCCTCTGAAGCATGGCCAGAAAATGTAGCAAGTGTGAGGCTCGAACCAACAACCTTTCGGATGAAAGTCAGAGTCTGTACCACAACTCTACATGTCCTGATGACGACAGCAATGATACCTCCAAGTAAATTGTCTTAATCAAAAACTTCAACCTGGAAGTGCTTAATGGCTGTTCTATTACTGGTAAACCAATATAGGGGGGGAGGGGGTGACGTTACAAAGTGCGTTTAAACTCTTCAGATTGTTGATTCGGCAACCATGTTGATCGTTAAATCTACATTATGCTTGTCAGGAATCAGGACAGCCGTGGTGTTAAATGCAATGGTAACAATAAAGTGTATTAATTTTTATTTATTTATTTATGTAATTTAATTTAATTTTCTCTTGTGAGCGACATATTGTACAATATAACTTGCGATTGCCTTGGTTCATTCTTAAGACGCATGAATGCAATAGAAATTGGCACTGGAGAAGGCAATGTTATTGGAAGCTAAATTCTTTCTAGCAGAACGCGCCAGGAAAATTATAGTGGGAGACCCTACTTAGGTACATTGCAAAGATTTCAATAATTTGGGAAAATATCCTCTAGCATGAAACGATTCAAAAAACATTATACTTTGAAAGAAGACAGTTTAGTAAACTCATTACCGAGCAAGCAATAAAACGTCACTTTAAGAAAGACAAAGAAATATCACTTAAATTTAGTACAACGATAACAATAAATTGCTAGACCATTATAATAATGTTTAATGCGTGGCGGAAAAGGTGGGTAAGGAAGTAATTTGTACACGGCCGTGTAAATTATACACCCCGGCCACCTTCTCCATAATTCAAAGCGTCTTGGCGTGTGAAAGGAAGCCTTGCTCAAAGGCTCTCAGAGCCATAGGGAACCGAGAAAAAAATAAGATAACGAGGCATCTCCCAGCAGATGCTTGCAAATACAACCATGATAAGTCCATGGAACGTTATCTCGACCATCGCGCAACGTTAATTTCCGCCTTCAACACAAGAAAAGTGAAATCTCCGGGACAGGTTGAATGAAACAACCCCAGAGTCTAGTAACTTGGGAATTGCCAAGTTTGTTGGCAATTTATTTGCTTTTCTAACCCATCCACCCTCTCTCCCCCCTACTCTTGCTATGCAAATCTTTTTCTAAGATGCAAATCATTTTTAAATTAGCTGATGAAACGTGTTTTCAAAGTTTTATTTTTCAATAAATAAAAAATGATATCATCTGTCACGTACAAATGCTTATGCATATTTTGTTATACCTCTAGTTGTGACTTGTGTGTACTGTTGGTGTTAATTTGATTCCCGCTGCAGATCTCTTGCTTTACCGTGGAGTAACATGTTGATTTCCATTATAAATGGCATAGCAGCAGGGAGACTCAGACGTCTGGGTCATGTCGAAAGAATTAATGAAACTCCCTAAGAAAGTGTTGAACAATGATCTAGATTCTAGAAAGCAGAAGATCTATCGGAAAATCGAAATTAGGTGGATGGTAGGCGTTAGAGGACTCCTCCGGAAGATTAACGTCCGCAACTGGAGGAGAAAGGCGGCGTCGAGAGACGAGTGGTGGAATGACGTGGTTACCAGGGTTTTCCATTATAAGAACGTATTCAGCGCTAATTTTCTACACCAATCCCCTTCGAAAATGTTGTTGCTGTTGCTTACTAATTTATACGTAGTATAAGGAAAGCTTTGTGATGGTCCAAATTTTCGATTCCGAGATTTCAACGGATTTACACGTTTTCAGGTACCAGGAACCCAAAAAAGAGGTTTTTACGAAATATCTGTCGGTCTGTCTGTCTGTCTGTCATTCTGTCTGTCTGTGCGTCGATTTCCGGGCAAACTACCCATTCGATTTTGATGAAATTCGGCATGTAGGTTCACAAAAATCATAGCTCAGGACGATTTTTTTTTATTTGGGGCCAACTCAATTTGGGGGGGGGGGGTTTATTCTCAAAAAACTCCAAAAAACGTCTAAAAAAATTATTTTCCAAAAACGGCTCCAACGATTCCTTTTAAATTCACATATATTGTAGTTGTTATTAATGTTGATAAAATGCGGGGAGTCGCTTGCCCCTTGATAGTTTGCTTCTGGGGGTAAAAAAATAAAAATAACCAAATCTGAATGAAAAATGACTAAAAAATAATTTTTCTGTGAAACCTTTCTATCGATGATTTCTACCTACAGGAATGTTTTAGGTGTTAAATTGAGTAACGAAACCGGACAGGTTGCTTTCCCAGAAAAGTATTTGGTTTTGTACCAAAAAATGTTTTTTTTTTAATGATAGAAAATTCACGCTCAAATGCATTGCGTGCCCTGCCAGTATTGCTGTGTGGTAATGTGTTGGTCTGACCTATCTAGAATTTACCTCACCTCCAGTGACGTCAGGTGGACACCCCCCCCCCCCGAGATATCGGAAATTTAACCATAGGAAAATTATTTACCATGAAATTACTAATTTTCTCTATCTACTAATTTTGATAAATTGGAAAGCATGTTCGAGTAAACTCGGACCGGTTCTTTTGGAATGAAAGACGGACAATTTCCCATTGCTTTCAAGACACCATCCCTCCTTTTGGAGAAGTAACAGATTATGAATTCAAGATAAAAATAATTGAAATTAGAAAAACCCCAGAGCCTAGATTTCTTTTAAACATACAGACAAATGTTCTACATACGAGTATAACGCGCTCCATTGAGTTGAATGCAGCCACTCTAGGGAATACTATGGCGTCACAGTGTTTGTTCCCCAAATCATCCGTTGAAATTATGACCTTTTAATGCTTTGTCTGAGTAAATTTCTAACAAATAATTCTTGAATGAGTCAGTCACATTCACTAGTCGTAAAAAATAACTACGTGGATTATGCGGATTTTCAACAGATTACGTTAAAGAATGGGGAGACATAAAGCATAAAACTCTGATGGTGTGATTAACAAATTTATGAAAATATATAGTAAACTGTAGAACCGCAGATGTTCCTTCTGGTTAATTTTAAGCACGCCAGTATTTGAAATGCTACAACGAAAATTTAGAACAAGGCTTACCTGCAACTCACCAGCATTCCAACTGAAGTGATTGATCAAGGTAATTTACGTGACTAGACAATAACAAACCTTTTAGATTTTACTGTTCCAAGTTTACAGCCAACTGACCACTAAACATTGTGCCAGACGTGATTATTGATTACACCAAATTATAGGGACGATTTAGAGCTTTAGCCTACTAGGCTTATCAGCAACTCACCAGCATTGCAACTGAAGTGATTGATCAAAGTTATGTCACTAGGCAATAACAAAACTTTTAGATTTTACTGTTTCAAGTTTACAAGCAACTGACCACTAAACATTGTGCAAGACGTGATTATTGATTGCACCAAATTATATGGACACAAAATTAAATTTTGGGGTGTTGTTAAATGTGTGCGCTAGCTGTGCGAAAACGTTTACTGCACTGAATAGATAAGTATTGACCCGCAAAGCAGCCAAGTAAAAAAGCAAAAAGACCAAAGAAAATAGCACTTAGCAGGCAAAGGAAACATTATGGTAAGAGAGAAAAATGGCAGGGAACAAATGGCAAGGCGGAACATTGGAAACTTTGAACAGGCAGCAATATTCACTCTGCTATCGTCAACTTCATTACATTGTGTCTTGAAGATTATTCTTTAACTCAAAGTTACAAACTTTTTAATTACATTCCACAAGATATAAGATCCTTTCCGCTCTTAAAAAATAAGGGTAGCTTTCTGTCTCTCTCCCTTCCCTTGACATTCAGTCCTGCATTCCTCTGTTAACAGAAGTTGGAATTGCTTACTAGTGAGATGGGGCACGCGGGCCAACAAAAAGCAAACTCCCCATCCCATTGTGTACCGCGCTTTTCTTCTCCTATTCAAAACTACCTTTTCCCCAAAAAGCTTGCTTACGAATTTTCGAAATCTACTGAAAATATCTTGAGGACATTTTTGTTTGAAAAATATCTCAGAAGACTTCCAAAAAATGTTTCTTTTGTTAAATGAACAGGATTTAATTTCTTTTTCTTGCTGTTTACAATTGCCTGCTAGAGGTTAAAAACTTTATCATAGAACTACAGCGCGAAACAACAACAGGCTGGTGAGATCTTAGACTAAAGATAAAAAAGACAAAGGTATAATAAGCCTACGACTGTTTCAGGCGAACGGCGACATACCTCAAGAACCTATTCACCCATTTTATCTGGAGCACAAATAACCCGTAACTTGTAATGCCCAAAATGCGGAACATGGGTAAAATGTGGAAATGGCGCAGACATCCAGGAAAATCCGTTCTGCTCAGGAACTAGCCGCTCAATGAGATCTAAGCATTTATAACAATTAAATTGTCCGTGAGGTATACCAGCACTTTATTAAAACAACTTCATTTTCCAAGTATTGTCCTAAACTTAAAATTTGTTCGGAATCTCAATGTGCATGAAAAAGAGAATGTTCGAGAGAATTTGTTTATAAAAAATTTGGCTTTGTAAATTCCATAGACCATATAATACTCTAGACATTAGAATTTCCGGGGAACTAACGTAAAATGACGTCATACACTGGCAAAAGCGCATAAACTTTTAGAGGCGCGAACTTATTAATTTCAAGTTTTGTTTAGTTCATTAAATGATCGGAGTGAGAGAACATTTTTTAACTTTGGTAAAACTTATTTCATAGTCAAATATTCATTTAGAAACTTTTAACGATCAGTGCGTTATTTTTTCAAAAAACAAACTTGTCATTCGGGTGACCAGCAGCGTGATCGAGGCGATTATAATACCGGTATTTATTTAATCCCCTGGTAATAAAAATGTAAACAAGATAATTTTATAATGGAAAGTGCTATTCAAAATTTGTTTGTTTACAGTTATAATCCTAGGGTATTTATTTAACCCCGGTATTATAATAGCCTCGATCAGGCTGCAGATTACCTAGCAACAAAGTCTCTATTGCTAGGTAACTGGGTTGTGACTCCCTCCACTGACAAAAGATAAACATAATGTTGGTGCCCCAACTTTCTAATGGAGTGCATCTAGAACGTCGTGTCTAGAGTATTATAATTATGGTGTAAGGTAAATACTCTCCTGCAAAAAACAGACTGTCTGTCTTCTTTGCTTCATGACAAAATGTACAATAAACCATGTTCATGCATTAGTTTTGAACTCGTCGACGCGAAGTTCGCCTGCGTAACATTATTTCGCTTGGTATGGTCTGATTTTTTATGGTATAATTTTACCGCAAAATATTACATTATCACTTAATACTTCTACTAGATATACAGATCACTATATACATATCTAGATTTCTAGGCCAATTAATTAAAACCTATATTGCACACAGCATTAGGTTGGTAACTACTGTACATAACAAAAGTAATGGTTTTGAAAGGTATCAATTCCCTATAAATCACATAACGGATGCTGGCGTCGTAAATTTTTAACTTTCTCACAATTGTATCGCGAGTGGCTTATTACGTCTGGTTTATTATTTATTTATAGGTATTGTATGTGTGGTTCGTGGCATGAAACCAATACCCAGCGTATACGATGAGATATTCCTTCTCCATGTTGAAAGAAGGAGACTCATCTCTACATATTTATGAGCCATTTATCGCTTTGAAATACTGAGGGTAAAATGAAAATATATTCCGCGTTATAATGTGGAGGGTGGGTCGGGTCGCTGAGGAGGTTCGAGTAATGGGTTTTTATATAAAAACCAAACCAGCTGCTGAACCCGCAGCTTATATTGATCGCCACACGAATTAGGCTACTAGATAGCTGAGTGAGAAATGATGAGTTGAAACTGATGGTACTCAAATCATTACTTCATCAGTGGAATAACCCCCTTTTCACATTTTATGACGGGGAAATCGGAAAAACTATAATGTGCCACATGTTGGAAAATACGTATTTCCTTGCATTTGCAAGAAAGAGCCTCTTCCCAGTCTTCCCAGCCCCCTCCTTTTTCTTTCGACTTTTATTGTAGCTGCTTTTTGCGAAGGTTTTATCACTTTTCATCACTGGTGAGTAAACGAATATTTCCCCGGGTGCAAAAAAAAAAAAAAAAAAAAAAAAAATAGGCTAAATTCATTTATTCCTCATAGAGCAAAAATGTTAAATATGATACCTTAAAATATTTTTTTTATTTCCTGGCCCACCATTTTTTTTTCCAATGCATGAATTAACATACCTACATAAATGAAGCTGATGAAACACTGCCTTTCATTTCTTTCAATTCTTAAAATTCGTGTAAAATTTATGTTCAATAATTTAATTATGATAAAAATTAAGGGTCTACAGACTACAATGTGTGATTACCTACTTAGCTTCACTATGGTTATTCATAGCACATTTTTCATAGTGCACATTTAGCACGATATGTATTAGGTGATATAAAGCCAAAATGGACGTGCTGCAGACCTGCAGTACAGGGTACTAAGCCTATGAAAACAATTACGGGGAAATAGACCCCAGCGCCTACGGAAAGGCTTATACAGAAGTAGGCCAGTCTGTTTGCCGTGCATGTTTAATTGGTTTCTAAATATCTCTCGTCTAGATCCTAACGTAAATTGCTTTCCCAAATCCTATCACTGCATCTTGTAATGGGAAAACGATTCGGTTCATTGTTACACCCTGCTCTATAGTACAATACGTTGCATATACGCTTTTTCTTTTCGGATCACACTATCGACAAATTGCAGATGTATCGACTATAGGCTATATTTTAGCTCAAAGTATGACTTGGAACATTCTGTCTGCCCAGGAATTAAAAACTTTCTTCCTTCGATCTCAGCAATGTACATACGATATATCTATGTACCTATGTATACCATTGCTGTGTTCGAATAATCACAGTGCTTTATGGCTTATTTCCTAAATATCAGTATGGTATGGAATATGAAATAAATAAGACTTACAAAGAATTAAACGGCAAAATTTAGATGTTTTGGATTGAACGTTTGAGATAAATGTCTAAACAGCTAACACCATAGGTTCTAAATTGGCGACACGACGGTACCGCGTTACTATGCAACTGACAATTACTTGAAGATTTTTCAATCGGATTAATGAGCTAATGTAGATGAAAAAGCAATAGCCTACATTGGTTCTGAAAGCGTTAAGTACCTGCCAACTGTAGGTAAATAAGGTGTAGGTTACATAAAGTAAGCTAGGTATATGGCAGATAATACTAAAAATCATAATTTTGAAATAACGGTAGCTAGTTATACACTAGATACTATCCGGGTCTATATTTCAGGTCTACATCTGGGACGGTTTTCATATATACAAGCTACGGGTCGTATCAAATAATAACTAAAAGGGTACTGTTGCTGTCTCATTCACAGTCTAAAGTCAAATGGCATTACAAACAAAGCGAATTGTGACCATGAATAAGATTCCTCGTGTAATTGGATAGGAAGGCAGCAGTTACTGTAGGCGATAATTTTGAATGAAAGTGCGCGGGTATTGTTAAACGGTATCTAGGAGGGTAAGCATTCCTCCCGCCGCAAAATCCATCATTTTTAATTAAATCCGAGGAAATATGCTCTCCGGAAATTTATTTTTACAGCCATGCTCGCGTCCTAATATGTAAACATTTCGGTGACAAAATGCTTCGTTTCACATTATTACGTTAAAAGGTATTAAGGTTAATCAGAGGGATTCTGGGTTTATTTTCCCACGCGCACAGCCCGGCTTACGACAGCATGCCCGGATTTACTGCAGTTCATGTTTAAATTTCTAATCAACATTGCGTGTTCTCTAATTCGTAGCATAATCAGTTAGGCTAAGCAATGATAATGATGATATGCGCATCGCAGTCTAATGACATTTTGCATTTAGTTCATTTGTTTGTTAGTAAATTATACCTGTATATCATTAAATAAGAAAACATTATAATCAAAGCTTGAGTTTGAAGGATTCGAAGATGATTTATGATTATAATTGCCAAAATATTTATATTAATATTAAAAAATAAGAAAATGTTGATTAACTACCTAGGGCCTAGATGATAATTAGTTTGCCGAAATTCCCGTTGCAAGTTAGTTGCACTCTACTGAAAAGGGTAGGCTAAATCTCAACATCCATTTTTAGTATTGAAGCCATAAAGACATTTGATTATATGACGTTTAAAGAGTTGATGCACTATGCATTATTATTGTTGAAGACGTAGGGCAAACTACAATAAAACTTTGCAATATAGCTTACAAACTTTCCTCTAGATGTCAATTGTCAAGAAAAGGTAATAAGCCTTGTCTATTGACCTGTGAAACATTTGAAGGCATCGTATAGGCCAACAATCCCTCTTCTTTTTGTCATTCTGTCATATGGCGAGGAATTCAGCTACAAATTGGAGCAATATGAATACTGCAATCAAAAATGGCTATTCTGCAAGCCGCCAATTTTGATAACAACAACACCTACAGAAACCTGGGCCCTGGTTAGTGTTCGGCATTGGTAAATTTGTTAAACAATCGTCGTGTTACATGGATGTTCAATCACCTATGTTAATGTTTAATCTGTTTTATGCCACCGCAGTTGATTAACTACCAATACCTAGATGATAAATAGGTTGCAGGAAATCCCGTTTCAAGTTTGTCGCAGAGCGTCACTCTACTGAAAAACGTGAAACTCAGCATCCATTTTTTAGTATTGAAACCACAAAGACACTTGATTATGTGATATGTAAGAAGTCTTGCTTTTGAATAATAATTAAAATTGTAATTAATTATTTAAAATATGATAATTCAGTGATTTGCTTCCGAACCAAAAATTGAACAACTTACGTTTAGTGGTACTTGTGGCACTGTGGCAGTTACTTCAAATTCACTGCAATGACAATAGCAAACGGTAGATACGAGTACCTGGCCGTAAGAACTGCGGAAGCAAGTTTTAGTAGGTGGCTCAGTTGCTGAGGTATGCAGGGTGAAATCCCTCTAGTCTATTTTGTTAACTCCCATGAGGAAGAGGGGGTTCAGGAATTTAACTATTTCGAACCCCATGTTCTGCTGAGTCAGCAAGAACCAGGTGTGTAGTGTTGCCGCATCCATTAAGTATTTACCAGCTACAGGCCCTTTGTTCCAGATACTTTCAAAACTTAGTTTTTCCTTCCTTTGTCCATTTCTTCCGACAGCATTTTCGGTAATGAATGACCCCATAAAATACGTGAGTCTTTCCTCTGGCTTAATAAAGTTACAACCGGGCACAGACAATAAAGGACGGGATTCATTGTTTGGACGATCTTAAGTGAATTTCTGATATTTTGAATTTAAATGGCGAAAATGGCAAAAATTTGGTAACTAATAAATTACACTAAAAAAATTAATAATGAATTAAAAACACTTCTGTGCCATTTAAGATTTTTTTTTTGGTAATGCTGTAGCACACATTTTAATTGCTAATGCATTGAAGAAATTTAGATATTAGATGGCCAATATTGCAACAAATACAGACTTTTCTGAATAATAGAAAATAAAAAAAATAAAGAATAATAATGAAATAATAATAAATAAAATATTTTAAGAATTCTTAGACCCGTTAATCCTAAGTCAACTTTTCGCCATAGAGTTATAGAGTTTAATAAAAATAACGTCTAAAGGTGGTATGTGCCCTACAGCAGGCATAGCACCATTGGTAAAGAATATTCCCCAGGGAACTATTTAAACCATTTCATACGGTAATTAAAGAAGTACAGTAGGCTATATAACCCGCTCCAATCCAGCCGACTTTCAACTGTTTTGCCATGTTGGACCCAATAAAGCATCGAAAACATTTTTCCACCTACACCTAGCATAATGACCGTAACAGTGAACAGAAATTAATGTCTGTTGGCAAAACCATTTGTGATTTTAATTTTTAATCCTTTAAACGTGTATAAAGTAAGTAGATTTAAGTAAATTTAATAATTCATTGTGTATTCTTTACCGTTCGTGGTGCGGCTGCAGATGTGCCTAAAGGATCCCTTACGCAAAGCCTGTGAGTGCCACCCTGAGTTAAAGACTACGAGCGAGAATCCTACATATTGAGCAAAACTTTGGAAAATTGATGGAAAAAGGAGGAAAGTCATGAAACCGCGATATTTTTGCCTTCTGACACACACTTGTGCATCCACCACCTTGGCATCTTATTATTGGATCATAAAACTTGCCTCCCTTCGTCTCGGGTTCCACACATTAATTCACGGTAGTACGGTGGCGTCAAATTTCTAGAAATTTGAAACTGCAATAAACGATTTAGCAGTTGCAGTAAAAGACGTGTCGTAACTCGTAACTCAATTCTGGTACTAACTAAGTACAGAGGCGACTGAAGAGGTGAATCGGATTCATTCATTAGGTGCCAATTCCACCGACCGGCTAGGACTAAATACAAAAACGGTGACAAAACGGTGACATGGTAGCAGACATTCAAGACTTAGGCGGGGTTTCCACTGACCTCGCATTGCAGAATGCAAATGACATTGACAGAAATGTTTGTTTTACTCTATGCCATAGTTAAAATTGATCAATGATCATAGAGTAAAATCACAAACAAACTAACTAAAATTAAAAAATGGCGTCATGGGATATGTTAATTACAAACATTTTAATAGATTTCTATAAAAAGAAAAGCAAACATTTCCGTCAATGTAATTTGCATTCAACAATGTGAGGTCAGTGGAAACCCCGCCTAAGTCTTGAATGTCTGCTACCACGTCACCGTTTTTGTATTTAGCCCTAGCCAGTCGGTGGAATTCCCGCCTTAAGAGTGTACATCCTGTAGGAAATTGGCAGCCCGGAATTTAACACTTTTTATTTTTTATTTAATTAACTAAGCAAGTTATTAAAGATTTGGCTCATTTAAGTTGTAGAAAACTACTTCATGCAGCATGTAATAAGGTATTTTTAAATTACGAAATTGTAGTTTTTTCATATTATCTATTTTACGTGAAAAGTTATTATTATTATTTATAAATTATGATCATGTTTATGAAAAAATTACAATTTCGATAATTCAAAATACCTTATTATATGATGATGCATAAAGTAGTCTTCTACAACTGAAATGAGCCAAATCTTTAATAACTTGCTTAGTTAATTAAATAAAAAATAAAAAGTATTAAATTTCTTACGGAATGTACACTCTTAAGGGACAGATTTAATTTTTTTAAGACGCGGGAGCCTTGTGGTCATTTGCGCCGATAGGTGGGGTTCGGTGATTGATGTTGAGATGGTTTGTCGAACAGCTGTCAGGAGCGCACTGGACCACGAGGTTGCCCAGGGACCGTCTGAAATAGTTTGTGTTTGAGAGAGTGGGTAAAGTTGATTGTTGGGATGTTTGATTGAGTGTTATAGTTGTATATGAAGGTTAATGTACAAATTTAAAAAATTGCATTGTGGAGTTGACGACAGTGCTATTGCTGAGAAGATGGGATAGAGAGTGGTAAGTTTTGCTTGGATTGAGTAAACGCAGGGTAGTGCAGAAGTATGTGTTCAAATGTGTGTAGC
This sequence comes from Psococerastis gibbosa, assembly GCA_963971405.1. NCBI lineage: Eukaryota > Metazoa > Arthropoda > Insecta > Psocodea > Psocidae > Psococerastis > Psococerastis gibbosa. The sequence goes on from OZ020485.1 coordinate 27,211,482, forward strand.
AGTGACCAAATAATTAGGAGTAGGTTTGCCGTACATCACATGGTTATAGGTCAACCTTGTATGGCCTATTTTGTTGACAAGCAATGGCTGAGTACTTTTGATGAAATTAATTAATTTCCTGTTGCACAGCTGCAAAGTTATAAAGGTGGTCAGATAAAAAATTCAAGCTTTCCTAAAAAAAACGTATATTTACAACTACTCTATTAATTCGGTTTAAGAGTGTACAGCCCGTAGGAAATCGGCAGCCCGACATTTAATACTTTTTATTTTTTATTCAATTAACTAAGCATGTTATTAAAGATTTGGCTCATCGAAGTTGTAGAAGACAACTTCATGCATCATATTATAAGATATTTTTAGTTTTCGAAATTGTAGTTTTTTCAGAAACATGCAAATATTTTATAAACAATAACTTTTCACGTATTATCGATTTTATAAAAAAAAAACTACAATTTTGAAAACTAAAAATACGTTATTATATGATGCATGAAGTAGTACTCTACAACTTTGATGAGCCAAATCTTTAATAACATGCTTAGTTAATTAAATAAAAAATAAAAAGTATTAAATGTCGGGCTGCCACTTTCCTACGGGCTGTACACTCTTAATGCACTTTATCGGGGGTTTCAGATGTAATTCGATTTGAGAAGAGAAAATACAAATTTCGTTCGAAATTTTTTATGAATTTTATATATTTTCGTAACTTTGCGGCTGTGGAACGATAAATTAATTAATTTGATCAAAATACCACTGTCATTTCTTGTTTACAAAATATTTGGAAATCTCTTCATTTCAATTATTATTATTATTATTTTTTTTTTTTTAAAGAAAAAGGAAAAAATGTTTATCATATTAGATAACTTAATTAGCCGAATGGTTATTGTAAAACAATGTATACAAAAGTAGTTGTTAATTGTTTCACAATGATAAACGTATTCATGCCACTGCTGGAAACTTGTAGTTAATTTTTACGGAACATTTTTATCGACGTACCATAATGCGGTAGTACAACAGTACCAGTATCATCAGTAGATACGGATCATAGAATCCAAAACAGTTGCAAAATAATGGAAAGAGAACATAGGATATTACCCGAGTGGAATATGTTTTATCTGGGCTTTCAACTGGAATGAATGCATCAATAAGGATGGTTACCTCATTCTCCTCTCTGACTTTCCATCTCCATTTGCATGCATTGGTCGAATCAGCAACCAAATTATTAACTTGGTTTCACTGCTGATTTCAGTAACACAAAAACAATTAAATCTGCTCTTGAGCAATGTTGATGAGTCACTGCATGATTTATACGCTCCACTGGTTCACAAGGGGTCCGTTAAAATGTTGAAACTGAAAGGTATACTGTATATACAGTAGTCCATCAAATTGCTTGAAGCGTTGGTACAATTTTAAATTCATTCCAAATATTTCAGCAGCGCAAATGAGAAAGAATAACTTACCGGGGAATAGAGTTCTAAACAATAAAAAATTGTTGTTTAAATGGATTCTACTTGTAAAAAAACAAACTTTCAAATAGAATATGGTCACCACCTACCACCAAAGGACGGATGGGCGCAAGTATTGAGTTCTACATAGGACCTACAGTAGAGTTTTAACACATATTTGATATATACTGTATGTTTGGATATTAGTGTAAATTTTAAAGTTTTCACTATTTTCATGTAGAATCGTTTAAGCCAATAAATCGGAATGCTTTTCCAAAGGCTAGACCTCTATTATGTAAACCATGTTAAAATGGGTTTAAAACTAACCCGCTCGTTTAAAAATAAAGCAGACGACATTCAATTGTTTTGTCATGCTGTGCAAAAAAAAATGCTACCTATATAATATAATATACATACTCATCTTAGATATATAAAAAAAGAACTCACTAGCCTTTAGAAAAGTGGGGAAAAAATAGATATTAAGTAAAAAAGGTAACTAAATAAACTGAATTTTAAAGTATTTTTAAAATATTTATTATATTTAGTTACATTTATAATTTTTATACTAAATTATTTAAATTTTACCCGCGCTTCAAAAATCATTTTTCACGTAAATTATAAGTGAGACAACTTCTTTTTCACCCGATTTATTTTCGATGGGCTATTCCGCCCGTAAAAACAATGTAAATCTGTTGCCTGGGATTATTATTGGAATTAATTATTCTTAGGTATACACGAGTATATTATGAGGCATTGCCAGGTTTGACGAAGCAGTAAAATCCGGGATGATAGGCCGTGGTCGTTCTGAAAGTGTCCATCTAAACATTTCGTCAACATCAGCGGTCGACATCTTCAGTGGAACTGCGTAGACTTCTAAGATTGTATCTCGGAGGCTCCACAGCAAGTGTTGTTCATGCAGCAGTGTAATCTATTGCATTTTCCAAAATAACGGGTTAATTGATTCTTTTCTCTTTCCAGGAAAAAATATCTACACATCAAAAAACACTATCCAGTTCATAAATCCCTCGAAAAGTGAATAGAACAAGACTTGATAATGGTGAGATTTGGGGGATGAAGCTTTGTCTGGCAACAGCCATAATTAATCATAGCCATTCATCGAGAATCGACAGCGATTAGCATCCTGAGAGGCGGGGGCAGGGCACACAGTTTTTCTCGCCATTTGCATCAGGACGAAGTGAGTTATCGGCCTGTCTCTCACAGACAATTAATTGATCGTCTGCTGGAGCAAAACACTGATACAGAGAACAAGGGGTTCTCTAAACTCCACCACAATTTTGGAAAGGCGGTAACGCACCGCTTTTTTGGAATCACTCGTGTCAGCATTATTCAATCAATTATAATATTTTTATAATATATTGTATGCGTCTATAGAAGACATAGGCTACAAGTTATCTCACCCAATGTATATTATTCCGATGAGGCAGCTAAGCTGTTTTATACAGAAAATAAGGTCCTGCAAGTACTAAACTACACATATGGTGCATCTATACAGTATACACTTTCTCCAGAACTCCAGGAATACGACCAACAAACTCATATCCTATTTAAATGCTTTGGATCCAATTAAATCGTTCCTAAAACTTACCCTTCTTATAATGTTGTGTAATCGCGGCTTTTTCAGGTTTGATTTCTTAACTGCAGCCGTAGGATTAACGAAAGTTACCCTACATATACAAAAAACTATCTAGTAATGGGGATCTACTGTCTAGCTGGTATTTCATAAAATCAGGAACAAAATTTCGTATAATTTTTTTTTATCTAGCTTCAACATGGACACGTTTGCATTCGTTGTAGAACTCAATAGCTTTATCCAAGAATGTGGCGCGGGTGCTGGATTTGGTGTAATTTGGCAACGTCAAGTAGCCGGTTTGTCTTGTGACTTTATTTCCTGTTATCATAAATACTAGTAGACCCCAATGAATGTAAACTGTCTTACCAGAATAAGAGTGAATAAAAATTAAAATCACAAATTGTTTGTCAGAAATTAATTGCTTGTCATTGTTGAATGTACTAGACTTAGTTTTTTTTACAAAACAATTGGATGTTTCATTTATGTGCGGATTACGTTCCATACTGTGCTTCAAATATAGTCCCCCAGTAAGTAATTCTTTTCGGTTGGTGCTACGACTGCTGATGCTGGAATACCTACGTGTAGTGTTCCGAAATTGATTCGATTGAATATCAACCCCTATAACTTATAACTATTTTGTTACATAACTTACCGGGCACAATAATCCTTTAGGCCGATGTAACAAATGCCCTTCCCCGATTTCTCAAACCAATATTGGTAGAGAAAATTTACCACAAGATGCTGTGAAACAATATCGTTTTCATTAGAACTTTTTTCGGGACGGGAAATAAATGATTTACAGGAAAATTATGAAGAAAGATTTGTCTCTCGGGGAAAATTTGAAATAATTTGTCAGTTGTCGGGGAGTTAATTAATGGTGTTGCGGCATCCTTCCATATTTTCGTATCGCGTTGAAGTATTGTACTGGTGTGCCGAGAATTCACTACACTACACTTTCTTCCTATGAATTGGACATTTCCTTCCGGGTTTTAATGATTTGTAAGCACATAAATTAAATATTCGTTGGTGCAGGGTTCCATCATAAATTTATCAAAAGGGTAACAATACAAAAAATAAAAATTTCAAGTTCCAGGTTAACGTACTGTGCATGTAAATTTATATGTACGTGTAGGTAAATTTATAAATTAACTGGCGCCTTATTATAAATAAATAATTATTGCCTTTTTGTTCCATTACCAAGCCAACCTAGTGGAGTTATATGGCTAGACAGGTCAGCTGGTAGAATAGCCCCTCGGGGCTAAGGCTCACCTAATATAAAAACGTTTTTTTCACTTCATTTCATAAAGCCCTTTCTTCCACTCAACTAGGAAGGCCCGGGACCACTTGCTTGACATGTCCTCCGAAGCATGGCCAGAAAATGTTGGAAGTTTGGGACTCGAACCAACAACCTTTCGGGTGAAAATCGGAGTCTGTACCACTACTCTACATGTCCTATTTTATATAGTATATTATGCACTATGTTTTAAGCATGGGTTACAAAGGGAGAGGAGAGTTGGGGATGGACTTTGGATAATATTGTAAAATGTAATATGTTAATTAATTAATATATCAATAATATAAAATTTGGATGGATAATAATAAAATAGGCAATTCTGGCTAATGAGAGGTTTTGGTAAATTTCAAAAGTAAATAACAAAAAGCAATATTGCCACAATAATATGCAGTGGGTATAGAAAATTATACCAGTTTCTTTATTCCGAATGGTAGGCTACGATATACAGTATATGAAATGAAGTGGAGACGGTACATTAAAAACTGTTAACGTATTTCGCACTGGGGCGAAATGTTTGATGAGGCCATAGAGATCCCGTTTACAATGTTCCTATACAATCAAGGTCAAATAAAATAGTTTGCCCCTGGAAACCTAATGTTGTTTCTGTCGAATGCTGGTAGTAGAGCTGCGTAAAGGCAAACATTTACATTTTGAGGAGTGTAGATTTAACCCCAAGTCCATAGTTTCGAGAGTTAACAACCCCTTGATTGAGGGTGGGACCATCAACTCGGGGAGCAATAACCCATCCACCTGGCCCGTTCGCTCTCATGAATACGTTAATTTGATAAAAACTCCACAAAATATCATTAACATGGGAAAGGGGCGAATTAAATCCTTATACCACAAAAATACTGGGCATTCAGCACTTCAAAAAATTTAATTTTATTCATGGATCCGTCGGCTGGGTCAGCAGTCTGCCTCAGCCCCCATTTCGTAGTTTTCATTTTACACCATGACAGAAACATTGAACAGGCCTATGTTTTAAAATTCATATTTTGTGACAGGGTACATTTTGATTTCGATGGCATTATTCACACACACACACAAAAAAAATGACTAGGGGCGGACGGGTTAAGAAAACGCTCGCATATTATGTATTTTGGTTTCAGGTTGGTTCAAAACAACCGAAAATTTATTGAATGGTAGTCACAACATTCATAAAGTTTATCTACTTATGAGAGTTTTTAACATTGTCGGTGTAATAAATAACTTACTGCATTATTTGAAGTATGGGAATATATTTTTTTATATAATATATTTCTTAGAAACTAAGCTTACTGTTTTCTTAACTTCGGCATCCCCTTATGTGGCCAGGTTTACTCTAGATACAACCTAATTTTTAGGTGTCTTATGGAAAACTACAGCAATTTTCTTCTTTAGAATGTTAAATTTGTGGATTTGGACCTTTTTTTTAAAAACTAGCAAGACCTTTGAAAGAAGCTACTTCTTTCTTGCGCTTGGAGAGAGCTAATAGCACAAAAATGCGCAATTTTCCCCTTATTGTGTCACCCGTGGGCTACTATTTTTGGATTTTGTATTGTTATAAAAAGAGCATAGTTATTAGATTAGACACGCAACAGTCTTTGAGTCTTGTTCAATAAAATGGGGTGAGAGGTGACAGCAAAGCTTGCCAATTTATATTTTCAATATTTATTTTAATTGTGCCATTAGAAGCTTGGGATATTTTTTAGTCGGAAGCTCATTATTTTTAAACAACCATTTTCAATCTAATACAAGTACAACCCAAAATAATGAAAAATTCTCCATATTTATAAACCATTAACTATTTCTCCACCTTCTGACACCAATTTATGTCATGAGTGCCGTGACACGTCTTTATCCCAAAAGTGACCAAGCGGGGACCAGGTATAGGGCATAATATACCTATGCTAACAAAAGGAAAGAAAGCTTACCTCAAATTTAGAATGCGGTTTGTCGTACCAATAATCCTCCCCGGAATCGTATGTTAACCAAGATACGGTCCGAATAGTCTGACTACATAATTGATCCAATGATTTTTTAATACACGAATGACTATGAATGTTCGTGAATGCTGAGCTCATTGCCCGAATGACCCTCCCCTCTGGTCCAACTCAATTAAAAGATTCTTTAATGATACTGCAAGGTTAATTTGGTTGTATAGCGCAAAGCTTCATGTCATACGCCAAAATAAACTAACAATGGACCGACTGGAATCAATAACTTGAGTTTTCACAGAGCTATAATAAAATTCAGACTTATCGTTACGAGACATTGTACACCCCCGCAGCCTGATCGAGGCGATTATAATACCGGTATTTATTTAATCCCCTGGCATTAAAAATGTAAACAAGATAATTTTATAATGGAAAGTGCTATTCAAAATTTGTTTGTTTACAGTTATAATCCTAGGGTATTTATTTAACCCCGGTATTATAATCGCTATAAAGGCTGCTGATACTGTTAGATTTTAGGTACTGGTAAACTACTACACGCAGGTCTAATTATTCTGATATAGACATAGATGTAAGAGACTTAAGTAGAAAATTACCGCGTAAATTTGCCCAAATTAAGACTCACCTGGCTCTTCAATTAATGAAGAAATGATCTAAAGCTGATTACATGGAAGTATTTCCCGCGAATTCGCCTCGCTCACGCGTACGCGAACGGTGGAACCAGCAGCAGCAGAACGTGGCCTAACTTCGCAGCGGCTGTTCGCACCGTACTGGTAAGGGGGTAAGTGACGCGCGCGTTCGAAATCTCTTAGGCGTCGCCGCAGGTTGCCCCCACCATCTCAAGGGGCGGGCAGGACCAACCCATCGTGCCTTCTCTTCCAAAACCTGAAACCAGAAACTGTGTCACCCTAAGCGACTAATTTATGAACTGTCTAGGGAACAGGGTAGTGCTGAGGCTGTTTATGATTGATTTATATGTTGTTGGGATACCTACACTCCTCCTCATTTTGGGATTTTCTTTGTCATAAAGACAGAGCAAATAATAATTGAAGGATTTATGGTTAGCCTGTTGCGCTTCCATGGTACCATGAAAAGGGGAGAAACTTGTGAATCGTTTTATTATCGTCAGCGTCAATTTAGATTTTAAGCCTTCGTTGTTTGTAGGCTTCCAGACTTGGAAGGGGAAAGTTTCTTATTTATTTCTTACATACTCGTCAATTGCAAACAATGTTTGTCCATTGTTCTAAACATAGTGTTTTGATCGACTAAGGTCTTTGTATAAATCCGGCACGCGAAAATTGGACAGTGTCAAATGGATGCTAAAAACTCTTGGAAGAGTAGCATTTTCCAAGGGTTTATGCGACAAAAACAAGCACAACTGTCGTAAGGTAAAATTTTTCATAAGCAAAATTGGAACTATTTGAAAATGCCCAAATATACCTGCGAATTCCGGTAGGAATGCTAGATCCATAGATTCTGTGCAATTTGTCAATTTGTAGATCGGCCCTGATTACACACTCTAATATTTATTCGATCGATATTCGTAGGCTCATATTTATTGGATGGTATGTTGGAACAATACTCGAGTGTGCAATAGGGGGGACCTGGGGCATAGACTAACAAATTTACTTTACCTTCAAAATTTACATTTTACATTCAAAATCGAAATACTAGTTTATATTTACTTAGGCAAGATCTATATTATATACTGTATATATATTATATTGTATAATAACAGCTGAATAGCAGCCTTACAGTCAATGAATGTCGTGTCCGTAACTTCGATTTTCCCATTTCCCGTTGTCCCAGGAGACCCTATTTTCAGCGATACGTAATGCACTACATTGTTATTCATTAACTTCTGTAAGCTTACAAAACACAATTTTATAAAAAAATTTCATTTAAAAAAATGCTTAAATTAAGTAGGCTATTAAAATTTTTTTTAAATAAATCTAGCAAGTCCAAATTCAAGTCCGGCAGCCGGCACTATGCGAATTACTCTGAGGTGTAAGTAACTCATAATAAAAACAACTACGATACATGCAAAGAATACTTCTATATTTTTTACTCTGAAAGTAAATACTCTTTTTATGAATTCCACAGAATGTTTTTGGGGCTACTCTATTTTTCAATCTACTTCTAGAATTGTGAAAATAGGCTACAATCGGCAGTCGTTACGAGGTGATATAGTAATATGAAATAATGCATGTGAACTGTGAAAGCTTGCATAGCTTGCCTTTAAAGAAAACTGTTGTAACAGCACAAAAAAATCGAAAATGAGTTATTTATACAATTTTATAGAAAACATTATCCCTTTTTATAGAACAAATAATTTTTTTCTTAGTTATAATAGTGTACGCTACAGACCAGAAATGGGCGTGCCGGTTGAAAAAAAAAACATAAAATAATCTCCTGAAAAATGCTTTTTTTCGAGTTTCAACAGTTTTCCTTTAATCTCCAAATTGCTTAGAGACCATCTCTTAGAGAAAGCTTTCTATACTGTCACTGAGGCACTAGCACAATGACAATGACAGAACCTGTTACTGCGGACCCTGTCAGACTGATTCATCACGTAACTCCGGCCGTGAAAGCCTTTGTAATCATTTTATACCCTGTCGGACTGTTTGGTGAATAATTAATACCATCCTAAAAGTCATTTTTACATTAGGCCCCCCAGCCGCTAACACAAAGGAGGCCTACCTTATACATTTTATGTAAAAAATATTTCGCTGTTCATATGCCATAATTCAAATCTGGTTTCGAATAAGTTTGGAATTTGTGATGGAAAGGTTTGAGTCCGGGGTCGGGAAATTGCATACCTGTTCAGCTATCCGTAAGCAGACATGTCAAATCCACGCTGGGGATGCGAATCATGTGAAAAATGGTGTAAACTGCCCCCCCCCCCCCGGTCGCCGTCCTCGCATACAGCTCCCCCGATTTGTTTTCCTCCTATTTCGATTTCTAAGTCAGATTTGTTTTTCTTCCAACTGATTTCCGCTAACCTGCCTACAATGTATTATTTTTTGAGGACTCTTCTAAGACCAGTGGCGTGTAAATAAAAAATTGTCGGGAGGAGCCGAGACCAAATCGCTCGTAGGTATCAATTTCTTACCGCGATCAGAGGAGCGAGCGTTGGCAGGGGAACATGGTGGGACATGATAACGCGCTGAGACTATATACCAGTCAGTCTACGTGCTTGGCAAGTCCTGGTCACCTCCGATTTAATCGTGTGACTTTGCCATGTTCCCCAAGTGGTTCGGAATCCACTATAATCAGGAGGTCCACCCTGTCAGTCAACTCCCCTTTCCCCGAGGTGAAAGAGTCTGCCCTTAGGGTGCCTCTTGTTAACAAACAGACTCACTCCCCCCGCCAGGCTGACAGGACTACTTAAAAGCAGAAAGGCTGAAAGTAGGCGTTAGAAACAACAGGAAGATATGTACGTTGCTGTCTGAAATACAGAGAAAAGTTGGTTCATAAAGCCGGAGTGCTCATATAATAATACATAGGAAGTAAAGTGACGAAATTAGCCGCGGTCAGGGCCAGCACAATTTAAATAAATAACAAATACTAATAAAAATTACTTTTTACTTTTTTTACTAAGCCAACCTAGCGGAGGTAGGGCTAAAATGTCTTCTCTTACACTAACTTAGGAAGGCCATGTTTGCCAAGGCCTAACATTAAGAACATGTTAGCAAATAAGTGTCAGAAATTTTAAAAATGAAATGTGTTAAAAAAATGTGAGATTCGTATGGTACTAGGTACAATATCAGTGCCTGGCATTTTGCATTTTACCGTAATTTAGGTCAAATCAATTTTTCACTGTGTTTGGAAAGCTTGTGCAATTTTGAACCTAATGATGTTTAATTTGACGCTGATGCTCAAAGGGTGAACGGATATTGTGCTGGCTATATGAAATTGGAATTAGTACCTCTTCATTATATTTAAAAGACATTCATATTGGACTGTACAATCGCGTATATTGATTACCCATAGTACGAACTCGGTATTGATTGATTCAGTGGGTGATACAGTAGTTACCGAAATTATATTTTAGGGAGATTCATCTACCTATTGAGATGGCGACCAACCTTCGACTTCCCGAAAATGTCTTCATCTTTTCATTTCATGACCCCCTGAGCCTTAAACCACCCTCCGTTCAAAATGTTATACCGTATATACTGTATTTATGTGATATCGATTTTAGGAAACACTCTAACTTCCGTATATATTATCCGATTTTGATTAAACTTGGCACAAAAATTGATCGTACAAGTGTCTTGATCGAGTTCGTTAACTAGCTAGATCCACTATTTAGTTACAAGATGGCGACTGATTGAAACCTAATATAATTCATATCCCAGTTAATATTGGTCGCTGAGGAATGAATTAAAATCTGACTGAAAGCCCGTACTATTATCTACGCAGGCGTGGATCTACGGGGGCTATAGCCCCCCCCCCCATTAGGTTCCTCAAAATGCGTAAAACCCCACTATTTCAGTCTTATTTTCACAAATTTTTTCCCGGGAGAGACCGGGCCCCCCTTGTGCTCGATTGTATTAATTACCTATAATATAGAACCCTTATTGCTCTGAAAATGCGTAAACCTCCAATATTTCACCCCTATTTTTCAAAAAAAATCGTATTTAATCTTAGCCCCCTCCTTGGCCTCATTCTAGATCCGTGCATGTATCTACGATAATGGTGATTAACACTTTTTACGACAAATCAATCATTTTAAGATGGCGTCCAGTCAAAGTGAAAACAATTTGATAATTAAAAGTTCATAGTCGTCATTGTGTTTCGAAATTTGGAACACAAGAGTGTTTTGTGTGTTGATGTTGTGGTGAGGAAAAGCAATGAAATATTTTTTTATTTTTATCTACAAACATAGCGTAGCATTGAGGAAATGCGCTTGCAAGGAATCTCCCTACACCTGATCGGCCAGAGCCGAAAGAGATTTTTTTTAATTAAGTTCCTTGTACTTATTACATAATGATAATAAAGCCACACTGACATACCTACCTAATGCATAAAATGTACCATGTGGGGAAGATGAGCACTTTCACCTAATACGGTAGCCTAACTGTTTGGCTATGGTACTAAAGAGGCTTTGACGAGCTTTTACAAGTACATTTAGCATACAGTAGAAGCGGAATGTACTTAATGTAGTATATTCGTTGTTGCCCTTATTATGCGCACTATGGATGGAAAAGCTTGATAATATCGAAACATTATCAAAATTTGAACCAGAGACCCCCGTGGCCCAACAATTTAAATTTCTTAATAGTTCTGATAGGGCGACCAGACGTACTCTTTTTTAGGTCACACAGGGTGTACCCTTCCTTTTTTGGATTCTTAAGGAAATGTACTTCTTTTGGTTTTTGAGAAATGTGCTCTCTTGCAACAACAACAGAAATATTTACAAATTGATAATTTTACCATGAATAAGCTGAGCACACTATTTATTAACGTCACTAAATTTAAGAATTTTCGATTGAATACATGATCATTGGTCATTTCTCATGACTCATGAGGGTTGCGCTTGTACGAACCCTTTACCTCTAACCTTATTTTCCAAGGAAAGAGTCGACGCAAGCCTGCTGCACTACAGTGCTATTCAGCACCCGATATGTAAGTTACTATTGTTTTTCTTCCAGACATCTGGCCAACATTGTTGTAGCCAACTGTATCCGGCAGATGGAAAAAAATCGGTACCATTTGAAATTTCAGTTGTGGTAACGGAAGAATTTAAGAGCAAAAGCAGCTTCTATATTATCTTAAGATTATATCAACTACATCTAAAAGACTATATAAATAAAGGCTCCTTTGCAAACTGTTGCCCAGAGGGCAAATCAAGTTTATCCTGCACAGATATGTAGAATAGAGTAGCGTAGCAACAATGGAACAGGGAGGGTGTGTTTGTAAGGGGGCAGGGGGCAGTTGACAAGACTAACCGGAAATGGGGGAACAGAGTGTTGTGGTTTGTATCAGTCGCATGTACTACACCAACCAATCGTCCTAGAGCAGGCTTAAGAGCTCTTGAATATCCCAAAAATTGGCTACCAATAATAATTTAACGATATATCACCACTACTACAAATGTGACAAATTGTGGAAAAATCTAAATAGAGGAATCCATTACATTTGGCCAAATGTTTATGTAACGTTTTCGGGTACAAGCGGAAAGCATAAAATTTGCAGTCACCTCTACGGGGTCGATTGTGCTCAACGTCATGTTTCAACCACCCGCGGCTACCAATGGCAATATAGCTAATTTAGCTGTGTTGCTAGCCATTGCAGCTATTGACAAAGTAAAAGGAATGCAAGGAATGGGATCTAATCAAAGGAATTCAAAAATAAGCGTTGTGGGGTCTGTTTATTTGCTGCGTCAAAGGGAATTGCAATAAGCGTCATTGGGACAGGATATTAATGCATTCATTGTCTCTTCTGTCCATATCCATTATTAAAGCGGAAAGTTTGTCATATTTTCCAGGAACCAATCAGCGACTGGATCCTATACTACAAGGTTTCGCCTACCTTAGAAAACTCCCGATTGAACAGATTGAATTGAGTGCTTCCCCAAATTGCTGAGACTATCTCTTAGAGAAAGCTTTTTACACTGCCGCTGAGGCACTAGCACAAAGACAGAACTGCCTGATTTTGACGATATTACTTTATAATTTCTTGTCGATTATTTGTTGATTACTTGGTTGCATAATTTAACAGAAATACATATTTATTTAGTTATTTATTTATATTTATGTAATGTCTCCCCTGATAAATTAAGTAATCCCATGCGCGGCAATTTATCCAAAGTCGTATCCAAAGACCAAAGTATCAATTAAAAGACATTGATCATTAGATCTCACATTTCAGTAAAAAATTCAAAATATTTCTTAAGCTAAACCTTTGAAAGAAGGGGCAAAATACAGGGAGGAGAAAGCGTCTTAAGTAAAAAATTGACTAAAGAGTCACGTTCTCTGGAATAGCTAACATCCTCCGAAACGTCAAACTTTGTTTATCATCCATAAAAAAGAAGAGGAGGAAGGAAGTCAAAGGCAGGAGACTGAAAAGTGGGGAAGACGTGGGGTTAACTTGGTGACTGCTGACTTGCTTACTTTTCAAAAGTCCCCGACCCATTTTCAGTGACTTTTACTCCTATCTACTTCGAATTCAGTAATTTGACGAGAGATTAATTATTTTGATTTTTATGCAATAAGTTGAGGGGCTTAAGTGCTAATGCAGACTAGTGCTCTAGTTCTCAGCATCTAATACGTTTTGAAGGTTTGCTCCAATAAGATTTAGTAAAATTTTAGGATATCTCCTGCAGCAAAGAGTTTTAGAGCCATGCTTGCAGTGAATGTGACTTGTTGCACATACTGTTAATATTTAAGTTTAATTGCCAAGACTTCAAAATATTTTGTAGTCAAGGGAGGCTTGGATATTTTTGAATAAATTACTTTACTCCTCGTGCCACTGCCACCAAGATGAAAATTCATCAAAATACAAGCTTTAGTAGTAAATTTGAATTTTCACAGTGAATTATTATTACTCTAGAGAACAAGATGAAGTAGCGTACATCAAACATCTAACATAGAGACTTCAATTACCTGCAGGGTATACATTATATAGTAGCCAACGGACATATATGAAGTTGAATGCACCAGAACCGAGCCTGTTCCAAACTGCAGCAAATTTGACAGAGTGCAGAGCGTTGGCAGGGGAACATGGTGGGACATGATAACGCGCTGAGACTACCAGTCAGTCCAGTACCGAGTCGAGTCCTGGTCACCTCCGAATTATTCGTGTGACTTTACTATGTTTCCCAAGCGGTTCGGAGTCCACTATAATCAGGAGGTTCACACTGTCTGTTAACTCCCCTTCTGAAGGAGTCTGTCCTTATGGTGCCTCGAGTTAAATAACAGGCTCACTCCCTCCGTCAGCCGACAGGGTTGCTCAAAGCAGAATTGCTGAAAGGAGGCGTTGGAAAACAAAACATTAAACAGACTTTACGGAATAATGGTAAATAAGTCGGGTAAATAGTCTGCATTTTAGGAAGCTATTTTTTTACTAACCTTTCAGTCGTTGCGACTGTCGAACGAGGAATTACCGTAATTAATTTCTTCGAAAAATCCGGGTCATCCATTTGTATGCCAAGTATTTGGAAATCTCGGCCTCAAATAAACATCGTAGTTGATGAAATTCTGAAATCCTGAATTGATCAGGTAGGAACAGGTACTTATTTGCTAGTAATGTCAATTGATATTATTATAATTGTAATTATGATTATAATTACGTACACTGAACTACATAATTTATAAATTTCAATTGATAAGTCTTCAGTGTTGGAACAGCAGTTCATGAACTATTTTACGTACAATAATATGTCCCGCCCCCGTCCAAGTCACATAATTATGATACAAACCATTTCCCTATGTGTCTGCTCGTACATAGAAAAATCAAGAAATTTAAGTTGACAGACCTAAAGTATGGATAAACTGAAGAATAAAAAAGGAAAGACCAAAGTTGTTATTTGAAAAATCTTTGAGCTAGAAAGCCGCAAAACAGGGGCGACAGGTTTCTGTCAAGGGGTCCCAGATTTCTCATAGCCCACAAGCATCAATCTAGCTGTCAATCCGGTCGTCCAATACATTTCTGCTGACGACGTGCTCTCCTTTTCCAATTTTTTATCAGCCTGGGTAGGCAGATATTATATACAATACACACCTACACCCCGAATCTTTCGTCATCGATCCATGCAAATATTTTTTCTCGTGACGTGTTAACAAAATATTGTATGTTGCTTTCTATTATACACATATCTTGTGCCCACGCCCCCCCCCCCCCTGGGGTTTATCCGGCACTAGCTACACTAATTTTTTTTCAATTTAGACGTTATTGTTATTATTATAGTCATATACAGGTTACTCCAGGCATAAAAAAGCCTATGAAATACAATCATTCATAGTAGGAATAACCTTTATTCTACCGTAACCTATTTGAAATAGAATATTATGTATGCATACTGCCTAGTAAAAAATATTCACTCAGTCAGTCTCAGCCTATTTTCAACCATTCTCCCTGTTGCCTTATTACTATTAAATGCATGGCAATTTATATGGCCATTGCTTTCGTTTTACCGGAAATGAAACCAGTTATCTGACATCTTGAATGAAAAATTGAACGCATGTGATGTACTGCTGTCGGCTTATACTGTAACAGGGGAGAACTATATGGTTTTTGCCCATCCATCATTCCAGAAATGTCCAATGTTTAGAAGTAATTGAGTTGTATCTCCACGTGTTTTCAACGATACGCTTACAATTCTGGAATTTCGTTTTGGAGTTATCATGTGAAACTGTGAAAGCCTATATGTCCACTGTGTTGTACCTACTCAATGTTTTGTAACAAATGCACAGTTCATATGAATACTATATGCAGAGTATATTGAGCATTGTCTGAAATTATTTGGGGGTTTGAAGTTACATGGTCGGTACAAATTTTGTTAAAACGCTGTCCAATGTCAATTAGACTTATCACTATTAACTTTCACTCAAAGCGTTATTTTTGGTTCTAGTCCGGCACTTGCTAAATTTTCTGACGGAGGCGACCCCATAGCTTGATTGGGGGCTTTGCCTAATATAAAAGGTATGAGTATAATATGGGTAAGTGGTAAGTTTATTCGTCTGTAAAATCTCAACTATACTGCTTGCAAAATGCGTAAAACCTCCCTAATTTAAGCATATTCTTCAGGTTTATTCGTCGTCATAATATCTCAATTGTACTGCTTGCATACATTGGCGTAAATGGGGAGGTCCTGGGCAAAGCCTCCCCCTCGAAAGCACCCCCGGGCCCCCCCCCCCCCCTCAGTGATGAGTTTATTCGTGTGTAAAATCTCAACTATACTGCTTGCAAAATGCGTAAAACCTCCCTAATTTGGGCCTATTCATCAATTTTTTTTCTCCGGGGGAGACCCCGGGCCCCCTTTCTCCAGGGTAGAATATTCGTAAAACCGCACTAATTTGGGCCCATTTATCGATTTTTTTTTCTCCGGGGGATCAAAGTCTTAGGGTCCTAAAGCCCCCCCCCCCTAGAAATTTGGGAATTTACGCCAATGGCAATAATGTAAGCTCCTCTCTTTGCCAGCGATGGGAAATTTATTGTTGCTGCGCATGCCTGTGCGGCTTAGGTCGGTCATAAATCTTGCCAATTATTAGCTAAACATTGCATGCAGTTTTATAGAACTCTTCTATATGTACAATATGTATATCTCTCTGAAATCCATCGAAAAAAAATTTCTTAAAATTACAAAAGTAACAACCCATGTTCTACGTACCTTAATGAAAAGGTAATACCGTAAGTCTCAATCCACCTGTTGATTTAGATTAGGAACTTTTCAAAAAGTTGGACAAACCAGCAACATACTGTACCTAATACATTAACATAAAAGAAAGATATAGAGAGGATTGAAACCCTATTCAGAGTTCAGTCTTTAAAACCACTGAATGAGTATTCAACCCCTACTTCAATCCAATCTGCTGCGGCGGGCATCAAATGAGTTTTACAAGTTTTTATCTATACATTTTTAGTGGTTTTTTGGTGGTATAAAACCCCCCAAAATGAACAAAAAACCTTTTGACAATATTTTTGTGAACGTACATGCCGAATTTCATCAAATTCTATCGAGTTACAGACAGACATTTAGAACAAACCACTTTTTTCTTCCTGTGACCTCAAAACGTGCAAGTAAAACCGTTGGACTTTCGAAATCGTTAATTTTGACTATCACTAAGCTTTCCTTAGTATTAACATATTATAAATGGGAGAGCAATAAGTCCATATTATCATGTTGCATATTGGAATAACATTTTGAATGTCTGCGCCCAACCGTGAATATTTTACGAACTGAAATAAATTGGGCTCACTTACAGCCCGCTCTCAGAAATGGAATGAAGGGGCGCGAAGAGGAGTCTTTGACAAATAGCAGTATAGCGGGGGGCAAAGTTTCCCCATTTTCCATGGACCCTTCTTCTTTCGACCCTGCGGATCACCCTTTGTCCTCTTTGAGCCGTAGACCAGTCTCCCTTCGATGTATCTGACCTTTCCCTCGGACCTTTTTTGCCCGCTAAGGTTTTGAGACTGGACAATGACAAAATTTAGTATTATAATGGTTTAGCTGTTGCAGAAGACACAAGGGGTCATCTTCTGGAATTGATGTGATTTATGCGTCGATTTATCCGTAACTGTATCATATCGCTGTGAGAGTGCTTTTGTCTATTTACGTAACTATAGTTGATTTATTTTCAGCTGGATTCCACCGACCTCTCATTGCAAAATGCAAAGACATTGACGTGGTAGCAGACATTCAAGACTTAGGCGGGTATTCCATCGTCCTCTCATTGCAGAATGCAAATGACACTGACGGAAATTTTTGTTTTACTCTGTGCCATTCAAATTTCCATCAATGTCATTTGCATTCTGCAATGAGAGTTCGGTGGAATACCTGCCTAAGTCTTGAATGTCTGCTACCACGTCAATGTCTTTGCATTCTGCAATGAGAGGTCGGTGGAAACCCCGCCTTACTCACAAGTCACAATGCAGTATAATACACGTACTTAGTTGATCTTAATCTTCAAGCTATTGAAGATTGCTATCAAATTAATTAACTAGGCACGTATATCATGTATCACACGTGGAATTGTTTGTATGCGAATAATCTATTCTTTCTAAAAAAAGTGATTGTGTTGCTACAGAAATTGACGTCTGGTTGTAATAGCCGGAGAGGTAAATTTAAGGCAGAGATTACCAAATATTATGTAAACAAAGGAAGCCCCTTTTAATTTAATGAGACAAATTAATTCTTCGTTCCATAGGCAAAGATATGAAAAATTTGTTTAAAAAAATGTAGCTTCGTACAAGCTTTGTAAAAAATTTACGACTATTCTATGTGCACTTAACCGTGTAGAGTAATGATATTTCTGGTGCGAAAATGCAAATTTCCTAAGAAAGCTTGCCTTTTTTATTAAATTTTCACAAGGTCATTTTAATATCTTTGCGGCTGTGACACTAGGAATTAATTATTTTAGTAAAAAAAAACCAAGCATCTTTAGTTTAAAAAACAATTGAGAATCTTTGTCTTAAATACTGTATATTGGAATTAAACTCCCGATATAATATATATCAACTACGCATCTCAAACTCTACTAGTAAGGTGGAAAGGTGGCAAGAAACGCCCAGCCTGGACTAAGTCACTCAAGTTCTGCAGACTGCAGACTTGTACGCTTATGACCATTGTCACCGCTTCTTAACGTTTATCCTCCCCATGGCCTAGAGGCTATAAATAAGAATAACAAGCAGATGTGTAAGCTATCTTGACCCTTTCAAGGGAGCCTCCTCCATATTTCAGTGATATCGCACAAGCACGACGCACAGCCTTCAGTAATCCACTTATACGCCAATTCCAGCACCAACTTTCCCTTTTATTGTAATGTTCAGTAAAATCCTGAACACTTTGGAGATGTACCGCTGACAACTAACAAAATTTAATTAAGTTCTTATTAGTTCACAATGACACGTATTTTCTTAGTTATAGTGTAGCGTACAGGGCAGGTAAACCGTGAAGTGACGTCAATATTTTTTATGATATTGGCGAAGACAATATGAATAGGTACAATTCATAATAATAAATAATAATCCGAGAATTTTTAGAGAAAAATACTAAACATTATTAAATGTATGTTTAACCACTTTCCCCACGATGAAAGAGATCTATAATGCATATAATTTCACCAAGCATATCATACAATTTGGCGATTGATTGTACGATCAATCACATTTGGAGACAGCTAGAAAGATTTCAGCAGAGACTCAGACAACTATGTTATGATGAAGACGCCTTTCGTATTACAAATAGGGCACTGGGAAATCAGGGTGCCGTATGAACGAGAGGTCAGCTATAAAGTCAAAGAAGGAGGTGAAAATTTAAGAAAGGCGGAGAGGAAGTCGTGATGAGTCAGCTTCAATGAAGAGATAACATCCGTCCGTAATATTGTTTATGAACAGCTCCCATAAAACAAGGCTAAGGCGCTCGGCAAGGAATTTCATGATTGGTTGACTTTACGAGGGTTTTAGTGTCTTTAAAGTGAAAAAGCTCCTCAGAAAAATAATAGGAGGTCTGAAATATGCTAATTCAATGACAGTGTCAATATTGTTGAAATAAAACTTGACTTCTCCCTCCTTATTTCTTTGCCCTGCTTTCTTCCCCGTTTACGTCTAGCTGGGGCTTAAATGCCACCATTGTCACGGATACAAAAGGGTGGTTTATTGTGAAACAAAGGCATCCTCCCGTTCTAAACATTGCACAGAGGAATCTTGTGAAATTATTTGGCATTATTATATTTTCAATAAACAGGGATTGAACTGTTAAAAGTGTGCCGTCATGCCTGATTCAAATTTACTAGTATACTGTACTGTACAATTTACAGTAGACAGTGGCAACTCGCGACTCAATTTAACTAACACGGGTAGGTACCATTATTTCTAGAAGGGCTTTTACGGACGTGAGACCTTGCCTTGCAAACGAACTCAATGATTTTTTGGACATATTGCGTATTGTTTCAGTATGAATTTGGCCGCTGGCTTGCTACAAGTAACAATGGACAAGCTGAGACATGCTTACCATAATTGACGTTGTAACAGGCATTAACTCGACTCAACCAAGTTTGATACACAACTTGTTCTGAAGCAAATATTCCTCAATTGGGAGATAACTTAGGCGTGACGATGAGTTCTCCTACATTTCAGTACGTATGCAATGGTGCACTAGTCATTGTCTACAAGCCTTACTGAATCTTGTTAGAACCCGCTTACAGAGTTTTCGATGCCAATGGTAAATAATTTTTATGTGACAACCATAACAATTTTGAAATCACAAGACGAAATTATATGGAGAACTCATATGGAGCTGATGGAGTAAGCCCAAATGAAACACAATTCTCATGATAATCAACAATCAAGTACTCAATGTACAATAAATCTACAGCTACGGCCCCTGACCAAATTTGAAACAGAAATCAGCAATCTAATTATTCTTGACACTTAACATTTTTAGGAAGCAGGCGCAAAAATCATAATCCCTGGGCTCCTTAACCCTGCTTTAGTACCTAAAAAATAATTCTACAACTTCCGAAAACCAAGTCATCGCATCGGTCCTCTTTTTCTTACAATGGTCAAATGTGTAAGCAAGAACTACAAGAGCTGGCACCCCTGAAATGACTATGCCGCCGATGAGTGACGGGTTGGGATAGTAGCATATTATATTGAATAACGTATAAACATGAATCTAGAACGGAAAGTGTTAACTTATAAAAAAAATAACACTGATTTGAGTAAGGATATGGTGTACGCTATGCCAAGAACAAAACCAAAATCTGTCTACAACACGCTGTAAAAAGCTCTGTATTTTATCCTAATTTGAGTTTAAAAAAACTGTTCTATGAACGAAGAAAGGAAAGAAGGACAAACCGTGAAGGGGGGGGGGGGCAGCCTTCGCTACGGTCTTATTAACAAGAAGCCTGGGACGTGCGGAGGGAATAATATTTATGTAAATGTCGGCGGCTCAAAATTAAATTCTTAACTCACATTTTTTTGTGTGTTTGCTGTGGATTATTTTATGAATGGTATTAATTACCCCCGCTTTACACAGTTTCTTTGTGAATTATGGAGAAGATTTAGTTAAATGCTGTTGCCATGCAGCCAAAGGCAGTTGCCAGTTATCGTGTTTTGTCATCGTTTTTCATTCTGTGCCATTTTTTTCTACTTTTGTATTAGAGAGGCTTTTCTTTTAATTGGCTAGAAGATCTCACTCGAGACGTTTGTAGTAGATATACCATTAAGTTACGCGTGACATCGTGGTATTTATTGTTTTTCTCGCAAATGTAGAGAATAATGATGGAGTGGGGGGTACACGCATTTTGAGACCAGTTAAGTTTAGATTTGACAGACCAAGAGTCATAATTATGTACTGTCAACTGTAAACAGAGTGGCCCGGAGTCTACCTCTGGATAAAAAAGTCCTGAAAGATATTGTGAGTTTACTGATTTTGAGCGCAGTTAAGTTTTGATCTGAGAGACGAAGAGTTATAAATTATAATATAACTGCAAACAGGAGGAATTTTTGAGAAAATTGGCCTAACTTAAAAGAGTGGGAACTTTTGCATTTTTAAACCAAGACTTATTAAAATTACTCTAAATAAGGGATCCGGGGACCTAGCTCGGGGGATTTATTAAAAAATATTTAGGAGTGAAGTAATGGGTCTTTACAAGCATTTGCCAGCAAACAAATCTTAGATTTTACAGACGAATACTATTCATACGAGTACTTGGTATTGACACATTGTAGCTCTTTTAAATACGTATGAGGAGTTGGAAAAAGGTTGCAAAAATCAGAATAACAAAATTAAACACCAAAATCAACACAAGGCAATTCTAAAGTCATATAGCAACCAACGCCGGGTGAGCGATCACTAGCAATACTGTAAGTGGGTTCAAGATTGCCCAATTGAAATCCACTGCTGATAAATCGCATAGAGCAAAGTCGCGATAACAAGCCATGTTGATGCGTACGATAGTGAGACACAGAGAAGTCTAGCAGATCTTATTAGAGGCCTCTAAGCCTCTATTTAGCTAGAAAAGTCACCAATCAGGTAAATATTTTGCTTTAACTTATTTTATTGCACAGTACGGACTTACGGAGCCTACTAGCAAATCTATGTTATCTAGACCTTGTTGATAAGGAGAAATGATGAAAATCGCTCTACCTTTCAACTGCTAAACTTGCTACAGACTAATGTGCAAGTCAGTACACTAATATTTATATAGGTTCCAACCTTTGTTTTTCAATTTAAGCTGCAGGACTTATTTAACGTAGTTAGATTTACCTTTAAAAAAAAATGAAGTACGAGTAGGTAACCATAAAGAAAAATTACAAAATCATTAGCGTTAAGTCGCACATTTTTTTTACTCTGCAATCTTTGTTTAACTCGTTTAACTAACCAAAAGCTACTAGTATGTACGATCATCATACGATTGCTTTCTTAGTTGAGTTAGAGCATTTATGCACAGTATAGTGCATTACTGTTAGAAGCCCCAGTATGCATGACAGCTGCCATCATTTTGCCGAGTTATTCGCCACACAGCATGCATCAAGCCGGCTGTGGTACTCCGTTCAACGTTAGTTAGTTAGACTATGCTAGTCGGTAACAAGACATATAGTGACTATGATGTAATCCATCACACTAAGCCGACACGCGTAGCCTATAGCCGTGGTAAGTTGCTCTCATTTTTTGTTCTTTAAATACTCCCCATCAATTCACGACTGATGCACGCCAGTGAGACAAACCAAGCAACAATGGATCGCGGTTTTGGGCAATGGAATATCGTCATTTAGGTCGATCATGAGAGTTTGTACATGTAGAGGTATAGTCGGTTTCAATTGCGAGAACGCGAATAATATGGGCATTGCCTGGTAATTTAATGTGCAAATTATAGGGCAATAAATAGGCTAGGGCAATTTTTTGGTTTTAATGAAAACTGTCAACTTTAGTCCTGAATAGTACTGATCAGTCCGACCATTCGATCAGTTGTAGGCCTGTGATGCCTATAAATAATTATAACAGAGGATCCAGATTTTTATCGCATTCGAGGTCAAGATGGAGTGCTTTCAGTTTGAATAGGCCAAGGCGCCAAAAATACTAGTCAAATTAAAGGTTTGGCGGTTAATCCACCCTATTAGAGATTAGTAGGAAGGATAACTATCCCAAGTAGGCAGAACATGCTGTAGAATGCTACAGTTTCTTATTAACAGTACATCCCCCCCTCATTGTACATACAGTATACTAAAGTGTGAGCCTGACAAAAATCTATAGTACCATCGTCTATCCTTGATCATTGTTGCAGGCTTGAGAAGACCAGCATCGACAATCTGAATGACCTTGACCATGACTTCAAGAGCGATGACTCTTCTCGCGTGGGCAACATTATTCTTCCTCGTGCAACAAGCCGAACCTGCGCGAATATTGGCTGCGTTCCCTCACACTGGAAAATCTCATTACTTCATGTTCAAACCGTTTGTATACAAACTAGCCGAACTCGGTCACCAAGTTCACGTCATAACCTATTTCCCTGACCAAACTTCCCCACCAAATATAACATTTGTCGATCTACAGTCCAATGACAGAACTCCCATGTTCAATAGCTTTTCCCTAGAAAACGTTGAGGCATTATCACTTATATACAAATTCGAAACGCTTGCCCAAATTTTCCAAGGTCTAATGGCGCTTGGAGGGTTGCGAAACTACGGTATGGAGGCATGCACAAATGGTCTAGGTCATCCTAATTTACAGAAATTTCTTAAGGAAGAACACGAGTTCGATTTGCTTATTGTCGAATACTTCAACACAGACTGTTTCGCGAGTTTAGCACATGTGTATAATGTTCCTCTAATAGGTATATTTTCGTCAACGTTTATGCCATATCACAATGATCGATTTGGCAACCCCGACAACCCTGCTTATATCCCCAATCACTTTCTGCCCTATTCCTCAAGAATGAGTTTTACACAAAGACTAACCAACACATACTTAACGTATTTTTCAAAGCTTTTCTACAGAATCTTCTACGATATCCCTGCCGACGCAGCAGTTAAAGAATATGTAGGCGATAATGTTCCTCCTGTCAGAGAAATTGTTAAAAACACAAGTTTATTTCTGATAAACACTCATTTTTCACTCTTTCAACCACGTCCCCTTGTACCCAGCATTGTAGAACTTGGTGGCTTTCATTTGAGTCCTCCCGGAAAAATACCATCAGATATCTTACAGTTCATTGAAGAATCAAAGACAGGTGTAATTTTCTTTAGCTTGGGATCGACAATAAGAGGTTCAACGCTACCAAAGTACAAACTCCAAATGATTCAAAAGGTATTTTCGACTGTACCTTATAGGATCTTATGGAAATGGGAGGAGGATGAAATGCCTGGGCAGCCGGACAACGTTATGATCAGGAAGTGGTTACCACAAAATGAAATTCTTAGTAAGTAGAAAAGTAGGGATTAGTAAAGTAGGCTATGGTATTTAGAGCCAATTAATAGTTTAACAAACAAAGTAGTAGTCAGTTAGATGGGGCAAGGTATTTCACTCTGATATGATTAGTAGCAGAAATAAATTTCCACTCAGCTCAGGATCCTACAGTCAACTGTACAACCTCTGAACCGGCGCCATTTTGCGCGCCTTTTATAACGCACAATAGACATCTTGACTATTTTTTTAGGTCATCCCAAAGTAAAACTATTCATAACCCATTCCGGCCTAATGGGTACAGAAGAAGCAGTTTATCATGGCGTCCCCATGCTGATGATGCCCCTCTTTGGAGATCAGCCTGTAAATGCAGCTGCCTGCGAAGAAAAGGGTATAGGCGTGATGGTTAACTATTACACCTTAACAGAACAGTCCTTTGCTGAGGCTCTAGAGAAGGCTCTGCAAAACAGGTCAGTCACAGAAGATGTATATAACATAGTTTCAGATAAATTCGTTGAATTACATACAACAATATTTCATTAGAATATGCATGATAAAAGATACCTACAGTATATTGATGTGCGTTGCTTGAAAACAGTATAGTATTGTATTTTTAGTGAAATAAGAGTATAGTATACTTAGTGTACATTGTCAGTCTTATAAGGCCACTCTGAATGTGACGACTGATTATTTACAAGCCATGAGTATACCTTAGGCCTATTAACATAGTACGATGCATGGAACACATCATTAGCATAAGAGAGCTAAAAATACTAAAGAGCAGAGAAAAGGACAAGATGTATTACGTACTACCTATCTTATTATTTTAAATAGATATGCAGAAGAGTCAAAGCGGTTGGCCGGCATATTCATGGACAGACCAGTATCCACAATGAACTCAGCCGTTTACTGGACAGAATATGTCATCAGGCACAAAGGAGCAGGCCACCTACGGTCCGCAGCAATAGATCTGCCATGGTACCAAGAATTTCTTCTTGATGTCATCGCTGTTACCTGCATATGGTTATACATTTCCTGTAAAATTAGCATTTTACTTTTTAAGCTCTGCTGTTGCCGAAGAAGGCCGCAAGCTGTAACCGTTTCGAAAAGAAAAAAGAAAAACTAATCATTTTGGTTCAATATATACAAGTACTAAGTACTGAAATTGTATTATTCAGTAGGTACGCTAATTGAAATATTGTATTTTATAAGTTTACTTTTTTTTCCTATATATAAAAAATCATGTTGCCATAATAGGCCTATTAGGGCCAATGGCCCTCTCTTACAATTAACTGCTTAAAATAGAATGATGATAGACTGTAAAAAATAATCTCATTCACACAAATTCACACTCAGTCATTCCAGTTCACTCACTCACTCACACTCACAGTTTCACGACTCTCACTCACTCACTCACTCACTAGGTATTGTTCGATGCCTGAAGATCAAAGAGGTATTTTGAGTAGTTTCTCTTGAAAAGGTATATAGAAGCGGAATGACGTATTTCAGTGGGTATTGAGTTCCATAATGAAGAGGATGAAATAAGCAAAGAGGAATGAAAAATATGAGAACGGGAGAGATGAATTAAGAGAAGGTGATCACCACGGGTCAGGTATGGATGGGAAGATAAGGCAGTGAAAACGAGAATAGGTAAGGGGGGAATTGGTAAGAAGTATTCTGAAGGTTAAAGAAGCTTTGTGGAGTTTACGCCTTCCCTCAATATAGCCAAAGACTAGAATGTGAGGGCTCATTATCAACAGTAGACAGAGTGTCTAATAAAAAATGGAACAACACTTCCACTATGGTCATGAATGTTAGGTAGCAACATTTTTTGAAACGAAATCACTCCATTAACCATTTTTTTTTTTTTTTTTTTAATGGAAAATTGATTACATTTTCAAAATATACTGTATGCATGGTTGAGACCCACTTAGCGCTTGCACCCACAACGGGCAGTGCCCCAGCCTCCGGCCTCTCAAGTGGTGTCAAACGCAGCTTGCAGTATAGCCGGTCGAACGAATTACGGACTCTCCTTTATGTACTATAAAAAAAGTATATAGATATTTTCAGTTTTTTTAAGATTTGAAAAGGGCTTGCTCCTTCCTCAAAAACAAAACATCAAAGGCCAGCCTCTCTTAATAAGCACAGAGGCGACGAGGCAAAGGGGGTCGTCAACATACTGTATGTGAACGAAATGCGCGCGCTGAATATATTACACAATCATAAGATGACTGGTGATAGTTGGAAGATAGGGATAGTCGACAGCAGGCAACAGACT
Source organism: Psococerastis gibbosa (assembly GCA_963971405.1). Classification (NCBI taxonomy): domain Eukaryota; kingdom Metazoa; phylum Arthropoda; class Insecta; order Psocodea; family Psocidae; genus Psococerastis; species Psococerastis gibbosa. The sequence goes on from OZ020485.1 coordinate 27,238,094, forward strand.
GATAATTTAATTAAGTGAAAGTTGTGATAAAATCAAGCAGATGAGATAAGGATACGATAGTAGGGCGCCAAGTAATGAATGACCTGGACGAAAATACAAAGGTAAATTTTAAATACCAAGAATAAATGTCTCACTAACTGCTAATGCTAAGACCAAAAATCACCGGCCTAACATAGATGACATCGTTGTTCTCTTATCTTACACATGGGAACGAGACGTGAAATCTCTGGCAGACTTCCAACTATTATAGTCTTACTTGTGGCCCTCTGAACTGTGTGTTGGACTAATACATATGCGCAAACTCACTACTAGCAAGGTTAGTGTCTACAATATATTCAATGGGATTAACTATTACGATGCCAGGAGCTGTGTAGCCTATACTCCAAAGTGTGGAGTGTGCACAACTCCCGGCTACAGCATGGTACTATTGAATACTGAAATACCTCCTATATTATTACACTAAGGCAGTTGGGCGTTTTTGTACCGAAAATAACGTCCTGTGAGCACTAAACAACACATATAGTGTATCTACACTTTTCTTAGAACCTCAGGAATGTACACCAAACATACTCATAACCTCTTTTAATTACTTAATTAATTAATGGGTTTGATAGAATCTTTCCCATGAACAGCCAACAACAGTAAAAAAACTCCAGGGCTGGTTTGGTAAAACAATAGCTCCAACCTCCAATTCTGCGAATGGTCGCATGGGCCTAACAGTCGTTGCAAATTGCAATATCAAGCAGGATGTTATGCATTCTGGGATGTCATATCAAAATAATAGATTTCCAAGGTTAATGAATTAAATTAAGTACCGCGCGCAGTTATGAAAGAGCCACATTTAAGCTTGGGGAACATTCTACACTAAAACAGAAATTTACAAACAATGTTCAAATTTTGAGATTTAGAGATGGGAGAGGAACAATTGATCTTACAATGTTACAGGTTTAACAAATACCAAAAGAACGATGGATCTTCTCGCATGGACGATAATTTCGATATTTCTGTCGCAAGCTGAGTCAGCGCGAATATTGGCAGCATTCCCACACACTGGAAAGTCTCATTACTTTATGTTCAAGCCATTTGTTTACAAACTAGCCGAACTCGGACACCAAGTCCATGTTATCACTTATTTCCCTGATCAAAGTCCTCCGGCCAACCTAACATTCATTGATCTCCAGTCCAAAGACAGAACTAAATTCTTTACTACTTCTTCAATAGAACGCTTCGAAATATTATCACATATTCACAAGTACGAATCTTTGGCCCATATTGTTCAAGGCGCTGCAGTGCTTAATGCGTTACAAAACTTCGGTGTAGAAACGTGTAAATATGGTCTGGGACATCCTAATTTACAGAAATTTCTAAAGGAAGAACACGAGTTCGATTTGCTTATTGTCGAATACTTTAATACAGACTGTTTCGCGAGTTTAGCACATGTGTATAATGTTCCTCTAATAGGTATTTTTTCATCGACGTTTATGCCATTTCACAATGATCGTTTTGGTAACCCCGACAACCCGGCTTACATTCCAAATCTATTTTCACCTTACTCCTCCCGAATGACATTTGTGCAAAGACTGGTGAATACATATTTCATATATTTTTCAAAGCTATTCTACAGAATAGCCTCCGATAATCCTGCAGATGATGTAGTAAAGAAATATATAGGTGACAATATACCTCCTGTCAGAGAAATTGTTAAAAACACAAGTTTATTTCTGATAAACACTCATTTTTCACTCTTTCAACCACGTCCCCTTGTACCCAGCATTATAGAGCTTGGTGGTTTTCATTTGAGTCCTCCCGGAAAAATACCCTCAGATATCTTACAGTTCATTGAAGAAGCAAGGACAGGTGTAATTTTCTTTAGCTTCGGATCGACAATAAGAGGCGCATCGCTTCCTCAGTACAAGCTCCAGATAATTCAAAACGTAATTTCGACGATGCCCTACAGAATCTTGTGGAAATGGGAGGAAGATGAAATGCCTGGGAAACCGAGTAATGTCATGATCAGAAAATGGTTTCCGCAGAATGAAATTCTCAGTAAGTTGAAAAATAACCAAATTGTTCTTGAGCTAATAACATGGTGGAAAGACACAGAAATAATAGATTTAAGACTGAGCTGAGCGAGTCTAATTATTTATTTAATTACCCTCCAATAGCCAGAAAAATTCACAAAACAAAAGAATTAGTTAAAGCTTTCATATTTATCAATTAGTAGCCTATAGGTAGGCTACCGTAAAAGTTCCATAGTAAATAATTGAACCGCGGTTAAATATCGGCCACTTGCAGCTTTTACCTGTCTTAAAGTGGTGGATTGATCGATGGAACAATTGCAAAGTATAGAATCGGTAATGTTATATATATGAATTGAGTAACCCCTCATGCACATGCGCCCTCTTTCGTAATTATTAAGGATTAATTTCACGTTTTTATAGGTCACCCCAAAGTGAAACTGTTCATTACCCATTCCGGCCTGATGGGTACAGAAGAAGCAGTTTATCATGGAGTCCCCATGCTGATGATGCCTATATCTGGTGACCAACCAGTAAATGCAGCTGCCTGCGAAGAAAAGGGTATAGGGGTGATACTTAACTATTACACCTTAACGGGACAAACCTTTCGCGAAGCCCTTTACACAGTTCTCGAAGACAGGTGGGTAACTGTTATGATCCTAAAAAGCGAATTTTAATTAAACTATAACCGACTTCGATAGCCAGGTGGTAACGTGCTTGCACTTGTGCGAGTCTTTACACGCCATGCAATCGGAGACGAGTCGTACTCATCACGGGTAATAACCTACAGAGGCGACTGAAAAGGTCAATCGGATACATTCATTAAATTGTTTGTATGCGGTTAATCTTTAAAAAATATATATATATATATATAAAATTGAAAAATAAGTTTTTGGGTGGAAGATATTCTGCATGAGATTCTTAAAGTTGCTCTCCTCTGGGTGAGCTTTAACCTCTTGCAACACCAATACTTCATAACGAATGTTATAGAAATACTGTAGAATAATACCCGCAGGTTAAGACACAGTCACAGTCAGATTATTAGGCTCGGTAAACACGGACGATTCGAACGCCAGTGATCCGCGAGGAATTAGTCTTGGGAGAAAATGGGCCGGTGCAAAACCCTAGAGTTTACTTCAAACCATTTCCGTCGCTGGCTTGTCACAGGTGCAGAGTTTTCCCCACGAAACGCCAGGGACACAGGCCTAGATATCTTCTGAAGTGGGTTCAGGAATAAACTGTTTGTTTGCAGCAACCCATCACCAGTCCATTTGCTCTCATGACAAATTATTCAGCGGATCATCGGTGTTCAAATCGTGCATGCGTACTGGGCCCAAAGGGCCACAATGGCACTGTCTCTGCTATGTGACTTTCAAGGCAACAGAACTAAGGACGAATGTGGAGAAGATTAACATCAAACACTCATGACACCTATTTTAAAAGAGGTATAATGAGAAAAGTGATATTCAGATATCACATTTCTCATTATACCTCTGTTATGCTAAAGCACAACACCAAAGTGGTGTCCACTTACAGAACGATCAGAAAAATATTAAGAAAAGTAGCGTCCTAACTATTAACTTGTTTCAGAAGTTACGCAGAGAATGCAAAGCGCTTGTCCAGCATATTCAAGGACAGACCAATTTCCACAATGGACTCCGCCGTTTACTGGACAGAATACGTCATTAGGCACAAAGGGGCGAGGCACCTACGATCAGCAGCAATAGATCTACCATGGTACCAAGAATTTCTTCTAGATGTCATTGCTTTCACTTGCATAGCACTATACATCTCCTACAAAGTCAGCGTACTCATTGTAAAACTCGGTTTTTGTCGAAGAAGGCCTAAAGTTGGGTTCGTGTCGCCGAAAAAAAAGAAGAACTGATGTAGATCGTGCTGCATGCTAGACTCGGATGGGCAGTACAGTCGTATGGTAGAATTTTGTTTAAATCTCATAATGCCCATAAAGAACTGATTTATAAATCTATTAATGTATGGTTGCTATTTGCAAATTTTCCCTAGCACTAAAAACCGGAGGTAATAGTAACTCAGCCAATCATAATGGACCCAAAAGTTGGATGTCCCCCCCCCCCCCCCCCAACTTTATCTGATAAAAATATTGGCAAAACCATCTCTACGAGAAAACTACCGACAACTGTTTTAAAATTCCTAGGAAAACATCCAAACATATCTGCCCAAATTCTTACTAATTAGAATGAACTGTCAATTTATTTCAACAGTCACATAGTTAATGCAGATATTGTCCTATATGCAGTAGTTTCAATTAGTATTATGCAGCCTATGCATTTAAATGTTCTATTGTAGAAGTGTAGAATGGAAAAAAGATTCAGAAAATACACACAAACGACTCGAATTCAATTTTTAATGAATAATTATTATTAGTTTAAATCTCCCTTAAATTCGCGTATTTTTTTAACGTACTATTATTGTTGTATTATTGTAGAAGCCTGGGATTAAAGTATCAGTATTATATCCACATATTTACCTTAAGAACCAAAAATTCTATACAAATGACGTACAAGAGTACGATGACTGTTTAACTGGTTGTGACGGAGCAAAACGCTAACAGATGAGCTAACATCTAGTCGGAAGAAAATTTAAACTTAAAGCAACTAACCTAATCAAGAGCAGGCGGCAATTCAGGTATTTCTTTGACTGCTGCCAAATCATCTACTTTCGACAAGTTTTCTTGTACTAACTTCTCCATATCTAAGGAATCCAAAATGGCTTGAACTCTTTGCTTTATCGGGGATTCCAACGCATCAACAATTTGGTACCGAAGTAGATTTGGAAGGACATTGACGACGAGCTCCACAACGTAATCCAACGTTCCCGCCCCATCTACACGAACCTGCAATAATAAACAATCAAATTATGAATGTGAAGTACGCCATGCCTCTTTTACAACTTTAGTCATTACCCCTGACGGCGTCTATGGACCTCAATTGGGTCATTTACCAAACAACTGGTTGATCCGTGGCATAAATCAATGGGTGACGGCACAGGATGGCCCAAGTAACAGTTGCCATACTGAGGGCAAGCAGTACATGCATAAGGGTAAGTCGCCATTATAGGAATAATGACGACCTCATTGGTTTTGAGGGAGAAGGTGTCTATTCGTCTGTGTAAAGAAAACTAAGGCTCAAGTATTGCCGCGGAAAGATGGCAGAAAGATTGCTGGCACAGGGTTTCATCCCACCGAATATGCTATAGGAGCTAAAAGAGGCGACAGTCCAGAAGATCTTTAACGACCTCACAAGAGAAAGAATTTTTTTAATAGTTTCTTTGTTATTACATTTCGTACACTTACTTTAACCATGGAAAAAAATGAAATGTAATAAATACTCGCATTCAAGGACAGGCTTAAAGGTGAAATTAGGCCGAAAACTCTTAAATTATACAAAATCTAAACTGAAGTTTTGGATACGTAAAGATTTTAAAATTAGCTTTTGATATACAGTAGAATTCGATCATAAGGAACATAGTCGGGTGAAGCTGGAAGTTCTCTTCTAACCGAGATTTTTCACAAAACTACAATTTGGTTTAATCCTCATTCAATGGTACCTTATGAAGCTTCGTTACGACCAAAAATCTACTAACCGAGTTTCTTATCTAGGTCCACTGTCTACTGTTCTATTCGATTGTGTTAAGCCTACACAATGGATGGAGTTCTGTAAATTGGCTCCATTGCTGACGCAGATACCTAATCTCTACATATTTGAATATGGATATGGTGATTAAAGAATTTTTGTGGAATAATTCCACAAAAATTCCACCTAAATTATTTAGGTTCGAAGATTTTTTTTACCGACTTGCAAAATGGAATTTAACTTTTAATTTTCTATTTTAATTTTCTATTTAATCAAGTTGACAAATTATCATACCTGAATGTTACCAACAAGCAAGTCGAGCTCCTCCAGCTTGGGTCTTTTGCGAATATCTAAGCTTTGGGCTACAGTAACGTCAACCTGTAAATAGATTATAGAGTATGTCAACAGTTTCTGAAAGTTACGGAAAATCCTCTTCACTACTGTAGCTAAGCCTAATGAATTAAGAAAGTTGGTAAAGTTTGGTATAGTGAATATTTTGGAACAATAGTTAAATTTTCTATGCAATATACTACAACAATCAAGTTAAGGACTTCGGCAACACTCAAGCAGAGCTAGTCATTTTAAAATACATTGCCTATGCATATACACTGAGCGAGCGCGAGCCCCTCCACTATTGTACAATGGTGCAATGGTGGATTAGTTAGATTAAGCTTTATTGCATTACGTACTGTGTATCAAGGTGTGAACAATACTGTACATGCATACAACATAGCATACATCATAGCATTAAATAGCAGTAGCCAATGCATTTATATTGCTTGCCAGTTTATATTCGCTGCTGCTAACTATTAAAACTATGGACAAGATATGGACAAGATATTGAACTCACGTAGTGCCATTAACAAGAAAAATCATACCTGAAAATACTCAACGGAGAACGCTGTCGACCCAGCTTTTGATAGATATCCGGCTAATTCGACCTCCCACAGGCAAGAACCTCTGACTCTCTGCGTTCCGACGTGCATGCTCACGTGAAGCGTGTTGTTTTCCATTTCCACCGTAACGTTACCCACTCGGTAGAATGAAGCGAGCCCAGTTAACCACGTATTACTTAGATACACAGTCATTATTCCACTTGTATGATTATAGTCAGGAATCTGTGGGGTAATAATAAATAAATAATGCATTTGCCATAATATTCAGTACAAAGTGTTGTGCAAAACTCTGCCAAAAAGTCTTAAGACCTACATTTTAATTACTCTCACCTTAAATCAAATTGGTTGAGGCTATTTTTTTAGATGTTCATGATAGCACTATTTAAAAAGGGTTAGTTGGACTAAATTGCCTGAAGTGTTAATAGTCATTAGAGGCATGTACCTCATAGTCATCGAACAATTAGGGCGGAGCCAATAGTCAGGGGAATGGGACGACGTTTCGGGAGTGGATACTACTCCCATCATCAGGCTTAGTCCTGAGAAGGACTGGTGTTTTCTGAATGATTGACTCATTGCTCTTGTATTCTTTAATTTTCAAATGACTATTAATACAGCAGGCAATTGAAGTCCAACTAACCCTTTGTTAAATAGTATTACACCGTTGCCACTAACTTTTACCAATAGATTAAATGTGAACACTACTCAGACCGCTTAGTTACGTAGATTCGTAACGCCACTCCTCATACTAAAATACTTGCACTATTGTATAAGCCTTCCAACTATTTATTGGGAAATGTACTCAACATCAAACTATCACCCAAAGGAGCAGAGACGTACAGTAGCTTCTGGCGTTCATTTTACATAGTACTTATTAACTATGTTAACATTAGCGATATATTAGCGCAATATCAGGTAGAAGTTCGGCAATGGCTCGGACACGTAAAGCGAATGAATAACAACAGCATGGCTGCAGGAAGAACAGTGGGAACACGATGAGAAAGATCATGGATGAGATACAGAAACCAGCTTGAGGTCGATCTCAGCAGAGTGGAAGTGGTAGCAGAGTGGAAGTGGTAGCAGAGCAAGTGTAGAATAGTCCGAAGTGGAGAGACAGAAGGGAGTGGAGGGCAACTGCAGCTGATTAGTGATAATGATGGTGGTGACTAAGGCGGGGTTTCCACCGACCTCTCATTGCAGAATGCACATACGTTGACGTAGTAGCAGATATCATTAATAAAGGCGGGGTTTCCCCCGACCTCTAATTGCAGAATGCAAATGACATTGACGGAAATTTTTGTTTTACTCTATGCCATAGTTAAAATTGATCAATGATTATAGAGTAAAATCACAAACAAACTAAAATTAAAAAATGGCGTCATGGGATATGTTAAGTACAAACATTTTAATAGATTTCAATAAAAAGAAAATAAAAATTCCGTCAATGTCATTTGCATTCTGCAATGAGAGGTCGGTGGAAACCCCGCCTTAGTAGAAAATGAGCCAAGAAGTTTTAGACATGGGTTTTACAGCTACAATGTAAAAGTAGCTAAAAATTGTTTTTGTTCCCTTACTTTAATCCTAATCTTATTATTCTTAACTTATCTGACTCCGGGCTGTTAAAAACTATCGTACACTATGACTAAACTACGGAGATCCGGAGCCACCTGCTTTTCTGGCCATTACATTACAATGAGTGATAAAATACTCTCCAGTGAAAATATAGGAAATGTGGGACTAGAGCAACCTGTGCTGACGTACCCTGTAAGGATCGTATCCCATGTCTCGAACAAACTTCCTGCCCTCGGCCACTGCCATGTCTAGTGGAGGAATGGAGTTAGGGAAGCGTTGCGGCACCTCCATCATGTGTTTGTTGATATCCCCACGCGCATTCGTATTGACTTCCTTCAGAATGAACGGTTTAATGTTTTCAAACAGGAATGAGCCGACTGAATTAATTATGCCTTGAAAGATAGTGCCCATAAAGCCAAGATTTTGAAAGTTCATGGCAATGCTCTAAAAAAAAAAGAGAACCAATTGATTTGTATTGACTTCCTTCAGAATGAACGGTTTAATGTTTTCAAACAGGAATGAGCCGACTGAATTAGTTATGCCTTGAAAGATAGTACCCATAAAGCAAAAATTTTGAAAGTTCATGACAATGCTCTAAAAAGTTACATATTGGTCTTTCCACGTGGATTCAAAATTGTGTGTGATCTACTGAGAGTTTTCGCAATTGTGTCATTATGTTGATCAACGCAGAAATTGCAATTATTGCAGCCGTTGCCGGCCATGAGTGTTGTCAACGACTCAATAACGTTCTAATGTACTTCAGTTGCCCCAGTTAGTAGGCCTTGAGTATCAACTAATTGGGTGGTAAAATAGATTACAAATACTACAAACAAAACCATACTCAACTTACTAAAATTTGCATTATCAGGAAATTTTCGTGAAATGGTTCTACCTTTTTTTTTTTTTCAAGAAAATATTTCATGGGCATTAATTGGTGTGAACTACGCAATTTAAACTCTTACCTGGAACGTGATATCCAAACTAATATCTTGGGCTTCAAGTCGGCCTTCGTGGTTGACTTCCAAATTGGCGACACCTTGCACAGTCACATTTTGAAGCGTTACATTGAAGTCTCCAGCACTTCGGCTAAGCCACGTCGCCATCGTGTACTGCCCACGGATAATCAACTGTTTCATACTCAGCTCTATTTTTACCTGCGCACATTACAATTTTTGGATAGTTAAAAATTCCGTCTTACCTATGAATAAATATTTAGAAGGATCCAAAAAGTTAATTTAGATGCCAACGAGTAACTAAGTTGAATCCGCGATAACAGAGCTTGTTCCAAACTGCGGCAAACTTGGTAGTGTGCACCGCATTGGTAGGGGAACATGGCGGGACATTATAACGTACTGAGACTATACCAGTCAGTTGAAGTGCATGTCGAGTCCTGGTCACCTCCGAATTAATCGTGTGACTTTACTATGTTCCCCAAGTGGTTAGGAATCCACTATAATTAGGAGATCCACCCTGTCAGTCAACTCCCCTTCTCCCCGAGGTTAAGGAGCCTGTCCTTAGGGTGCCCCAAGTTAACAAACAGACGCACTCGCCCCGCCAGGCGGTCAGGGTTGCTTCAAACAGAAATGCTGAAAGCAGGTGCTGGGAAAACAAACAGTTAATTTGGATTGGATAGCATGTAGATTTTTAGATTATTGGGAACCATATACACAGTAACTTTTACACGGCATGACATAGTCCACTACGTAGTGAGTGTCACTGTCATTCACTGATATAGTATTGTTCAATAATATAATAAACTAGTGAGCCCGTGGTAACATTCGCAGAATTTTACAGCGTCTGTGCGAACAATGAAAAAGTCTTAGGAACGATTTAATTAATTTTAAAGCATTTTACTAGGACATGAGTATGTTTGGCGTATTCCTGGAGTTCGAAGGAATGTGTGGATTCCCCATTATGTGCAAGTTGGTGCACGTAGGACCTTATTTTCGGTACAAAACCGTCCAGCAGCCTTAGCAGAATGCCATAGGAGGGACTAGCTCTGCTGCTCTAGAAAGGATCTGAACTGCGCGGGAAGTGTCAGCTTCTGTCTGGACTTTCATCAAGCCAAAATTAAAGACATTTGATGGCGTCCACTAGTCACATTACCTTACATATATTGTACATAAATATCATATTCCTCAATTTATAACCACTTGCGGACGATCGCAACGCGTCATTGCAGCAAATGGGTTGGTGATTGATTGGTGCAAGAAACGGTCAATTTCTGAACGCACTTGAGAAGATTTCTAGGTCGCAAGCGTGTCGAGTGGAAAACCGTGCACCAGCGTGAGGTTAGCGACAGAAATCTGATGAAGTAGACTGGGATTTTGCGCCAAACCATTTGCTCCCATGACAAATTTCTCATCGAATCACAGGCGTTCAAATCGTTCGTGTGCTTTTCTATTAAATTTCCCGAAAAAACTGTCTTAATTCGCCTAGGACCAAAACGAGACATTAATAAAATATCCTGCATAAAATGCATCCAGTTACCTGCATGTCAGCTACATTAGAAGAAATGCGCTCAATTCTAAATTTTGACAAGCCGTGGACAGTCTGGTTCCTAAAGTTCATGGTGGCGACAGAAAATGATTGCTTCATATTGGGAATTGGCATAGGATCAGGCACCGGCGAGCCTGGTAAACCAACAGGATCTTCTTGTTTGTAGTGCTCCAGAATTTCCATAATCTGTTCACTTACTTTTCTTTGACCTTCCATAATTTGATCTTCGGTAAGGGCCGCATTTTCTAAAAAAAAAAAAAAATAATAATGAAGAAAACAAATTATACATGATTACACCACTTTTTACAAGCGTATGTGGACATCGAACGTGTTTATATATAGTAACTACATTTAACAACTATGTAACTTTGTAGAAAGCCTCTACAGGCAGGTATTTGCATTTTAAGATAAGTTTCACAAGTTCTCTTGCACATAGACCTATTTCAGTGGCCGGCACAAGCATATTTCTTATTGGAGGGGCTCACCACAATTTAATTTTTTTACAAACGAAGAACTAAAAATATAACTGCGAACATGGGGGGCCTGGGGGGTCTTCTCCGGGAGAAAAGTTTTTAAAAATTGACCAAGTCAAGTTTAGATTTTTTAGACTAATACTTCTGGAAATTCCTCCAAACAAGGTTCAAGGGTCTCCCTGTCTAAAGATATGTAGATGTGAAATAGTGGCGGTTTACACATTTTAACAGCAAACAACTTTATATATTACAGGCGAAAATGTATTCATGAAACTACTTATAGGGGGGCCCGAGGATCTTCCTGGGGAATTATTTTTGAAAAAATAGGAGAAAAATAGTGGGCTTCTTGATAACGATAACAACCACCCGCCTCCTCCCCCCCCCCCCCCCCCCCCGTCATTTCCCCATGACCCGCTCCAATTGCAATGAATGGGCCCATGCTCGCTGGCTGGGTTCAAATCACGGACCCTGGTAAATAAGCCTATTCTTGCCCAATAATACTTGAATTCCGATTATAAAATAAATTGAATCGACTATGCTTGTAAAAGGAAATAGTGCGGTTTGTATGGATAAGGTTCAATTGGCAGGATTAAAATATTGAAATAAATGGTTATAGTAAAGATGTAATTTGCCATGTGTAAAATTTTTCTCGTGATTGCAATTCTAATGTAAATAGTTCCGGTCATCCGGAATATTTGCACTACGAATGTATGAACGTATATTGTACCATTTTAATTGTATGAATCCTATGACAGTGGGCTTTATCTGATGAATACTTCAATTACGACACAACCCTTTACAGAATAATGGCGATTTTTCACTCCATTCAGTGCCACAACTTCAATCAAACGAGGATCAACTTATCGCCCCCCATCCACTCAGACACGGCCACAAATCTTCATTATATATAATTGTAACTTAATGCTTCACTTCTCCAAATAATTTAATTAGAATCATACCTTTCGTGTTATCTACTAAGCCAAAGCTAACAATCACAAACGATGTAAAAAACAACAAAATTAATTTTGTCCACATTTTCTCATAAGAACTGAAATAAATAAATAGTAACCAATATTTACACCATACTTGATGTGACGAAAAGATAAGCGACCCAACGTCGTGTTGGGTCTGAGCAATATGCGTAATGAGTTCAGAGGTCCAGGGTTATCAGTGCACTGTGTACTTCTGGCTAACTCAAGTGGACACATCCGTTTTCAAGCATTCCCTCGTCACTGCCTTCATCACATCATTACCAGCACATTATGCTATCCAGAACGTTACCTAGATGGTGTTCCGGAGAAGACTAACTCAATCAAGAGCTTGTTTGCTCCTGTTGTGTGTGTCGTTCCCTAGCTGCAGTTTATAATTTATAATATATACACTATTTACATACACTACACACATGTAGCGTGGTAATACATGGCAAGCCGGTAGCATGCTTGTACTTCTGCGAGTCTCTACACACCTTGCGGTCGGAGACGTGTTGTAACTCGACACAAGTATCTATCAGGTCACTTAGTGAGACGATTGAAGAGGTTATTCCGATTCATTCATTAAAATTGTTTGCACGCAATTAATCTTTTTGACAAAGAAAAAAGAAGTTAAGGACTATGACTCTCTTCGAAAGATCGTTGGTTGCAAGTACTACAACTGGTAAATTTTATGCCTGTGATTTGGAGGGCATTATAGGTGTTTTTTATTGACCGAAAGATTTATAAAGTCAGAGCTAGCCTACATCGCAGTCATGAACCAGCTACGAGTCTATAGTCAGTTAAGTCGCATTCAATCAGTTAGCAGTAATTACTCGTATAGAAGGAGTTGTCAATAAAAATAAAAATTAATAATTTTAATAACGAGAGCAATATGGAGGCACTCACATTATCTTTGGCAACACCCATTTTTGGCAGTTCATCCGTTCTGTGCATATTGACAATTAGGAGCACCAGACAAAATAGGCCTAGGTGTTTTTGATAGGCAGGCCATGAATTCGTTGAACGTCTGTGTTGATTGACTATTAAGCACCAGAAACCATAGCATACCATAAGTGCATGGTTGCCTCACAACTAGAAACATGAAAAAGCAACTTATATTAGTACATTACATCCGTGTACACTATACAATGCATACAATAAGAAACAAAACATACTCCACCTCTTGCGACCTTCTCTTTCAGTGATGTATTGAGTATAATAATTGAACAGAAACTCATTGTTACTTAGGCGGGTATTCCATATACGTACAACGTCAATGAAAATTATGAAATTGAAGGTGGTAGCAGAATTTTTAGTATGTCTTTAATGTCTGCTACCACCTTCAATTTCATAATTTTCATTGACGTTGTACGTATGTGGAATGGGCACCTTAGGCGCATATTCCACCAACGTCAATAGTGATAGTAAATGTAGTATTGACGTGGTAGCAGACATTTTTAGACTGTCTTAAATGTCTGCTACCACGTCAATATTACATTTACTATCACTATCGAGGTTGATGGAATCTCCGCCTTAACAACCTACAGTCAAATACTGGCCACAAAGTCAAATTTGACGTGAAATATTTTTCGTAAAGTTTTATGTTCATTCATCATAATATCAAGTCATTCAAGTGTATACTAATACTGTAGGCATGCCAATAACACTCACCTACCGGAAGCGACATCAGCAACCTGCCCCAGGCTGTAGTTATTGACTAGCTTGAGCTCACATGAATCTTCTAGTTCAAACAACTATAAATGCGAAAAAACTAGGCGCTCTAAAAAAAATTATCTTCATACTTTTTACACATAAAGCTGAATAATTAGCCCGTAATCTGGAAAAAAAATAACATACTGTTGTTAGTGTTACTACTTTTCTAGCCATATTTGACAACAAGAAAATGGCGGATATCCCGTTCCCGTCCTTTAATCAGCTTTAATCGCTAATACCACGTCAAAACTAAACATAACAATTTTTTAACGGTTTTGTGCTTTTAGCCGTTTAGCATTCATTTACAGTTTGCAATTGCAATATTTCTTTGTTTCGTAATGAATTGAAACATACCGATTACCAAAAATGGAGAGTAAGTAATAAAAGACTGTGGGCCCGATGTCCTTCTGTTGGACTGTTGCAGAAGAAGCGTAGAGGCTGGAAGGCTGTCAGGATTGTCACTCAGATTGTGGCGTCCAGTGGGTGGAGAGACCACTGCCGGCCTTTGTTTGCATCCATGGGCATCCCAACCGTGTACAGTCAGTATATTCTATCCTGCTTACTGCACATCAAAGCTAACATAGAACTATTCCCTGAGAGAACTGCTCATCCTTTCTATCTGCCCAGATACTATCAATTACTGTAGGTACCTACTACAATGCACTGCCCTGCAGCCTTACTAATAAAGATTTTCAGGATTCAAGGCCGTTGTCACGAGGATGAAGGAATTCAAGGAATGTCCACTCTGCAGCATGGACGAGTTCAGGGAACTAAATTGCGATACATTGGCCGTTTGCCATAAGATGACCGTGCGTGAGCCTGGAGGGGCCCAGGCGCTTACGCGTATTTTGTTTATATATTTATGTATGGGCTGATAAAAATATACCGGTACGGATACATACACGACAAGAACTATATATCTTATTTTAATTGTAGGACCCGTGCTAACACGATTATCAGCTTCAGAAATAGATGAAGCAAGAGAAAGGCAAATTGCTTATCAGTATTTGTGCCACCTTGAAGAAGTTAAGCTGTAAGTATTTTAGTCGGCCGAGGGTTGGCCAACCAGTCTTTTTTTCTGTCCTTGTTTTCGCACATCTATTTTGCGTTTTTCTCCACCTTTCTTTCAGTTGATATTTTGTGTGGGACCTTGTGACTCATAGCTTTGACATAGGATTTGAATTTCTATTGCATTCTATTAAACGAATAGTTTTCGGACTTGATGCCAGAAGTTCCCAATTTTCTGCCTGGGTCTATCAGAGAGGATGTTTGAATAATGTTTGAATAAAATTCATGTTCTGATTAGTAGGGCTACCGAGGAGACGTCCAGCATAATTTGGCTGTAGCTCATAATGTTACGGAATTTTGGCGTATAGGTTTTCCACGATTGCGGCCCCCCGGCATTCCACATTAATTTATAACTCTGGAGTGTTAAGACAGAAGAGATATGACTATCGCCAGGAGCGGGGGGGGGGGGGGGTTATAATACTGATTTTAACGTTTCAACCAAACCCCATCCGCCATTGGCCGAATCTATTCTGTATGATGGGATCGTTTTGTTTTGTTATTTTAAGCTGGCTGGAGAGGGTTTTACGACAAAAACTTCCACCTATTACCGCACTAGAAGAAAGGCTGCGAAATGGCGTTATTCTGGCAAAGCTTGGGCACTTCGTCACTCCAGAGGTAGTGCCTTTGGGATCAATTTATGACTCTGGCGAAAAGCGTTTTGAGGCCATTGGCCTTAACTTTCGCCACACGGAGAATATTAATTTGTGGCTACGTGCTCTACAAAGGTCTGGTTTTCCACGAACATTTTTGCCCGAGGTACTCGATGTATTTGAAAAGAAAAACATGCCCAAGCTTATTTATTGTCTCCATGCACTAAGTTCTCACCTATTCCGATTAGGACTCGCTCCTCCAATCCATGATTTATATGGCAAAGTTCAATTTTCAGGTAAGGAACCTAAATCTTTGCTGTTGATTTATTGTTAATGATGATGATTGGTGTTTGAATGTACTGTTGCTGTCGTATTATGTATATGATTTTCAATATTTCAATAGAGGTGTTATAAATCATGGTAGAATCCCAGATTCAATATCTCTGGGGAAAAAAACGTTTGTTATTTCTTTTCTTTCTAGAGGATGTTATAAAAAGTGTAAGTGTGGATCTTAAGGATTCTGGTGTCGATATGCCAGCTTTCCAGAAAATAGGAGAATTCCTCATCAATGACGTCGATCAAAATAAATTGCACAATACTGTGGCATCAGTGAACGATGCTATTGACCAGAGGGTAAGCCAAATACTTTTGACTACTGTATATGGAACGAGCTGAGTACTGTGATGCTAGAAATTGATTTTTATTCTGAAAATTTATTAATTATCCCACTAATTTATTACTCATTACAGAGCATTCAAAACCTAATGTTGGCTTTAACAGATCCTCTGTTATCCCTTTATAATGTCAAGAAACGTAATAGTGAAGATTACTTTGAGGTTCTAACGGCTGCGAAAGCCGAAAAGTGCGAGTCCTCTCTCAATAAATCAGCCAATGGAAGTTTCGAAGTCGGCCAAGATAGTGATCTTCTCTCACTTCCTGAAATTGAGGGATACGTGAAATCGGTCAACAGTATGTATCTAAATAGTTTAAATAAACATAGCACATTCGATATCCTAGTGAATTAAAAATTGCCTCTACATAAACTTACCGGTAAATTAAAATATCAAATTCATTTTGATTGCAGTCTTTCCCTTTTGCAATCTTTTTTCTAGGTATTGCCCTGTTCTTTCCTTTTCCATTCGTAGGCAAATAAATAACACATTTTCAAAGGGAAAATCCAATTAAATAGTCTGATGGGTGTTATCTTTCAGTTAATACCATGTGGAAACGCATCACCCGTGGAATAGAGTCAAAGGATGACTCTGAAGTTGCTCACGCTCTTCAAGACGGCGCCGATGAGTTGGGAAAGGTATGTCGAAACTTGGATATCGCCATAATTCAGTTAATTGAAATTGTGGTACAATAACATGACATATCCTTTACTTCACTGAGTTGAAGTAATTAAAATGTCAAAATAGAACAAACATAATGTAGTATCGATAACAGATAAAATTAGAGTGTAATAAATTAACTTGCCCCTATATCCGTGCATGTATGTAAGCCTAAAATTGTCATTGAGATGAACAAGGCATCGCCGACTATTTAGGGCCACTATTTCGTCTTTCGTATCTTTATTATGAATTATTACAATCATGCAATATGATCTACAGGTTTTCAGCGAACTCAACATGCCATTCTACATAGAGGAGCTAAAAGAAGTGGTCAATGAAGATATTACCAGAGATAGTGCTCGAGATATCATTTCGAAGAAGCTGGAAAGCGGGAATCGTCGTGCCGAATTAGATCTTCTGGGTATGTAGCCTACATGCTTTTATTCCAAATGTCTATGTTGTATGGTTGGGTGAGTTGTAGGTAAGGTAGGGTTATCTGCAACGTGGAATTGTATATATAGTAATAACTCCGGTACATACGGACAATCGTGATGACGGTAACGCGCTGGGAAATTTGTGAAGTAGACTGGCTTTGCACAAACCACTCACCAAACCCATTTGCTCAAATGACAAATTTCCCGGTCACGATCGCCCACGTGTACTTGGCCTTATAGTTTCTGTTTATTCGACTGGCTTTGTTGTAACGGCTATTCCCAAAAATTGTAATTAAAAATTACATGTTTTAGTAAGGGAAACCCTGGAAAAAATAATAATTGCTCTTCAAGATGAACCATCCTCGAACGTGCTCTGTCTTCTTCTTGAGCCATGTCTGGGCATTGCTGATATTATTGATAGTTCCGCTGCTCAGCTGTATTTCTGCGAGTTTCAAGAACATTTTCAAATGACTCAGGTACGTGCCTGTTTTTATCCAATTTTCTCGTATCTGTACTTGGTTAAGTCATGCTTCCGCCTGTTTCATTGCGTCAATGGTAAGCTTGTCTCATTTTATCCATTATAGCTTGTAGTCAGTGCAGGTTGACATCGAGAATGTATGGCAGTTTGCCAATGGTCAAAAATTCATACGGAGACAATACTTGTAAATTATGTCCGAAATCCATGGGGTCGTTGGCATTGGACAAGGGACCTATAAGTAGGCCTGGGTTCACAAAAATTCCTTTAAAAGAAATGGGAATGAAACTGCTACGCGATATAATACTTTGTGAGCATGAGTTAATCAGTTCTGTTATTATATTAAATAATAAACGGCTTTGCTATATTTCAGGCATTGACGTTGTCGGACGTGAGAAGTTGCATTGTTGCTATGAATTATGTAGCTTGTGTTACAAAAGCTATTGACACCAAAGACGCCGAGGCCACGTGGAATGCTCTTTGCCATTTAGACAGTTATTTGGGAGGATTCTTGGAGCTCCCCCATGTAAGTACATGAGTGTACTGTTATTCGCTGAAACGACCTACGATGTTGTCTCTTCAATTGTTTCGCCCTCGTTAGGAATACTGTCACATGAAAAGATTTTCTTGCAGACAATCGATCGCAGCACTTGTGTGGACTATTTTGTGTCTCTCGAAAAGGCACGGCAATCGGGTATAAGACAAGGGCGCTCAGTTTTAAGCTTAGAAGAAATACAGCTTTGTGCAGAAAAAATAAAGGAGAACGAAATGCAGCGTAATAAAGGTGGGCCCCGTTGAAATTAATCCATTCCGTCATAAGCTACTAGTGTTTTCTAAATACGTTGCATTGAAATGAACAGTGTTTGCCTAGGTCTCCATGAAAATTATTACAATTAGACTAATTGTAGCCGTTCAACACATTTCCTCAAAAAATCGAATTATTTTTTTAATTGTTTGATGGACTCAATACACATTGGCTGCGTATTGTGCCCGCTACACAGAGTATTACTACTATATTATGTTCCTCAGATTTATCTTCGTAGGTACTCCCTAATATTCACTTTAACGACGCCTTAACGAAAATAGTCAATAGCAAAATTCCTCAAGTCTCTTGATCAATACAGACTTGAAAGTCCCTTTCGGCTCTGGCCAATCTGGTGAAGGGAGATTTCATGGTTTCTCCTTCCCACATAAAGGATAACATATTGCACTATTAAATTACACTAGAACACACATTTTGCACAAGCGCTGACCCCGCTTTCTCCCCTTTAATAGCGCTATTTGTGCAAGTATCACATTTGACATTATTTGACTGGTCGCCATAGTGAAATCGTTCATATGTCGTAAAACGTGTTAATCGCCATTATCATGGTATATACAGTATGATACTGCAAACATTTACAGCGAATTTGTATTATTGACTAAATTCTTTCTTCCAGATTTAGAAATGATGTCGCAGCTAAACGAATCCGTGCGGATGCGTGATAAGCCTAAGATGATGGCCACATTGGTACAAATCGCACCAGATATTAAAACTAAAGACCCGGCACTTTGTTTGGCCATTTTGAAATCACAGCTGGAAGAAAGAGAAGCTTGTGGACAGGACCTGTGGCTTTCTGATATTAAAACACTTGGTGAAAATACTCACACATATTGCAACGCTGCCGAGCACCGTAAGTTAAACCCCGTCGTGGTGCTACAACTTCTCATGATCTACTCTAGTAGTCTACCTTGAAATATAAAATGTTTGTTTTGATTTCTACAAATTGTAACGTAAGCGTCCCGTACACGATCAATAATATTGACATGCTTTTTGATATGTCGGCCTGGATTCATGTCTTCTTTTTTATGTTTGTGAGTTATTTTTTTACAGTAATTCTGCTGTTGAAGGATATTGAAACTGCCATTTTTGAGAGAGATGGAGTGCAGCTGTTGGAGATGCTTCACGCCGAAGGCATCAGCTGTTCAGTTTCTCGTCAAAGGCTATTGAATGCTCTGGCAGATTTCAAATTGCACATCGAAGAAAATGAAGAAAACAATAGCCTGATAGAAGAGGAGTTGAGTCGTGTGGTTGTATATTTAAACATCCATACCAAACAATACTTCTTTGAATTGCCATGTGAGGCTGTGGTATCAACTGACCACATATCTATTCGTCTGATTAAGGTATTCAAATACTTCTCAGAATTTTTACTCTTTGAGAACCTGCTTCAACATACCTTTAATATCAATCGACAAATATATAAATATATTTTACGTCATATACATCTCATTGGTACTTCAGTGCTACCAGTGCTTATCATTATTGTTTACTTTAGTTGATATATTTTAGGTACTTATGGTAGGCTTGCTATGTCTGAATGGAATGTTTAAATGTTTTAGGATATAATTGCCAGTTTATCAAACGGAAAATGTGCCGAATCTGATACAGAAGCGACACAAGCAGTGATTTGTATCCAAGCGCATATTCGAGGGATGTTAGTTCGGTGTAAAATGCGAAGGTGGGTGACCGCTGCTACAGCCATTCAGCGATGGTGGAGAAGAAAGTTGCTGCACATGCAGTTAGCAGATGGTCAGCAGCTGTTGAGCTACTATTTGGACCACGTATGTATACCTCTAAGGATACGTTTGATATTTTCTACTGTGACTTTGTGAGACTTAGACATTATTAAATTACTTTACTTACTTACTTGAGTAGCCCTTTAGTGCTAAAGCTCGCCTAATATAAAGACATATTTCATTTCATATAACGAGTAACTTATTTCCGTGCCTTTTCAGCATTGACTCTTATTTAAGAACGTTTTATTTTATTTGTTTAAGATGGAGGAAATCAAAAAAATTCAAGTCTGTTGGCGTAAAAGGCAAAAGCGCCGAGCTCCGCGACAAATTACACCTGAACCTCCCATTGCAATCACCAAGATCTCAGAAAGTAAATGCGAAAGCCCTGAGTCTACCCCTGTTTTGTCAGGGGCAATGGAGTCTAATGATCAAGCTGACCAGGCTTGTATGTACGATGCAACCGATGATTTAATTCAGGTAACATTACTAGATCATTGCCATGGATGCAAATGACCCCCTCATTGTCATAGTATCCACCCTGTTAAAGTAATTCACCCTAGAAACATGTGCTGACATTCAATGTAATAGACTGATGCATGTGGCTGAGATGCGAATGTTGCGTTACTGTCTGGGTTACAAATTGACAGACACGAGGAGAAACGAGGACATCCGGGCGGAAATGCAAGTAGCACCTATCACCAATAAAGAGATGGACGGAAATCATCTTAAGACGTGCCAGGCTCTTGTCAGTAGCTGAGGTTCACCAGATTATGTGTTGTAATGGGCTGCAAGAAAGCTGATATGGCGTAATTAAAAAAAAAAAAAAAAAAAAAAAAAAAAAAGTCGGAACGAAGACTGGCGGGGTGAGGCCACACGCTAAGAAGAAAAGATGGACACCTGCTACAACGTGTGAGGGACTACACGGTGGAGGGCACAAGACCTGTAGGATGACCGAGAATGTCCCTTGAAACGAAAGTGAGGGAAGACCTCAGGACCCACGGTCTCTCGCCGGATGATACCCAAGACCGAAACACCTGGAAGATGAAAATCCGTGCCGCCGACCCCGTGGGAGGGATTAGGCGCCGTTAAAGTAAAGTAAAGTAAGCAGGACGTAACTATCGTGACAAGTAGATGAGAGAGCTGTTTTTCTTTTAAATTAATATTATAGGTTCTGCATTTTTTTTCTTTGTTATTTTTAGAAACTGAGGAGTCAGGTTGTCCAATCGATTAAAAAGAATCAAAACCTTGCTAGACGGGTTGACGAAATGGATGTAAAAATTGGCCTTCTCATTAAAAATAGACTGTCAATTGCATCTTTGCTGTCTGAGCGAAAAACGTCCAAGTTTGTGGCAGCCAACGAACCCAAAGGGTTAAAGGCACTTTGTAAGGAAGCTAAAATGCTCCTGGATGGCTATCAAAAATTGTTTTACCTTCTACAAACGCAACCAGGTGAGCTTGATAAAGACGGATTTTCCTTCTTACCGTAGGTCGCTCCGGACAGCTTGGGCCAATCAAATTGTCTGCAGCCCTTTTCATGACATGGGCTTTTAGTTGTGAAAATAAGATGACGGAGCCACCTTATTGCTAAATCCGAGGAAGTGCATTTCGGAGGGCCTGGTAAATCATGTGATTAGTAGACAGTGTAGAGGCCAGATCCCAAAAGGGGTAGTAAATTGAAAGCCTGAATATGTTCACCAATAAGTTTTCCAATCATCGTTGGACTTGTGATTGGCGGTCCTGCCCCCGGATTGGTTGTTTTCATTTTTTTCATTGAAACTAAGTCTCAAATGAAATATGTTGTGTAGTTGAATTTTATACCACAAGAGAATTATGAGACTTGCATTTATTTGTTTTAGTATATTTGTCCCGACTGATTTGCACGTCTCCACCGAGCTTGACAATTCAGAGTTGTATATTCAACCTTTTTAATCATGGATCCTCGCCACGGGATGAATATCTTTTACTACGTCTCTTTGCGCATGCTCTCAATGAGGAGGTAGAAACCAGGTTTCAATCACCTTACGACGCAGTTAAAGGGAATCCCTTGGTATTGAAATTAGCTGTTGGTTTTGCTAGACAAGGTGTGAGTCAACATCCCCTAAAGTACATTCTAGCGCCGTTGATTCTAAATGTAAGTAGTCACAAAATAATAAATATTTTACATTCGTAATTTTTATGAGTAGGTAGGTATTGGAAATCCGAAGGTATCTCACTCAACGAAAGCAAAAACAGCTGTTTCTTTCTTTACTTCGTAATGCTTGGTTTTTCATTACGATCCTTTGGTTAATTTACATCATTGGGCTTAACATATATTTTCAATATTCTTTGTCTGAAATACAGATCCTAGAGGAGACTACTTCCCTAGACACCAATCCTGTGGATATTTACAGACGTTGGATTAATGAAAACGAAGCTTCAAGCGGTTGCCAAAGTGGTCTACCTCGTTGTGTTAGTCAGGATGTAGCATTGCAGTATCCCGAGGTGGTTAGGCGTTTAAATACCAATATCAAGTTATTAGAAGTAAGTATAAAATTCCATGAGTTGTTCCTTTTTTGTGAAATATTGAATGCTCAATTTAAGCCACCGAGCAACTTGTAGGTCACTATAACAGTAAGTTGTTGATTGTGATGATCTTCCAGAAATGTTAAATTTGAGTCATAGCTGTCTCATAGAGTGATAGATTGGACCAAGTTATTTTCATGTTATGGCATATACTTTTACGTTTCAGATGTGGGTGAAGAACGTCCTGACTAGACTAGTCGAGAATATTCATCGGTTGCCGTACGCCTTAAAGTTTATCGCAAAGATTCTCAAAGACGCTCTTTTTCGTAAATTTACACATGTTACAGAAAAGGAAGTTTTTAAGGTAAGTGTGCGAGTTAGCCTATGGCTCTATAGTCTATATTATCCCGCTAAGGCCGCTGGAAGGTATTTGCTGAAAATAATAGTCCTGTGTACATCAATCTCGACATATCGGGTACTTACACTTTCATTGAACCCCACATACGGTATTTGGTGGCCTATTTAAATCCTTTTGATTCGTGCAATATTAAAAACAGAAATATAAAATGTGGTGTAGCAGCGCGGGCCCGCTAGCATTATTATTTTTATTATTTTATGACACATAGTCGGATAGCCCTGTACAGATCGGTCATAGCTTTGAACATTCCATAATAATGGGTCTGTAACCGCGACGGTTTGTTCTGGCGTCCCGGACCTTATGCACCAAGGCGTTTTTTTGTCGTGACTATATCGCTGTACTATCGTCGAGGTTAATTGCTGACAATGGGCGTTGTTATATTTAGATGCCTTTATGAACCGGTCCAATAAGCATCTTTGGGCAGCAGATACGCTCGCTGAACGTTTATCCAGAGACCTATGCACAACCAAATGAATCTATATTTTGTTCTACTTCATCATTTTTCAGGTGGTTGGGCACTTGATTTATTACCAATTCATTAATTCAGCACTTGTAGCACCTGATACGTTCCATATCATTTCTTTGCCTGCTGAAAAACCAATGCGTGCTGAGCAGCGGAAGAACCTAGGTACTATCGCTAAAATTCTCCAATTGTCCGCATCAAAGACAGGCGTAAGTATAAATTTTTAGTCAAACCTTTCATCAAGTTAATATTAATTTGCTCGTAGCTTAGTTGAAACACAATGCTTCATGTTAACTCTTGCATGCATCCTGCTGTAATCATTGGATTCAATGATCGTGTTCATCCCAGTGCAATTGCCAGAACATGTGAACACTTACGAGGATTGGAATTTGCACACAAGTGTGGGACGGGTATTAAATAGCTGCGATGACGGTATTAATGATCCCACTAACACATCTTGGGTTGCCATATTAAATGATAACACTTAAGCAACGGATAACCAAAGGCATTATAAAGAACCGGTCCGAGTTTGCTCAAACGTGCTTTCCAATTCACAAATTAGCAGATAGAAATAATGAGTTATTTCATAGTAAAAAATTTAATAATAATGGCTAGCAAGGTATTGGAGCGTGAATTTTATGATTTCTCAAAAAAATATTTTTTTTACAATACCAAATACTTTTTTGGGAAAGCAATCTGTTCACTATTGTTACTCTATTTAACACCTAAAACATACCTGAAGGTAGAAATCACCGATAGAAAGGTTCCGCAGAAAAATTACGTTTTAGTCATTTTTCATGACAATTTTTATTTTTTTAAACCCAGAACAAAACTATCAAGGGGCAAGCGACCCATTGCGTTTTTTAACATTAATAACGACTACAATATGTGAATTTAAGAGAAATCGTTGGAGCAGTTTTGGAGAAATAATTTTTTTTCTTTTAGTTTTTTTGCCATAT
This sequence comes from Psococerastis gibbosa, assembly GCA_963971405.1. Lineage (NCBI taxonomy): Eukaryota > Metazoa > Arthropoda > Insecta > Psocodea > Psocidae > Psococerastis > Psococerastis gibbosa. The sequence goes on from OZ020485.1 coordinate 27,262,643, forward strand.
CAAATGATAAAACTTACGTAACGGATAACCAATGGCATTATAAAGAACCGGTCCGAGTTTACTCAAACATGCTTTCCAATTTACAAATTAGTAGATAGAAATAATGAGTTATTTCATAGTAAAAAAAAAAATAATAATGGCACGCAAGGTATTGGAGCAGTAATAACAACTACAATATACAGTATGTGAATTTAAGAGCAATCGTTGGAGCTGTGTTGGAGAAATAATTATTTTTTTTTAGTTTTTTTAGGATAAAACCCCCCAAAATTGAGTTAGCCCAAAATTAAAAAAAACATAGTCCCGGGGCATGATTTTTGCGAACCTTCATGCCAAATTTCATCAAAATCGACCGAGTAGTTTGCCCGGAAATCGGTGAACAGACATTTCGTAAAAACCCCTTTTTTTGGTTCCTGGTAGCTCAAAACGTTGAAATCTCGGAATCGAAAATTTTGACTTTCCTTAAATTGGAAAGGAATACAAAGCTATAGTAGCTGCATCAGCAGCCTGATCGAGGGGATTATTATACCGGTATTTATTTAATCCCCTCGATCAGGCTGCAGATCAAGTACTATCCGACCACGTTGAAAAGACATTTCGTAAGTCTCCCACTTAAAAATGAATTATTGAATAATATACATAACAATTCATTCATCATCATTGGGTGTGGAATTATACTACTATCGTAAATGTCGTTAATTATTCTTATCCTGAATATGACGAACATGCCTTTTCTACATTTCAAGAAATAAGGCTAACGAATGTCTTCGTCACAAGGTAAACTACAGTTGTAGCTAGTAATTTTTACATTGCTTTGTAGTTCGGAGAAGAATCAAAGCACTTACTACCGTTGAACTCCTTCATCATCGACTGTCACGAAGTCATGAAGCAAGTGACTCAGAAATGCTGTGCAGTGCCGTCCCTGGAAGAGCATTTTAATTACAATGAGTTTACAGATGCTTTGCTAATGCGCCGGCCGAAAGTTTACATGACTGCTGCTGAAATGTGCGAGGCCCATAACCTTCTAATGGAAAAAGAGAATATTATTGCCCCTGACGTTACTGACCCCATTCATGAGCTTCTTTTCGATATGGGGATTGTCCCAACTCCAGCATCTCTTCTAGGCTGTAAGTTGTAATCTTTCGAAATTATGCTAGATAGAGTTTTTAAAGAACATTCAATATGAAAATACAGCTGAAGAAGCCAATAAATGAAGATGCCAAATGTTCTTAATAGACTGCACTTTCATTTGTGAAGAAAGCTACCAAAGGCAAGTGAAGACCCGCTATTATTCATTGTTGGCTGCAAATCGGTAGATTTCAATCAGAGATGAGGGTAAACTGAAATTCAAATTTATTCGTACCCTCTTCTAATAAACAATAGTACAATCACAGTTAAAATATTGTTAAATATTTCTCAATGTACATTTCAGATTCACCTGAAGCTGCAGCAACCATTTGCTGCGATAAAGTACTAATATGCCTTGATCTAGACAATGAATATTTATCCGAAGGCAAAATTTCGAGGGTAGTTTTCGACGATGACGATTTGAAATTAAGAAGAGAAGCTCAAACAAAGGTAATAGTAGGGGAGCCCGCGATGCTAAATGGGGACTTACTCGAGCGTCATAGAGACCTATTGGGTTGCAAAGCTTAGATAGATAGATAATAAGAGAAAAATGTTATATTATGTTAATATATATGTTAATTCTTCGGTGGAGGAAGCGGATATACATTTTCAAAAATGTAAAAAAAAACTGTTGCGGGGACATACTCGAGCGCGTCAGACATTGATATAATATGACATATGGTTCATCTTTATGTCCTAGACGTGCTGTCTATTAATCTGACGATTATTTATGGAGGAATCTGCCTAATCTGACAATTTAAAGAAAATTGTTTTTTCTTCAATGTTTTAAAATCACTGAGCTTAATTAATTGAAAAGCTCAGGAATTATTAAATATAATATTATATTAACATTAATAATATTAAATAGTAAATATTTATAAACTAATAGACCATTCCAGAATGAAGTCACTTCCGTATCACTCTGATTGCGCTGAAGGCGCCGTTGGCGGCCATTATTCCATGTGTTTCCATAGAGGGTTGGTTGACTTACTCCATTTTCGCGCTTTTAATTTAATTTTGAAGCGAATGTGGACTTACGTTCGTACGGAAGTGAAGTGTAAGACCATTACCGTAGCCCAATTAGGAATACGGATGCGGTTATTCTCTGTTCGGTGGCTTATTATATCTACAGTATGTATCAATTACTTTTGTTACTTTTCAAGGCAAACCTAGTGCATTAGAGGATTATACTAATCCAGATAGGAAGCCATCACAAAAAATGGGATATGAGACGATGTCGGTAGGATCTTTACAAGTGAACCCGATTAAAGGCCTCTAAACCTTCCCTTTTGTTCATTTACAATATAAAGTCGTTTTCAAGGTGGGGACCATCCCGTGGCAGTAGACTGTTATCAATATGGCTGCTAGTGTAGCCTGCACAAGATAAGTACAGAGTTTTGACCGGGTCCAGGTATCCGTTCTGCTATGCTGCAATGTGTAAGACTTCGATATTTTTTAAGTTGGTACTTATCTCTGATAGTTGGCTTATGGTTAACGGGTGTCCCGTAAGGGATATTATGGCCCCCGCCGTTCCAGTTAATATATTTCTATGGTGGGGTCGATGGGGACGCACTCACGCAGTGACTCAGTGAGAAATATAGGCATCACGCAGGCCGCACCTGCACAACTTTGTAGCCCTCCCGTTTCTATAGATCACACTCAAATGGTCAGATTAGTGAAATATTTACTTTTTAGCATCTAATTAACATACCATACCTTAATCTGACGCGCTCGAGGAAATCCCGAAATCCCCGCTAGGGCTCCCCTACTATAAAGAATCCGCTATTGTTTGTACAATCGATTTTTCCTATTTTCTTTTCCCTTTTCACACCGACATGTTACTTAGTTATTCCCGAGTTTGCTATTAAATATCCATAATAAGGTTCAACCATGTTAATTTTCTTTTGCTCATTAATTAAAAATATGTTGTTTTACAGGAATTACACGAGATAAAGATAACGTTGGGTCAATTAAAAGACAAAGCTAAACATTTCGAAGAACAACTTTCATGCTATGAAAAATATTTGAGCATGTGCTTGCAAAACCACGCAGTGACAAAAAAGTGAGTAAATAACCTTCTTGGCGTATTTATACTTCATCGTGCAACTAAACCCGCTAATGTTATGTTTTATCGCTGATTAGCTTAGGCGGCTATTCCACTTATCAGTTTTTCTTCAATTTTGATAATGTTATTGACGGAAATATCATAAATGTTGCATTTATATTTTTACTTTTTACATCTCATTTCACTTGCCTTCAATAATTGACCATTTTTGTAAGTTTACCCGCCGTCTTTCTTATAATTTCATAATCTACAAGAAATTTTATGATTTAAATTACGAAATCATTTAAATTAATTTAAATTATTTATCATCTACAGACGACGCCATTGTTTAATTTTAGTTTGTTATTGTTTGCAAAGCGTCAGGCACGTAGCCAGGGAGGGGGCTGAAGCCCCCCCCCCCCCCCGAAATGTAAAAAAAAAAGAGATTATTATTGTAAATGAGGGAAATGAGTTTTTTGTATTTAGTATTATGGAGCTGATTCATTGATAAAAGTAATTTTTACATTCAATATTCTGTGTTTGGTAGAGATCTCACTTTTTTATCCTCGCATTATTCAGTTTAATGTTTCACCTGTAATTTTTTTCTCCCTCTAAAAACACTAAAACCAGAGGCGGACGCTGGCGACCGGCACTGCGGGCAATTCCTCCTCCCCCCCCCCCCTCCTTGGAAGGCAGTTATATCCTTTGCCTCAAAAATCCAAGTGTTAACTGCACTCAAAATGCGTAAAACCCCACTATTTCAGCACTATTTTTCAAAAAATTTCTCCCGGGGGAGACCCCTGGGCCCCTCTTGTGCACAATTTGATTAATTCTCTAACCTTATTACTCAGAAAATGAGTAAAACCCCACTATTTCAGTCCTAATTTTCAAACTCTTTCTCCCGGGGGAGACCCCCGGGTCCCCCTTAGGCACAATTTGATTAATTCCTGCATTGTAGAAACGTTATTGCTCAGAAAATTAGCAAAACCCTAATATTTCAGCACTAATTATCGAAAAAAAAAAATACCCGGGGGAGACCCCCGAGCCCCCCTTCGTATCCTCCGAACCCTCTGGCTCATGCGCAAAGAACACTAAGGGCATTGATGTAAAGGCTGCGTACGTCCATGAAAACGGCTTTCCCCATTTTATACACTTTTAGGGAAATGAGCGGAGGGGCGCCAAATTATACACCGCCCCCTTCGAAAACCTATCGTTACGCTACTGACAAGTGTCTCTTCCTTTTATGAGGTCTGAGACCGCCTCTGACTGCGTGTTCTTGCATGTAAATTCTTAAAATTTCCGGGGGGGGGGGGGGACCCGCCGTTTTACTGGGGGTATTCCATGGTAGTTAGCCGCCGCCCCCCCCCCCCCCCGAAATAAAATCCTGGCTACGTGCTTGCAAAGCGTGATTTAACTTTATGATCATTGATCAATATTAACATGCGGAAGTTAAAATTACCAATAACATAGAGTAAAACTAAAATTTCATCAATTTTTGATGCACAAATGACGGAATAATGACAAGTGGAATAGCCGTCTTTTAAGCCTACATTAATTTATTTTATTTCCATTAGGCCCAAACCGTCAAAAACCATTAAATATACCGGTGCGCAATTAATGGAGAAGGGTATCTTGGTTTCATTGGAAAGCGTTCCTACCAATCAACATAAAAACCTTCAGTTTGAAATTTCCTCAACGCAGGAGAGTGGTGTATTTCATGTAAAATGCCGATTCATGGGAGTTGAAGTGGACTCAACTAACATTGATATCCAGGTTTGTAGAATTTACATCCGAATCCTAATAGTTGCACTCGAAAATACATGGAATTTCTAAACTATTCTGTCAAATTCATGTTAACAAGGGTGGGATGTTCAAAGGAAAATTGGCCCATGAATGGTGCGTTCGACAAATTTTTACCGATACGGAAAATACTTTTGAAAATGCTTTTGATAAACTATAATTATCGCCTGGTCGCCTGGCCAGGTGTTTGAAGGATTGGCCGGTGGGGTGCCACGGACGCCCGATAGCTCATCGTGTTGTAATCTCAAGGGAAGCGCAATCTATTACAAGGCTCCTTCCGTGTCCCCAATCAACTATAACTATAAATTAAAATGGTAATCAGTGAGGGACTTTCGCTTTCAGCAGTCTGATCATGGCGATTTAATATAATACCATGTCACGTGATAGTGTTAATTCAATTGTTTAAGGCCAAACCGGAGGGTTGTGGCCTTGACCGCTGAGCGTTGAATACATAGAAATATAATAGAACTGGAGCGGCGGGAGTCATAATATGCCTTACGAGGCACCCGTTAACCATAAGCCAACTATCAGAGATAAGTACCAACGCAACAAATATCAAAGTCTTGCACATGGCAGCATAGCAAAGCGGATACCTGGACCCGGTCAAAAACTCTGTAGTTTAGTAGTTAGCTTGTGCAGGCTATTTCCCCGCCGAATTGCGTACTTATCTTGTGCAGGCTACACTAGCAGCCATATTGATAACGGTCTCCAGCCACGGGATCGTTAAATATCCATTTTATAAACAAAGCCCCGCGTCTCGTACCTGTTCCGTATTTGACTTGTATTATTTCAAATAATTGCAGTTTTACCTATTTCTGGCGCTTTACTGTCAAATTAAGTGTTGAGCTTCTGACTAAAGTGCATTTCATTAGAAAAGTTGGAGGTATTTCTTCCCTGTGGGACACGTAAAAATGTTCTAAAAGGTATGTATTTAATTGCTTCATGCACAAATTTTAGACTATACCCTTCTATTGATTTTTACTATACCATTGCGGTTTAAAACATATATTACGAACCCTCTGCAAAGATATTTCCAGGTCAGTCATGTGACCCCCTCCAGTTTGGCAATAAAATAAATGAACAGCAACTTTCAGAATTTTTTAATTTTTGAAGTTGGTAATCGTCGCAATAGTGTTAAGCGCGGAAAATTCAAATTGTGTCTACGATATTTAAAAAATTGAATAATCTTCGGCTATATTTTTGGTGAGTTTCTTAATTTTTTCTGCCGTAGATTTAGACAACTATCAGAGATAAGTACCAACGTGAAAAATATCGAAGTCTTACACATTGCAGCGTAGCAAAATGGTTTCCTGGACCCGGTCAAAACTCTGCACTTAGCTTATGTAGGGTACACTAGCCGCCATATTTATAACGCTCTACAGCCACGGGATGGTCGCGTCAGTTCAGTTCTTCAGTATTGCCAACATCACACTTTAAAAAATTCTGATATTTGCTGTTCATTTATTTTAAACAATATCATCACGTGACATGGTATTATATTAACCCCGGTATTAAAATCGCCATGATCAGGCTGCAGGTTAAACTTTCCCTCCAATGCGTGCCATGGCTCGCTGCTTTCTAAATATGAATATAACTGCAATTGGCAACTGTCCCTCGCTATAATTTCTCACCTTCATATTTTTTCAGAATCTTCTTTCGCTCCAGTTTGAGGGCTGCGGAGTACTGAATATGTTTGGGAAGGCCGAAATCAATGTCAATCTTCTTCTGTTCTTATTGAATAAAAAGTTTGTGGGGCTGAAAGCAAGAAGCTTTAACTTCAAGAAGTAGGACATAGGATCCACAGTTCGTTACCTGAGATTATTTTGTTGTTTTGTTATGTATTGCAAACACACATCTGTGACTTTCATAGTAAATTTTTTCATTCAATGCACCAACGCACCTGGCCATTACAAATAATTAAGTGTCTTGGCATGTACATTTTTTTTTTAATAATGGCATCTTATAGGTTAATCATTATGTACGGTTGTAACAAAAAAAGTAAGTTTAGTTTTTTATATCATTTTATCAATACTATTCGCATGGCGGCTACGATAAAAAGTAATCTACCTAGTTTTTTTGTCCTTTTTAATTATTTTTTTTAAAGGTTAGGTTTTCTTTTAGGTAAAACTCGATTTGAAGGGGGCCCGGCACGGGAATCATTCCTTTGGGATCCCCCCTTCACAAATGTAAAACTACCTAATTATTAATTGTACACTTATATATATAAATAAACGATATTTCATTTCATTACTCTACAGAGCTATCATACAGTATATAATAATATAGAGTATTAAGAAGTTTGACATGTGTTATTAATTTAAAAACGGTAGACTGCATGTTCAATTTTACTTAACGAGGGAAAGACCCAAAAGATTACTTGTTCTCTCCAGACTGGAACCCCGAACACGGAGAGGAATTGTGTTAAGCTGTTGGGCTTCACGGTGGACTCGAAGTTAAATTGGACTGCCCACTCTGAGCAGCTTTGTAAAAATAATGTTTCTTAAGAAAACTAAAGAACTTGGTCACCAAACAATATTTGCTAATGACATATTATGCTCTTTTGCACAGCCACATTAACTACGGCATACTCTTATGGGGTCACTCTGCAGGGGTGGCCGATGTTCTTTTGTTGCAGAAAAAGGCTGTCAGGATTGTGGCGTCCATTGGGTGGAGAGACCACTACCGACCTCTGTTTGCATCTATGGGCATCCCAACGGAATACAGCCAGTATATTCTTTCCTGCTTACTAAACATTAAAGCCAACATTGCACTGTTCCCTGAAAGAAATGCTGTCCATCTGCACAACCCAAGAAATGCTCACTGTTTGGATCTGCCCGGATGCAGGCTGAGTAGGTCCGTCGCATCATTCCTAAACTCAGCAATTAGGTACGACAATGCCCTGCCCATCAGCCTTACTAATAAGGATTTTTCAGGATTCAAGGCCGTGGTGACAAAGAAAATAAAAGAATGCCCACTCTACAGCTTGGACGAGTTCAGGGAAATAAGCTGGGATAAATAAACATCAACTTATTTTTTAAGATTTTTTTCTTTTTGGACGCCGTCTATCCCATGGGTCATGGACAAAGATTGATTGAATTACTATAGAACTGAATTTACGACTTCTACTAAGCCGTTAAATAATAACTTAACCTAGGGTTAAGAATGTAAACAATACAATTTTGGAATGCAAAGTTACTATAATAATTTATAAAATGAAAGTGATTGGGATATATTTCATTTTGGTTGTAGTCTGGGTTCTGAATGTTTTAAAAGAATGCGAATAGCGAAGATCCTTGAGCTTCTAAGCAGGCACCCACCCACTTATCTTTTTATTAGGCTACTTCAGTTGCAAGGTGGGAGCGTACTTGTGCCATTCTGCACACCCGACACAATAATATTATGTCATTCGGATGCATTCATTAAAATAATGACTTGAATGCGATTAACCAGTAATAAATGAAAAAAACTTGATTAGGTAGGTACCTCGCATAATCTAATAATTTAATTACCGATACCTAGTCAGGATGGAAAGATTTCTATTCGAATTTAATTGTGGTTTAGTAGCCTAATCTTCGGGATTTATGTAGCATATAATTTTATATATACACCTCACCAAGCCTGAACAAATAGCCAACGCTCTTTGCAAACACTACGCCACTGTCAGTAGACTCCATGTCACATCAGAAAAAAGGAAGGCTGCCCAAGCTAACCTAGCTCCTAGAGAGTCACACCCCACCTTCGACGCGCCCCTCTCCAGCGACGAACTTGAATTGGCTATTGCATCCCTGAAAAAGGGAAAGTCTGCAGGACCTGACAAAATATTCCCAGACTTCATCCGCCATCTTGGAGCCTCTGCCAAGCGAACTTTTTTGAAGCTTATCAACCTCACATGGAATACAAGAGTTCCCCAGCAGTGGAGAAAAGCTGAAATTATACCTCTTTTAAAAAAGGGGAAACAAGCAAACCAACTGAGCAGCTATCGTCCTATATCACTCACCAGCGTGTGCTGTAAGGTTGCCGAAAAAATGGTAGAACGCAGACTGCGTGAATTTTTGGAATCCAACGAGGCTATAAGCGATTGTCAGGCTGGCTTTCGAAAACATAGGTCTACAATTGATCAAATCGTGAAACTTACGCAAGCAGTCAAAGATGGCTTCCACCACAATAAGCAATCCACGTTAGCTGTGTGTGTTGATTTTAAAGCTGCATATGACAAAATATGGCGGCTCATGCTTATGAATAAACTCCGCCGAGAGGGTGTACGAGGCAAGATGCTCGAATGGATCAAAAGCTTTCTGTCCCAGCGCTTTATACGTTGTAAATTCCAAAATAGAATCTCCAAGTACAGACAGCAGAGACAAGGTCTAGCGCAAGGCGCAGTTCTTAGCTGCTTGCTTTTTAACGTCATGATTAATGATCTCAAAATGGCCATCGATAAAATTCCTGGAATACAATGCCTTTTCTTCGCTGACGATGTGGTTATATGGGCAACCGGCACGGACATCAAACGTCTCCAGGAAGCTATCAACTCAGCCCTCAAAGAACTAGAAAAATGGTCGAAACAAAACAAAATGGAAGTCAGCACGGAGAAAACAACCGCACAACTCTTTACCTTGTCAACAAAAGCAAACAGATTCAACGTAAAATACAAGGGGGTGGACCTTCAACAAACATCACTCTCCAAATATCTTGGCGTGACCTTGGACTCGAGACTCTCATACAACAGTCACATAACATCTACTGCTGAAAAGGCACAGAAACGTAATAACCTTTTGAAGCGGCTGACAACAACGAAATGGGGGGCAACGCAGGATGTCTTGAGTACAGCTTATAAGACCTACGTACGCCCAGTCATGGAATATGCAAGTGAAGTTGTGTCGCTGTCATCTGATACCAGTCTAACTAAGTACGACGTTGTACAGAATAACGCCCTACGAACCATTACTGGGGGTGCCACGTCCTGCCCTATTGCGGCAATGCAACTGCAAACCAGTCTAGAACCGCTTGAAGCCAGAAGGGACAAATGCACTCTTAAATTTTGGGAGAGAGCTAAGAGAGTCGATGGAAAACATTGGGGTAACTACAAAGCGGCAACTCAGAGACTGAAAACCCAAATCACCCCCCTAGACCACGCTGAAGCTCTTCATAGAAAATACCAGATTCCTGTAGCCAGACCTGCACCCCTGCAAAACTATGCCACGGTCGTCTCAGCCTTACCAAAAGTTAATTTGTGGCTAAAGAATCTCTCTACTAATAAACAAGCGACAAGCGCCATCGAACTAAAAAAAAGTGCCATCGAAACAATCCACGAACTCTATCCATCTCAAGACTGGCTGCATGTCTACACTCACGGATCCTACATTCCCGAAACAAATGCTGCTGGTGCTGGATCCTTCTGCAAGTTCTTCCAGTTAAGTTCTGCCGTAGGAAAAAACGCAAGCAACTTTGATGGCGAAATGTGTGCAATCATCGAAGCGGCTAAGAAGATACAAACCCTCGACGTGACACCAAACAAGGTCGTGTTCCTAATAGACTCTCAGGCTGCCATTCGATCCCTCAGTAGCAACAACAGCACGGACTGCCATCGCACTATTCTCTGCCGCAACACGATAGCTAACCTAATCAATGCGGGATGGGATGTTCGACTTCAATGGGTCCCAAGCCACGTCGGCCTCGATGGCAATGAAAAGGCAGATGAAATGGCAAAAAAAGGAGCAGAATCCGAGCAACCTGAGATCCACCAAACCCTCCAGGCGGCAAGGAATCAAATTGACACAATTGTCTCAAAACATTCAAAAAACATCCTCAAGAACCTAAGCACTGGAAAAGTATGGGAAAAGCTTGCGACTCCAGGCCACATCCCAGCTAACCTCGAGAGAAGTGAAGCAGTCGCCCGGTTCCGTCTCGAGACTGGCCACGACTACCTGCAGGCACACCTCTGCCGGTTCTTTCGTCGGGGTGACTCAGATGTGTGTCCCCTCTGCTCCTCCGGGACCTTGGTCGCAAGTCACCTACACACCTGCTCCAGACTCAAGCATCTACCTGCTGATCTAACAAAGAGATACTGGGAGGCTCGGCGTCAAATGGCTCTACTGCCACAGACGGGCGTTGGCTAAACTAAACTAACTATAATTTTATATATATATATTTTTCCCTCATTGAGGACGGTTTATAATATAAACTGATGTAGGTAAAAAGAATTGTCATAACAGAACTCGAGAATAACTTTTTTATAAGTTTGTGATGGCGGGAAACGAAAATGAAGGGAACTTTTCGTGGTATTAGACTACTGGCTTTAAAAAAATGGTTCATAGTTCGTGGAAGCAGACCAACATAAAAATAATCATTAATCAATCACAGTGGAGGCTAATGTGCCTGTCAAAATTTTTATTTAATCTTTGTTATTAACATTCCATTTATTGGACATTATTGTCACAATGGATACATTTAGTATGTCATCTTCAGTAGTAACGGGTAATTGGTTTCCCGTGGGCAAAGTCGAATTTAGGTAAGTGAGATCGCGGATGAGTTTCAGAAAGAAACCTAAGTAGTAAGTTACTGCTTTAGTCATTCATGATGCATTTAAGTATTATAGCTGTTGTAATTGGTCATTGCCATGGGACTCTAACCAACGGGAAAAAGAGTCCAGGTAGCTTAGAACACTTTTCGACTTGCCCGAAGTAAATCAATTTTTGTAATCAATCAATCAAGAAGGCTGTACTGAGTTATTTTGATAAAGTTAATTTCTCGATCCACATTCACAAACTTAATAGAAAAGCCTTTTGAATTCTTCATTTTAAAAAAATAAAGTTTTCGCAATAAATCTTCATTTCCTCTCGTGAGAAACTACTCTTAAAACACGATGAACTGCTTTTCACAGATTTTTATTGAATACAGGGTTTGTCCGGAAAGTAATGTCAGTGAATTTTTTTAACGGAGACTACGCACAAGCGCGCGATTTACTGGCTCAGATTTTGGTGGGGGGATCTGGCAACAAGCGTCAGCACTCAGCTGGCTACCGGTCGTTGTAGTGGTCACATCAGTTGTTCCATGTGAGTCGGTACGGTAACGCGGTGCAAGAAGAGAAAAAGCGTTTGCTTGAGCAACGGATGGCGATCATGTTTTGTGTAAAACTGGAGAAGAGTGCTGCGGAAACCATTATAATGTTGAAGAAGGCTTTCGGCGACGATTGCTTTTCGGGCAGGCAAATTTTCCGGTGGCACAAGGCCGGGAAGACGCCAACGACGAACCCCGCGCTGGACGGCCATCAACCTTCATTACCAACGACAATGTGCAACATGTGCATGACTTCTTGAACACTGATTGGCGTGTAAGTGTCCGTTTGATTTCCGATAAATTAAACATTACTAAAACCTTCAACAGACAACAGTAGTGGAGGTTGATGGCCGTTCTGCGCGGGGCTCGTCGTTGGGGTCTTCCCGACCTTCTGCGAAGGCCTTGTGCCACCGGAAAATTTGCCTACCCGAAAGGCAATCGTCGTCGAAAGCCTTCTTCAACATTATAATGGTTTCCGCAGCACTCTTCTCCAGTTTTACACAGAACTTGATCGCCATCCGTTGCTCAAGCAACCTTTCTTTTCTTCTTGCACCGGGTTACTGTACGGACTCACATGGAACAACTGATGTGACCACTACAACGATCGGTAGCCAGCTGACGCTTGTTGGAACTTGTTGCCAGAACCGCCCACCAAAATCTGAGCCAGTAAAGCAAGTCCTCAGGGTATATAGTGAACTTCTTGAGAAAGTTATTTATTTTTTAAGAAGTCTTCAAAACACTACCTAAATTATATTCCTATAAATGTTCGTATTAATTAATTTCACCAAAAAACACGACCTTTCTGTAATATTGCAATTCGGAATGCTATACCTTACCATCAGGCTGACTTCGCAAGCCCCAAGCTGCGACTTTTATGCTATATACTAAACCGTGTTGGAGAGGTATAGAGCGTGGACATGGCTAATATTGCTAATTAAATAAATGAGTCTTAAAGTTAATTTTATAATGTTTCGCTTCCACGAAGTCAATAAAAAAAGTTAAAACTATTTTACTGATATGTAATTGGTTTGATTTATTATTTACTTATTTTTATTTTCAGGAAATTTGACCTTTATAGCATGACTTGGGCTGGTAGCTTGGATTTTGATAATATGTTAATTTGTCCCGCGCCCTATGGGGGCCCCATAGCTATCGTTCGCGACAGATTGAAATTAGTTAAAATCCATGTAACGGCCAAACCAGTTATTAACATTTATTCATCATCAGGCAGACACACCGGTGCTATATTGGTAAGCATAATAATTACAGTATATTTATTTGTCCCTTCTGCAGCTCAGGCTTTTTAATATGGCTGGAGTTAGATAATGTATAAGTATATTTTAGTCATAAATTACTGTTTAATATAACTGCAGTAGCATCCTCTCGGCTCTCATTTTTTTTTCGTCAAAGATCGTGAAAAATTCTATTAAAACATAGGCTACCATTTATTGTATGTCATAAAATTTTAAATTATTCATCAGACATTTTTATGCTATTGTGGTATAGTATGGTATAGCATTGAGTATTGTTGTGTAAGCGTTACTGTATTTACCGTTAAGAGTGTGTATGAACTGAAAGTAGGAGAGAGGAGGTGATATGTAGAGGTACCTTGCATGGTACGGGGGATTAGAGAGAGAACCTTCAAAGAGTTAACAATACAGTACAATAATCGAAGTTACGTGATTTATTATTACGGACCTTACTTCAATTACTTTAATTATGTTACTTCACTATTATGTTATGTATGATTCTAGTGGAACAGTGGGCACCTCATAAACATGGGATGGTCTTCTGATGAGCATTTACTCTGCGTCAAGAACACGGGACAGGTCTTAGTGTACGATATGTTCGGTTCCCTAACCACAATGTTCAGTATGGGCGATGAAGCAAGTACTACCAAAATAGTCGAAGCAAAGTTCTTCCCGAGCTCGGCTGGGACAGGCTTGGCAGTGTTAACTACCAAGTGTCGCGTTTTCATTGTAAATAGTGTTGGAGACCCCAAATTGCGGCAGTTTCCGGCTCTTCCAAGTAAGTAGCGTAGTTTTTACGTAATACCCATCATTTTATGTGGTTAATGTTTAGAAAAATTTTCCAATGGAAATAAAAAAAAATTCACTTCTCTGATTGGCGTGGCCCATCACCGTATGTTATGGATAGAGATGCAGTTCAATTTTTAGTTTTCACGCGTTCGTAGGAGAACTGAAATCAAACAAGGCGCATCCCCATACTAAACTTAGGGCCCCACCAATCAGAGCGTTTGATTCTACACGAAAGTAAAACGGCGCACCTATGTAAGTAATGCGGATGCGCCGCGCAAATTACCTGCGAGCGTGACGCGCCAGGTGCTACAACAGGGTTGCCACTACCGAAAACTAAAAATTGAACTGCACCTCATCATAAGATAAGTACGGTGATGCGCCGCGTCAATCACAGAAAGGTGGAGGCCCTCCCTGTTGGATTTTCTGCAGGAAAAGTCTCTAATGAATGCGACACTGGGATGGCTCGTAGCTAGTGATGAACGAAGGTTGTTGCGCAGTTTTTCATACACGGTATATTTTTTAAAATAAATTGTACATTTTTTAAAAACTAACATAAAGCGCAGGACCCGTAGGGTATACGCGCTCTCTGATGTGTTGGCGCTGTAATGAATATGTGCAAGAAGTTACCCAATGACTGTCAAGTTTGCTATTGCTAAGTATCCTAAGTAATGTATTAATAATAATAATAATAATAATAATAAAACTACTAAAACTGGTGCCAAAAGGGCGCATTAGGATCACCATCATTATGCCATGACCAATGCTTAGGGTGTAACGTTTTTACAGGTAAACTGTCGCGAGATACTCCAACAGGATGGGAGATTGTTGTAACTGATAGACAGACAAGCGTTATCATCTCAACTGGAAGGGAATTAACATTACTTCGTCAATACGAAACACCTACTGGATTAGTGAGTGGAATATTTCTGTCCCTACCAATTGCAAATTATGAGTTTTAAAATCTGTCTTTATCTTATATTTATTAATGACGTATGCAAATTGTGATTCAAATGTTATTAATTTCTCATCTAAGCCAAATTTCGTATAGATTCTCTGAGCAAGGATTGACTGAAGGTCTTCTATATAATTACTTTATCGTATTATTTACTTGGATTTTACAGCTCGTAATCATTCAACCTGCCATATGTATAATATTTCATACGAATGTTTTTTTTTTCTTTTAGAATCCTGATTTTCGAGAAGAAAGCACGGGCTTTATAGACATGTGCGTTTCACTTGACAATAGGCACATTGCCGTACTATCTGACAGAGGCATCTTGTGGCTTGGTTCATCTGACATGAAAAGAAAATACTGTGAAGTAGATACCAAGTGTACTTCGAGACCGAAGCAAATAGCGTGGTAGGTTGTAGGCATAATTGCTTGTCTGCGAAATGACAATTTTACTTTCCCAGTTACCTCATTACGAAATAATACTAGGCTTATTTTTGATATTAGTAGTTGTATTAGGATTAGGATTTTAAAGTCTTTTTATCTTTTATTTTTAAAAAGGTTAATCGCATGCAAACAGTTTAATGAATACATCCGATTGGCCTCTTCAGTCGCCTCACTAAGTAACACATCTCATGGTCTATACAGACTCACACAGTTGTTTAGGTTTATAATTTCGGATGAATGAAAGATGAGGGAACTTGGCTCGCGCGCACGCTGATATTCTTTCGCTTGAATAATTACAGGAATAGCCTACAATTAATAGACTATGAACATTTTGAAACTAATAGTCCTTGTAAAGTAATGAATGGAAAGATTATAGTGTTGGGAGTAGGACATTAATTATCGAACCAATTTTTATTTTGGTAAAAACGTTAAGTCTATGTGCTTTTAGGTGTGGAGCAGATGCTCTAGTTGGAAATTGGGCGCATGAAATTAAAATTATAAGCAGACTTGGGGGAGTTGCAACTCTGCCTTCGCCTACATCTGTCTGGTTGATCCCAGAAATAGACGGAGTCCGTGTTATTTCCTCTTTCTCCCATGAAATGATCCAAAAAGTAGCCGCCGTGACGCAGAACTTGTTTAATGCAAACTCTACAGAGCCGGGGTCGCATCTTTTAGAAGCTTGCAAAAAATATGAGCGCAAAAGTCACACTGCCTATGATTACTTACACTTGGTAAGTTTATTTATTAGTCTACCATTTTTGGGAACACTGACTTGGCCTTTGCGATTGTTTGCCTACGGCTGTTTGCAGAAAGAGCATAACAAATAACTTACATCGGTAGCGTTGACTAATGGAACTAACTAGTTGGTTGGCAAATACTGCCACAACTAAAACTAAGGCATCGATCGGTAAAATATTATAGTTTTGAAGTATTTTTTCAATAATCAAAAAGAGCAGCTGTGAAGTAACGCATGAAAAAAAAAATATTCAAAATGTCCACCTCTTGCTCGAATGCAGGCTCGGAGATGACGGGGCCAATCATCGATGGCTGTACGCACCGCTTGCATGTCTATCTCCTCGACTACCTTGGTAATGGTAATTTTTATGCGGCTTTCCACAGGCTTTCTCCTAAATGATATGCCACATGGAATAGTCCAAAGTATTCAGATCTAGGAACCACTTCTGGGTACTCTTGGCCTTATGTGCTGGAGCAGAGTCTTGTTGAAAAAAAAACCAGGTCGGTTTCAGAATAAGATTTGGTTCAAAGGCTTCACTACTTTATTTGGATAAACGAGAGCTCCCGTCTTCACACCTTTTTCGCAGAAATGGACCTCAGTCATGCCGCGGTACGATGTTCCAAACCAAACCATCACTGAGGAAGGTTGATGACTTCGAATAACCCTGGGAGCGATTTCGCTTGCATGAGCCGAGCTTCTGGCATATACCTCATCGTTTTGCACGTTATAGGTTTCTCCGTGGATTATTCAAGCATGGAGTTTTTGGTCTCAATTAATAATAGTTTTGAGTGAACTTCTCTTGAGAGACAACTGAAAAGCCATGTCCTTTTGCTTCCGAACGGGGGTTCGGTTGATCCTTGACTTAATGAATGACAGCTGGGGTGCAAACTAATCGTGGCTGCCCGACCTTTTTTTTGCTTTCCTGTTTTGGTCATTAATGCTCATGTTATCGCTCCATCATTAGATAGTGCGGTAAACAAACTTAAGCATTATTCCCAGTTTCTGAAGCAACTTGAAAATGGTCTGTGGTGAGTGTCCGCATTTGTCGAGCGCAATGACAACAACATGATCTTCTTTCTGGCCCCATTCCATGGCTAATTTTGTAATAAAATGCTGTTTATTTAATATCAAATTGAAGCCAATTGAATAAAAAATAAAAATTTTGTTTGCATTAAAATGTATTTTAATGCAAATGAAGATTTTGGAATGAAAGATAAGTGGCAGTAATTACCAATCAACTGGGTAGTGCCTCTTTCATCTGGTATGCTATCTCGGGGTATCCCATAAAGAATGCTTCACTAAGTAGTCATTTATTGGACTTAAATCAGTGTTCAAAATTTACGTTACATTTTCAAAAATGTTTCGTAAACTTACATGTTTCGTAATCTTACGTCGTATTATTGGTCTCTTGATATATGGCGTCAACTTTTGACATGTTCTCATTCATTTCAAACAGATGAAATTAAAAACGAAACCATATTTTATTTTTCACAGGTGCGTGATAAAATGGAAGCTGCCATTTCCATGTGTTTAGAAGGAGCTTCATTTGAATTCAATACAGACATTCAGAAGTATCTGTTAAAGGCTGCTAGACTGGGCCGGACATTTGCCCCCAATGCTCATACTCATGACTATGTCAACATGTGCCGAGTTCTCCGAGTTCTCAACGCCGTCCGCCGCCTTGGAATACCCCTAACATATGCCCAACTGAACCACTTGGGCCTGCGCACTCTGCTAGATCGTCTTGTGTTTCGTAGACATTACAAATTAGCTATTGAAATGGCTGAATTTCTGAAGCTAAACGAAGCTGATGGTGCTAGCCGCATCATGGCCCACTGGGCCTGTTACAAAGTGAAACAGACGCAGTTGGATCAAGAAGAACTCGCTGTAGAAATCGGGAAAAAGCTGCAATCGTGTAGTGGCGTTTCTTTCAGCACTATAGCTAGTCAAGCCGTGGACGCAGGCCGGACACAATTAGCCATCAAACTTTTAGATTTTGAGCCGCAGCCCAGCCTTCAGGTTCCTCTACTGCTAAGACTGAATCAAAGCAAGACGGCATTGGAGCGTGCTATATCGTGCGGTGACACAGATCTAATTCTCAGCGTTGTCCTCTCTTTACGCAAAACTATGCCTGACTTCCAACTCCTTATCAGGTCGGTACTTATTTTATGTTACCAAATTTTACAAGCAAAATATCCTATCATAGGGCTATAAATTAGACCACGCCCCTTAGGAAATTTGTGTCTATGTATTGATGTATGGACTATGTATGTGGCCGCAACACCGTTTGGTCACAGATTTGGAAGATGTGAAAAGGGTTAGGTATGGTCGCGAAGCTGTGTTAGTGGCGCCCACCCACTATATCTCAAAACATAGAAGGGGTGCGACCTGATTGGTAGTTGTACGATTGATTTTTTCTGTGAAACAACAAAAGAAACGGATAGAGGAGGGGTTGTCCGCAAGTCCGTTCGCCCTTAATGATTTCATTGATGGGATTTGTTTTTAGGGGTGAACTTTGCCCTCTCGCACCTGCTCTCCCGGCATTCCTTTGTCTTCCTCTGCCAAGCATTCATCCGACATCTTTCATAGATCGCTCTTTACAGCCTTACAGAGTCCTTCTATCGTTCACCTACATTTAATTAAGTTCTACGCCGTTTGCAGTTCGGGTCAAATATTTGAAATATCTTCTTCTGCTTCTTCTGGCTCTACAGCCCTTGATGAGCTTTGGCCTGCTCGACAACACTCCACCGGTCATCTTGGTTTTGTACAACGCTTCACCATCTACGTACTCCTAACTCGCGAAGGTCAATTTCCAACTCACCTTTTTGAGGACCTCCCGCGAGTCGTCTTCCTGTTATGCTTCCTTTGTACATCCTGTTCGGCATGCGGTCGTCTGGCATTCTTACGACGTGTCCCAGCCATCTTATGCGCTGCACTTTCAACAATATCTTCTCCGTTGAGTGTTGTGTCTATTTTGGCGTGGTTATTAGAAATATACCGTAAGACTATTTTAGCATTGAGATGATACATGCGACATGAAAATAGTACTTTATGAACTTTTACGTTTTTTTTTTTTATATTTCAGGTCTTATCCTCTTGCACTGAGCTTATACATAAGGTACTGCCGTCTCTACTCACCAGAGACATTGCGAGACATTTTCGACCAGGAAGATGATTTTGGAGCTCAGGCTGAATGCTTCTTAAGAGATTATTTTGATCCAAAGGTAAGCCTACTATAGACAGTGTCTCATTTTTTCGTTTAATCATAAATAGGCGCTTATTTGTTTTAGGACTGATTGGGTTGTGAAATCTGAACAGAGGTAATTTTTTAAAGCAATTAGTTTTTGTGATAATCCAGCAACTATAACTTGTTGGATATTATTGGAATTCATGAATATGGCTACATAGTTTCATAATTGAAGCAGACCTTAAGAATTAAAATATTCTTCTTTTCTTCCTATTCCCTATTAGTGCGCGTGCGCAGCGTGAGGGGGTCGCCCCGAACCCATTTCTTAGGCGGGGATTCCACCAACGTCAATAGTGATAGTAAATGTTTTTGACGTGGTAGCAGACATTTTTAGACAGTCTAAAAATGTCTGCTACCACGTCAAAAACATTTACTATCACTATTGACGTTGGTGGAATCCCCGCCTTATACTCGACCCGGTCGGACGCTAATAACGTCTTGAGCTCGGCCATTGTTTATCCTAGCATAAAAATATACAGGCTTTAATTTTGGAATACATTAAGAATTATAAATAATAATTTGTATAAATGTAAGAGAGAGAGAAAATTAAAAGAACTCAACAAAAATATAGAAGATCAATTTATTAGTTTGAATTTTGCATTATGCCCTCTTGTTTAAAACAATGGACAATTTGCATAAATAGAATTACCAGCTGTGATTGGGGTAAAGGTTAATGGCATACAAACAATTTCATGAATGTATTCGCTTAACCTCTTCAGTCGCCTCTGTAGCTAAGTACCCGTGTTGAGTTACGACAGTAGATATGCAAGCACAATACAAGCACACCTTGCCATCGAAGTAAACTATACAATAATAATGCTCTTATTTATTTTATTTATAGAATGCGATGAAAGAAACGTCCTTGACATCTGCCATTGAGTCGTACACCAAGGGAAAACAAGATTTTCCTGCTGGGCTTTGCAAAGATCAACAGAAGTTGGTGACATACCAAAAGAGTTTAGAAGAAAAATTTCAGCGTGACTTTGTTGGCAAATCACTGCATGACCTTATGCGGCTGCTTTTAGAAATGCAGGAAATGAAGCTTGCTGAAAAATTGAAGTCTGAGTTTAAGGTTAGCATGCATTATTTAATATTTTTATCACATCAGCAGCCGTAGCACAAGGTACGTACCTACTAAGTTAATCATTTTCCCTGGGTTAAAAATGTAAAGAAACTATTTTTAGAATTAAGGCTGAGTGTTCAAAATGTTTTGTAAACAAGAAATTTTGCTGATTTTTCGACGAAAATAATTTATTGCTCATTCCACAGATACAAAGGTAACAAAGTGAACAGATAAAAAACTCATAAAAAATTCAAGTTATCGCAGGAAGTTCATATTTTCTGAACTGAAATATTATTACCTTAAAAAAATGGATAAAGAGCCTTAAACCCATTTTGTAGCACAGTTGTAAATCTGTAAGGGAAATAGACAGCTTTCACAGAAAGCTCGTATTTTTTAAGATTTTTTCATCTGTTCCCTTTTATATCTTTGTGGCTGTGGAACGAGCAATTAATTAATTTCGTCCAAAAATTACGATAATTTCTTGTTTACAAAACATTTTGAACACTCAGGCTTAAAATTGCTATTCTAAAATGAAGTTCTAGATAAACAAAAAATATTGTTTAAATAGATTCTACTAAAAAAATAATAATGATATCCAAAGATTTATAGTGTATTTAGAAAACTATATACACTTTTGAATAATATACCTTGAAATCAAAATGACGCAACCCTTGCATAATTTATATGGCCGGGGTCTTCCGCCAATAGAAATTAAATGGCTTACACTAAAATTGCATGGTAAACCATAAGCCAACTATCAGAGAGAAGTGCCGACGTAAAAAGTATCGAAGTCTTAAATATTGCAGCATAACAATATGGCTACCTATCCCGGTCAAAACTCTACTTAGATTGTGTAGGCTCCACATCCAGTGAAATTACGTACTGCGGGCTAGCCCATTAGCCACCAAATTGATAACGGTCTGCAGACCCGCGAGGGTTGGCCGCAAGTAGAGTTTTATATATGGGACAGCTATAAATTATGCAAGGGTGACGTCATTTTGATTGTGGCAGGGTTTTTTGAAGACTCAAACTTCAGTGTCTTTTTTTACTTTTTTTTTCTTCTTATAAATAAACTATAAATACTTGGATATGAAAGTTTCATCTATTGTCATGTAGAATAGTTTAACCCAATAAACCGGAAAACTTTTCTCAAAAGATAGAATTCTATTGTTTTGTTTACTTTTTTAACCCTAGGAATTAGGGCTCTATATTAGACAGGTATTGTCATCCGGCATATTGTATCCATTATAAGTCTGGTGTATAAACCAAGCATTAGGGGTTTACCTATTTATTTTCCGAAATTTATCGTCGTTTATTTATTCTTCTTCTTCTTAAGGTTACAATCTTAGCGATTGGTTGGCAGCAACTCCCTGCATATCGTCCTCCAGTTTACTCGGTCCTCGATCTTCCTATTCAGTTCTTGATATGATATTGCTCCTGCGTCTTCTTTTACTTGATCCACGAATTCCTTCTTCAGCCGTCCTCTTCGGTTATTTCCCTCTACTGTGCCCTCGATAATAGTGTGTACCAGATTTTCCTGCCTTAGCAAATGCCCCATCCATTTTGCTCTCCTGATTCGTATCTGGGCTACTAACTGTCTTTCTTCCCCGATAGCGTCTAGCACTCTTTCATTTGTCACATGGTCCCTCCAGCTGATCCGTAGCATCCTTCTGTAACACCACATTTCGAAAGCCTCGAGTTTCATTAGTTCCTTATCTGCTATAGTCCAGGTTTCACAGCCGTACAATAAAACACTCCACACACATGTTTTTAGAAATTGGTTCCTGATGGTTAGTTTTATGTTATAGGATTCCAGAATCTTGGATTTTTTATTGAATGACACCTTGGCTTGTTGGATACAGCTGTTTATTTCAATCGCTGAGCTATTGTCTTCTGTTATTGTGCTGCCCAGGTACTTAAATTGCTTGACACTGCTGAGAACTACTCTATTCATTTATTTATTTATTTATTTATTATTATTTTAAAAAACGTGGTACCAATTAGGGAAGTGTTTAATAAAAAAATACTAAAACGTGTATCCGTTTTTTTTCAATCTTTTACTTTTCTTACAATACTTACCATGTAGGAAATATGGGATACAAAATGGCGTATGACAATACCCGGGTATACAGTGCCTTACTAGGAATAAGTTGTCCAATAGGTAGAACTTTTTATGTTTAAAAGACAGGGAAACCATTTCGGAACGATACGAACGAAAGTAGATGAAGCCGTATGAGGGCTTAGAATTATCGTCTACGCACATGCTGTATATTAATGGAGGGAGCAATAAATACATTAATTACTGTTAGGAAACTGATCCTCTTCTCTGGAATGGTTAATTCAATGTATACGGGTGTGTAAGCACACAAGTTTAGGGTGGACAAAAAACTTTTTTGTAATAATTTTATGAACCTTAGACTACTTCTAGAGGCCCATTGGTCCCTTGTCCAATGCCAATGACCCCATGCATTTCGGACATTACTTATATTGTTTCCGTATAAATTTATGGCAAACTGGTATACATGTACGTCCTATGTGTCAACCTACACCGGTTACAAGCAATAATGGACAAGATAAGACAAGCTTACCATTGACGCAATGTAACAGCCGAAATCATTACTTAACCATGTACAGGTATGAGTCAAAACAATAATTATATTTAAAAACAAATGGCAAAATACCCCCCACCCCGGTAGGTTCTGCTCCTACATTGTTCTTATATTCGTTGTTGCCTTTTCATAATGAGGCAACGCCGCTAGACGCAGTGCCGAGGTCGCGTCATAAAAATCAAAGATGTAAAAATATAACTGGGCTGCTTTATCCTTAAGAATGTACAGCCCGGTAGGGAATTGGCAGCCCGAAATTTAATACTTTTTAATTTTTATTTAATTAACTGGACAAGTTATTAAAGATTTGGCACATTTAAGTTGTGGAAGACTACTTCATGCATCATATAATAAGGTATTTTTAATTTTCGAAATTGTATTTTTTTCATAAACACGATAATAATTTATAAACGATAACTTTTCGCGTAAAATCATGTAATTATGAAAAAACTATAATTTTGAAAATTAAAAATACCTTATTTGCTTATTTTAATATAATATCATATTATGATGCATGAAGTAGTCTTCTACAACTTAAATGAGCCAAATCTTTAATAACTAGCTTAGTTAATTAAATAACATATAAAAAGTACTAAATTTCGGGCTGCCAATTTCCCACGGGCTATACGTTCTTAAGTGTATGTATTTGACCATAACTTTTTTATTCTATTTAGATGTCAGATCGACATTTTTGGTGGCTACGACTTCAAACTATGGCCGATATGGGCGAATGGATAGAGATGGATCGCTTCGCAAAATCAAAGAAGTCGCCTATCGGTTATGAGGTAAGATATTATTCCTTCTGAAATCATGAAATGTATCACAGATTCGTGTAATAATTCATCTATTTGGGTTCCATGGTAATTGTAATGCTCATTAATGTGCTTAAAGATTTTCGCAAGTTTTTTTGTATATTAGCGTAGCAACTGCTACCCTTGTGATTTTTTCCCATTTTGTATGTAATCTCCGACGTTCCCTTTAAACAGTGCTGTAATCAATCGAATTTGTTTTCGACTGTAAATGAATTAACAAAAATAGGTCGGTGCATTGTAGTTGCATAAGTAACGACAGTTTACCCGACGAGGGCCGGAGGCATGTAAACTAACTCAAGATTGTACAAACCTGCGTTATTATTTTTACAAATATAGCTACTGAACCTTTTAATTTGGGTTTTTCAGCCTTTTGTGGATGTCTGTCTGTCCCACAACAACAAGACAGAAGCTGCGAAATACCTACCTAAAGTGAAGGAAGAGCTTAAAGTCAAATACTACGTCAAAACGGGAAAATTGGATGAAGCCGCCAATATAGCTGTCGAGCAGAGAGACTCCGAGGCCGTCAAGTATGTTCTCAGCAATGGCGGATCTACTGTTGAGTCCATTTCAACGAAACTCAACCAATTCTTATCTCAGCACAGCGGGAAGAGAATACGGCTTGCCACTTGAACGTGGCTAAGAGTGTACCTTCTCCTTCAATCGTCTATTTATCAACACTTTTTGATGTGACAACTACTTCAGGCACGTTGTACACATTAGTTACGGGTGAATTGATTTCAGTTAACCAGATTAATCGAAATTGGGTAGTGTCTTCATAGAACGTTGCCGCTCGTTGTCTTGTTCGCGAAATTTTCCTGCCATCTTCGTTCTCAATATTTCATTTCATTATCGTGACTTGATTGACTAGTCACCAGGGAAAGATGGCATATTAAAGTCTTATATACTGTGTATTTTAGTTGTAATATTTAAAAAAATTAGGGTATCTATAGTAATATATTGTAGTATGTAGCTCCTTTATTTGCCAACTACTGTTCTTACTGCAAAATGCTAACTTTTCAGGAGAGCGTTCCAAAGTTTTTCCGTTGGTTTTAATCTGTTTTTTTTTTTTTTTTTTTTTTTTTAATGGCGTTTGCAAGTTGCATCTTGCTTTTAATCTATGTATCTCCTATACTTCAGCCGAGAAATTTTCAATTTTTTTACAGGCTTGTAGATGCGGCGATTGAACGTAAAAAAGAGGGGGGAAATGAAATTTTTTTGATGTAAGAAAAAAAATTGATGTTTTGCAATTAAAACAGTTGGCAAATCAAGGAGCGATATATATTTAAATGTCGGTTTAAATAATCGTTGCCATTAAAACAGCATGAAAGTTCCTGATTTCTTCTTTCTTTTTAATAAAAATGTATTAGCCTAATATTTTCGTATCTCAAAATTTGTTGCCAACTATCCAATTTTTCCTAATCATATCCGGGCATTTAAAGACATTTTGGCGACACAATTAGGTATTTTAGAGGAAACAATAAATTAACGTAGTCAGCGGTCACCTTTCAGCCAAAGACGTTGACTTTTATTTTGATTTGATTATTAAATTTGTGATTAAATTTCCTAACTCCACTTCTCACCTCCTTAGCCCTAACACGAGGAGATAGTACCTTATCTGGGAATATGATTTAATTATTCTAAATAAACCCCAATGCATGTAAAATGAAAAAGTAAGAGTGACTTAAAATAAAATAAATATTGATGTCAAGTTATATTTCTGTTCATTCGGCGGGGATTCCACAGGCCTGCTAGTGCTAAATACAAATACGGTGACGTGGTAACAGACATTCAAGACTTAGGCGGGGTTTCCATTGACCTCGCATTGCAGAATGCAAATGACATTGACGGAAAATAAATAAATAAATAAATGTATTTCGTTTCTTCAATATTACATATACATAAATGTTTGTTTTACTCTATGCCATAGTTAAAATTGATCAATGATCATAGAGT
This sequence comes from Psococerastis gibbosa, assembly GCA_963971405.1. NCBI lineage: Eukaryota > Metazoa > Arthropoda > Insecta > Psocodea > Psocidae > Psococerastis > Psococerastis gibbosa. The sequence continues at coordinate 27,288,520 of OZ020485.1, forward strand.
AAAATCACAAACAAACTAAAATTAAAAAATGGCGTCATGGGATATGTTAAGTACAAACATTTTAATAAATTTCTATAAAAAGAAAAATTCAAATTTCCGTCAATGTCATTTGCATTCTGCAATGCGAGGTCGGTGGGAACCCAGCCTAAGTCTTGAATGTCTGTTACCACGTCACCGTATTTGTATTTAGCACTAGCAGGTCTGTGGAATCCCCGCCTTCTTGCATATGCTAGGCGGAACTGGGCTCTAATAATCGAAATAGATATAGGGGTACGGTACGTACCAACATGACAACATAAAATAGCCATCTGCATTGGAGTGGGTTAATTTTATTGCCGTATTTAAATGGTTTAAATAATTAACACTACACTCATGCGCACTAGAGTGAAAAGATCCTGACTTTGTATAGTATGTAACTAGATGAGATGATGACCGCGGACAATGTTTCCGCCCAACAATCTCAAATCAAAATATTGTTGTTATTGAAGAAAACATACAAGATAACATTAAAACCTGCTTCTGCTACATTACATCTGCTTCGGTGGCAAGGTGCTTGTAGGTGGTAGCGTGCTTGTTCTTGTGCGAGTCTCAACGCGCCATGCACGAGTATAACTTACTCATTGAGGCGACTGAAGAGGTAAATCGGATACATTAATTAAATTGTACGTATGCGATTAGACTTTTATAAATAAAAAAATTGGACCCGTGATAGGCCCTGAAATAAAATGCTGGTTGTGTGAGTTTCCTTAAATTAGTCTACAGTAACAATACATTGTACAATAGATTTATAAATAAATGACCTGAAATCAACAGTAACAAGCGTTTGGAAAAAAAGATATTAATTTATGGAAAATTAGTAAGAATTCGTGATAGGTATAGGATTGCTATAGAGAAATTAGTTGTCTTGAGTACTTGAGGTTGCTTGTAATTAGTATAGGATTTCTCAGTTTCTCGGATCTAACAGTTATTATGGTTCGAAACTAAATTCACTTTAAAGCGCAGACGGGAATAATAAGCAAGAAAATAAACAATTATATATATGTATATTAACAAGAGATTCAAAATATTGTCAACAACAAAACCGTACTGAAGTAAAACAAAAACAGTCACTAGGGAGAAAGCACATACTGTCGACGCAAGTTAAAGGAGAGTTTCACTTGCGTCGACAGTACAATGTGTATATTTTCATATTATTAATTTAAATAAAACACACTGAACAGATTTTTACAAGTTCGAGCACGGCATTAACAATTTAGGCGTCTTGCTCAGAAGGGGCAATTTGGTTAAACCAAAAGGAAAAAAAGAAAATACTGGCAACAAGCGGTACTGAACGTCGGCAAAAAAAAAACTTCTAGGCATACCATTATTTTACTTTTCTATAGGCAGTAATGAAAGTGGTTGAAGGTCTGAGGTAACGTCATTTTTAATTCTATAAATTTCATTGCAATTAATTTAAAAAGAAGTTGGAAGAATTAGGATACAGACATACAGTATGTTAAAATTGATAAAAATTAATTCTCTGTATAGATAATAATTCGAATTATGTGAGTTTAGTTATCAAAGCCATTTTCTTCTGCGTTTCGAGCAAATTTCTTCAACACTACCAAAAAACAGACAATATGCCAACAAAAAAGAACAGTATATACAAGTTGCATCCTAACTTTTATTACTATGCTGTGCAGTTGAAGGTAGACTGCGACTTGTAAAATGATGTTGCTTTTAAATCGTGTACATTATATGGCCTACTGCTATTTTCGTCCTGCACATTCATGCCATACTGTGTCTAGTTTTCCCATTTGAAAACCGAAACTCTAGCAGATAATTACTTTGTTTGCTACAAAAATACCTTTGACTCACATAAGTGCTTTTATTTCTTCTGGATCAGGGATTTTCATTAATTACAGCTTACGTGCATATAGCCAACAATACGTACACAAAAAATTTGGCCCTTCTGTTGGTGACAGGTGACAGATGTTTGCCAAAGAAGTAATAACGCATTACAAATGGGAACCTATACCAAAGAGGTATCATCGTTCGAATCAGTATTTCAGCATTAAAAAAATATTAGTTAATTAATTATTGTATACTATGATCACCACAGCTGAAACTGTCCGTGACACTAAAATGGATTTCGAACAGAGTTAAATAAAAATCAACCATTGACAATTATTTATTGTTACTAGCTAATCTACCGCCTATGAACATCAGTTAACAAGGGCCCAATTTTAATTTAAACGGCCAAACCACTAAGTTTTAAAACTAAGTTTACTCAGCAGAAACACATTTAATACATTTATTATCCTACTTATCTTTAGCCGAGTGTCACAAGCCTTGAAGGTGGTCATTTAAATCACTTATCTGCACCCTATCGATGGTAAAACAACACCCCTGTGTGCTTTCTGTCCACTATATAGTAGCGCGAAGTCGATGTGAAAAACTATATGAAACATGACGTCTACAACTAAGAAAATGTAGCCTAAGTCACTGGTGACTGCATTTTAAGCGCTTTTTTTGCTTAATACGTATACAGTAAATAGTTCATTGCTTCCACATTGCCTACTGACTTCCGCCCAGCGGCGTATCCCGTACATGGGAAAATGTAAGACAAAATTAACTAATGTGGAGTTGTAATGCATAATTTTCCAGATCTAATAATAGATGTTACCATGGTGAGTCGTAAGAGGTCTTTAGTTATTTTATATATACGCCACTGCATTCATCGAATTACAAATCAAATGCTGTCACAGAATTTGTAACATGAAAACCAGGTTGCTTGCGTCATAGATACTCCAAACACAGTCGAAATTTTTTATGTGGGTCATAATTACTCATTAAACATTACTAAACAACTGTGGAAACATAATATGTCTGTTTGTGACTGAAAACTGTTTTCCCTTAGTAGAAATAGTTTCCGAAATAAAAATGCCTAATATGGATATTAACTATCCTAAATTAAAGTGATAAACGCAGATAAAATGCTAAATTATAGTAAAACTACGCAGAGTTGATTCATACGCCACAGCAGAAAAATCACGGTTGACTGAGGCAAACTGCGCAAGTGTTACGCGATCACCAGTCATCGTACAATTAGTATTTATGAAATCTCGCATCGCATATATCATTTGTAAGATGACTGTTGCTCGCGTAACACTTGCACAATTTGCCTCTGTCAACTTACCGTGATTGTTCTACTGTGACATGTGTCTCAACTCAGTGTAGATTTACTATTTAACTAAAAAGTAAATAAATAAACAATTTTTAATTTGATTGTATTTCTTTTCTGCTTTCTATTCTATTTCATTTCCTAATTTAGCATTTTAACAGAGTTTATTACTTTAGCATAGGGTAGTGAATACCCATATTTCGCAGCTTTAAAAATTAATTTTTGCATTGGTATTTGAATTACATCATGTATGTAAATAGTCAAGTAATCATAGTTTTCAGAATTACAGTATCAGTTTGGTATTTGACGTAGAAACACCTGAATAAATAACCTTTGCGCGAGTTCGGAAGGCCCAGTGTGACAGTGTGACAGAAAACATTCAGCTGTGTTAAAAATACATAGAGGCAATGAATTCGTGCGATATGGCGAGACTAGTTATTCACTAAATTTACAATAAACTACGATTAATACATTACTCTTGGCTATGAGTCTATTTTTTTTTCTAAATGCAAGTTACATTTAAGCGCAATGCATCATGAGCCTACTGCACCGTATTGCAAAATAACGATTAACAAAATAACAAAAGCTGCAAACAATCGATAGGAATACTAGTACCTATTTAATTATGCTAACGTATTAAGAGTATTCACAGTTCGTCGAAAAGTATTTTGCGTTACATGCCGCTCCATCGCATGAGTAGAAGCACCATCTGTAGTTAAAAAACCAACATATTTGTTCACTATTTACTCAGAGCGTTCCACATTGAGCACTGAATACGGCGTTATAATTCATCAAGTCGACGCCTTGTGTATACTCTTAGTTTAAATACAAACTAAACTTACAATCGATACAGTTTTAAGCTTAATGAAACCAGTCACAAGTGTGTTAACCGTTTCAGAACAAAATTGAACTACGTGATAGCAAAGAAATACTTAATTAGGTAACATAACGCCTATGGACACTTTCTAACAAAATTATAAAATAGTACCGTAGTAACGTTTGCATTATTTGGAAATTATCAGGCGATAGTATAACAAGTACAAAATGGGATAAAAATTTGCCTTTCTACCTGCATTATCGGGTAAGTTATTTTATAAGTTGCTGATGCTGAGACCCTCCTAATTATTTAAGGTAGACCTACGTTCTAGGATTACAAACCAAATATGTACTGTATACGCATGTATATCTACATATAATATATTGATCTGCATGCTGCTGTAACATTAAACGATATAGTGAAAGAAACCCAAATCTACCGGGAAGATTTTTATTTATATCAGCTCACTGTTACTACAACTAAAATTGTACAGACATGGAAATTCATCATGTAAAGTTTCCAAAAAATCAGTAAGGCAGAAATAAAATAATTTTATGCTCCTTTTTTAGCCTTCCATCTATCGTAAATATAAAACCCAGCATTTTTTAAAAACTATTTAGCTTGAGATACACTAAAATATTAAAATTCCCCTTCTTTCTTCACTTAATTTTTTAAATGGAATTTTAATTGAAATGCTCTACAGTAGGTAGGTGGTGTATGATGTTGAACGTTTCCCTTTTTTATAACTTTATCCCCCCCACCCCAATATGACATGATGAAAACAACTAATATAATATGATTCAACCTCTAGTGACGCGTTATACAGTACAATTTTAATTTAACATTATGATGCAGTATTCAGGCTTACAAAACGTATAATTTATTGTATACAGGCCATTATTTCAACTCGGTTCACGCACAAACATTTATGAATTGTATAGGTTGTCTACAGAAAATGATGAGGTGAAACTTTTCAAGGTAACCTACTCACATGTGACCAAATTAAGTCACAGTTTAGATTATTAGGCTCGGTACACACGGACGATTCCAACGCCAGTGACTCGCTGAGGCATTTATCATCGAAGCAAATGGGCTGGTGATTGGTTGATGCAAAAAGTCTATTTCTGAACGCACTTCAGCCCATTTGCTCTTATGACAAATTTCTCAACGGATCACCGGCGCCGCGGCGCTCGAATCGTCCGTGTGTACCGGGTCTTAATTTGATTTGACTATAGCTGCGACAACACTAGAATCGAACGTTTCTGCACCCTAAATCAAATGTTAAAGCTGCACTGCGCTTAGAACTTCATTTTTTTACCTAAAATAGTTTGTTGACAGGAACGTCACAACGAAATGCCATTTATGTAGTTCGCCCAGCCAAAGCACTTTATGATTATACCACTGCTATCACCCCGGCAAGGTGGGGAATCGGGTTCGAATCCCGTTTCTGTCAATTTTTCCATGTCTTTCTCTAATTCCACTGCCTGTAGAGGCTTTCTCCCAAGTTAAATAGGTACTCTGTACTATTGTTGTTATATGATATTGCGATTTATGATACCTAGAGGGAATATAGAGCGTTATCGTAATGGCCCCAGAGATGGTTCCAGTCTTACAGTTAGTTAGGCGTTCTTACACGCACTTAAGGCGGCTATTCCACTGGGCAATTTTACTTCAAATTTGATTTTGTCATGTTTGTTTTGTTGTAAGGAGACTATTATGTAGATACTTAACTTATCTATTATAAATTAAGTTATAATATGGTAGAGACTTATTAATGATGTCTGCTACCATATTACAACTTATTTTATAATAGATAAGTTAAGTATCTACATAATAGTCTCCTTAAAACAAAACAAACGTCAATGTCCATATCAAATTTGAAGTATATTGCCCAGTGGAATAGCCGCCTAAGCAAGACATGTGTCAATGGTTTCCGTGGATTTGCTACCCAACCTAATTTACGAAGAGGAGGCTTAGTTATTGCACCGTAGAAAAGGCATATATTTGTCATATTCAGGATAAAAATCATTACATTAGTAGTATTATTGCACGCTTAATGACAATGAATTGTGGATTAAACAATAATTCCCTTCTTTTTTTCAAAAATAAATAAGATTAAATCGCGTACAAACAATTTAATGAATGTATCCGATTAACCTCTTCAATCGCCTCACTAAGTCCCCTAATAGGTACTTGTGTCGCGTTACGACACGTCTCCGACCGCAAGGTGTGTAGAAACTCGCACAAGTACAAGCATGCTACCACCTTGCCACCGAAGTCACTAAAAGTGGAGAGTGCATTAAAAAAGAACCGGTACGAGTAAACCCGTGCATGCTTTAAATAAATAAAATAAATAAATAAGGACTTTTTGTTGTTTCTATTACTAAGCCAACCTAGCGGAATTAGGGCTATAAAGCCCTCTCTTACACTCAACTAGGAAGGCCCGGGACCACCTGCTTTACATGTCTTCCGAAGCTTTCTTATTTATCTATTAACATAGGTACCGTGTTCCATGGTACCTATATATTAATTGGTCTTACGGTTTAATTGAGACTGCTTCGATTTTCCCTATTCTAACGCACTAGACTGAAAAATGGGACGATGGCATAGCTATAAGTCTAGAATGAGCAAACATAAACATAACATAATACTACACAGTTACGAGGTAATAATGACATGGTATGCAATGCGTTGGGGTATAGATTATAAGCAATAAGATTAACGAAAATTCTTCGCTATGTGGCCGGATATGGTACATCTCTGTATATGCTGTACAGTCTCATTGATGTAGGCTAGTAAGTAGGCCTCAACTTCTAGGTAAATAAAATTCATTGTACTTGGTCCAATTAATTCAGTTCACCACTTGACTAGACGCTGCAAAAAGGGGACGGGGTAGTGAATTACCAGACTAAATACATGAAAGAGTCATGACATCGATGTGTTAATTCAGTAAGAAGCCTCCCTTTTTTACATTACTGAACGAAGAAGAGCTTGTCTAAATAATTCGAATGGCATTTTGTTGAGTGCGTTCATTCTAAACCATTACTCCTATAATACAAAGCTCTTTTTAAACGGACATAACCCGTCAGCAAGCTGCAACAACAACAAAATAGAACTGCGTACATGAACCGGGCTGATGTTATGTGGTTAGGCGGCTATTCCACCGACGTGGATTTTGAATGTGAATGTGTCATGACGTGGTAGCAGACATCATTAATAAGTCTCTGCCATATTTTAAGGATACTATTATTTAGATACTTAACTTATCTATTATAAATTAGGTTATAAATGGTAGAGACTTATTAATGATGTCTGCCACCACGTCATGGCACATTCACATTCAAAATCCACGTCGTTGGAATAGCCGCCTTGTAGGGAACTTGAAGCACAAGAGAACAAGTTGATTCTCCTACAAATTCCTAAACCGTCAAAATATGACGTGTAACGCATTTTTATACAGGACGTCATCATCATCACCCCATGCTCCCATTAGCATTCATCACTCCGTCATTAAAAACAAATTTTACAAAAGGTATAGACTAAGGAGCAACAAAAAATATGGCACAACCTTGTTCAGGATTTCGTATCAATCTTTCTCTATTTTTCTTCTTAATGGGCACTTTACTTTACTTGAATGGTAAAAGCCGTATTATGCTTACCCATTGTAGCCAAGCCATATAGGCTGAAGGCATCGAATTATTCGAACTTAATTAATATAGGCTACATAGTGTAGTACTGTATGTATATGGAATCATAATTTGGTATTTCAAAATTGAAAGCTGGAAACAATTTCTTAAAAAAATAAAAAGTGAAACAATTGCAGCCAACTGTTGTACTCTTCATCAGCCCAGCTCATAAGGCTATAGCTGCCGATGAGTACAATCACACAAAAAGAGGAAACCCTCCTTTATACAAAAATTGCGTTGAATGACGACTAAAGCATTCATTTTTAAGTACATTAATAAAATATAGCTAAAACATATCACTCATGTCTAACAAATATAAACTCTTCTATGCCAATTGAATTTGACTAGAAAGCAAAGGAACAACCTGCCCTTTTTAAAGTTGGTTGAAATAATACTGTGACTAGAAACAAAAATACACAAAAGGTACTGAAAATCACAACACTACACAGGCCTGCGAATGGTTAATGCTTGAAACAGCTAAATTTAACATAGTCAATTCCAAATTTTAGATACGACGTAGTTAGCCTGAGTTCTCAGGAAACGACAAGTCGAACAGGCGCACTAAAAATTCCGTCAATGCAGGAAACTTATTAGTAAGATTGAAGTTCAAAATAGCTTTCCAATTCAATAGATCCCTTATAAAACATTGAATCGGGACTGTAGAATCAAGGCAGGTTTGTGTATGTGGCCATAAGGAATCAACTAATTAATTACGATTTTCTAATAAAAAATGATGAGTTTATAAGTAAATTTATGCTAAGCCTATGCACCACGCCTAAAACCCCAGAAGCGTTTCATAATTTTTTTCAGCAAAATAATGCAAATTGCATGCAATCAAATTAGGTCAAATTTGCAGGGAAGCACTGACCATTCACAGGTTATTGTGGACTACTAAATTTGTTTTAATACGTTTTCTACGTGTCAGGTCGTGTATCCATTGCTTCCAGGGCAATGTCCTCATAAGTGGGACAATTGTGCTTTGGTAGTGGACTAGCAGGGGTGAGTGGAGTAAGAGGTATTGAAGAATTTTTATTATCTACAGTAGTAAGCGGTGAAGCAGCAGGAGTAAGTATACCTAACCCATCGTGTAGTTGCGCCCTAACTCTTAAGGCGTCACCACTGCCTGTCAGATTATTCCTCAGAGTAGTTAATACATGTGGACTAGAGATTTTAATGGCGGTGGGTTTGATCGTAGGCAACTTGATTTGGACCGCACCTACTTTGATTTTATCGGCGTCCTCTGCGGACACTACCTTGATAAATCGCTCTTTTTCAGGCTGGAGTTTTATTTTGAACACTTTGTCATCGTCCTGCTTCGTCGCAACGACAACGCTCTGGATGGATTTGACGGGCAGACCAAGACTCGATAAACTGCTCGCTGAGATTTGCTTAACCGTTAGAGTCCGTAGAGGCTGCAATGTGGTAACCTGGAAAAGTAAAATCGCAGTCACGTATGCTGAAATGTACGATCGTCAAATAATATCAATAAAAAGCGGAGCTAGGAGTGAACGACACAAAATTATTAGTAAAGCTCAAAACCGAATTATCAAGTTTTCCAGCACTTCTAATTTCCAGTTGTTTCTTTGAAGCAGGTCAGATTTCTATAATTATCTTTTACCTTCAAAATGCATATAAATAGGCTACTTGACAGTTTTAGAAAACCTATTTTAATGCATTGAGTTATTTAAGGCGGCTATTCCACTTGTCATTTTTTCTTCGTATGTGCATTAGAAAAGGATGAGATTTTTGTTTTAAGGAGACCATTATGCAGATACTTAACTTATCTATTATAAATTAAGTTATAATATGGTAGAGACTTATTATTGATGTCTCTACCATATTACAACAATTTGTGATGCCGGGGAGTAACCGCCAGTTGGGGAACTACTAGCAGAAGGCGCGGATCTAGAATGAGACTAAGGAGGGTGCTAAGATTAAATACGAAATGTTTTTGAAAAATGGGGCTAAAATATTGGGGTTTTAAGCATTTTCATAGCAACAAGGGTTCTATATATTGTAGGTAATTAATACAATCGAGCTCAAGGGGGGCCCGGCAGAAAATGTGTGAAAAATAAGATTGAAATAGTGGGGTTTTATGTGTTTTGAGGAACCTAATGGGGGATAGCCCCCCCCCCCCCCCCCCCCGTAGATCCGCGCCTGTGTAGCAGGTGTATTGGTAGTGAAGTAATCCACGGTTAAAAACAACATTTTTTTTATAATATTTACAATTTTTTTCCTGCAAAAACATATTGTAATATAAGCCACCTTAACTAGCATGTTTTATATTTGATTGTTACAACTGTCAAGTAGCCTTTTGTCCTGTTATAAGACCAGCCATTAGATGGTACGATTATTCCATATAATGGTAATACACAGTGGTAATATAAGGCATCATTCCATGACAGTGTGGTAGAACAAAGTCGTCCTAGGCTAAAATATATTGGCATAAATTGTAGTTTATTTAATAATCTACTGTAGTCTATACCTACATATTATTTACAGTATAGCACCGAATTACAATTGTAATGGAATTATAGCCCCTATAGTCGCAACAGACTAACTAGTCCATGATAAAAGAATGATTATGTTCAGTAATTGTACTTACAACCATGCATGGTAAATAATTGTTCAAAGGATTTTTTCTGCCAGCCACGATTTCCCATATTCCAAAATATGAAATTTACCATGGATGATCGCAGCTACTTTTATGCGGTTTCAAATTAAAATTTGCTTTGATGTAGACTATATATTATTTACACATCAAACTCCTTAGAGAAAACTTAATGCTTGAAAAAAAAAAACACACTTATACATGCATGTGAGACACACTGTGGATCCACACTCCCAACCGGGCACGGCGTTCCCAAACATGCGCAGAACACATTTTTTCCGTTCTTTTGCTACTTAAGTCATTAACGCGGGTTAAGTAGACAAACCGTTGCTTTTCAAACTAATTGCCCATCTCACAATGAAGGGCAGCCTCACCTGACTAGTTGGTATCTGAAGGATTTCACCGGTGGGCGTGGTCACAGTTGTCAAGTTAGCACCGCTGTGAAACGTAGTCGTGTGGCTTTTCAACCCCTGCGCCGACTTGTAACTTTTTCCACAGTGACATTTGAACCCTTTACGTACCCTGCACATACTTGCATGTCAGAAAAAGTATGAGATCACCAGTCTTTAAATGTGTTCATCTTATCTTAGATAATGTAATAGCTGGCTATTCCAGAAGCGAACAGCACAATGATTGTACTTTTTCCTACACATTGTAAAGTCTTATTTCTAGATATTCTTGTACCTGTTATTAAAAATACTGTGTTTTTGTTTTCCTACAGAAGACGCTTCAGTTAATAGAAGCATACATAGAGTAGTGAGATTTGATAAAACTACGCAATTACCAATCTCAAACAGTAAAGAGCAAACAAAGTTGTAATGCAGACATGTTTAGTATAGTACTTGGTAGTATACATTTTCAATTTGCGATTATAGGTATTGATTAGTTCGGCAACCGAAGGAGGTGATCTTTGACCTTTGGTTTAAAAAATTAAAGATGGAGAATAGTGAAAGGCTCGCATCGCCTAAGTTAAATACCGAAAAATTAAAAGCGAAGAATAAAAATTCCACTAACTTAGAAATACGAGACAGTACAATTGTTCAGTCAAAAATTTAGACCTATAGAGGAGAATATATATCAAATTTATGCAAATAACCCCCAAAAATGTAAAAATAGCAAATAAGTAACGAAAAGAACCGAAACTGTTATCTCTGTGACATTCCCAAGCTTATCAATAGAAGTTGATTCTGTTCAATTTCTTGGTTCTGTTGAAACAGGGGTTTCGGCGATGCACCGGCTGTGGGACAGCGAGTCGTGTAACGCTATAACTATGCATCTGCGGCCAATTTCCCATTCTAAATAGAAGCATAGCCAGAATTAGAACCGCGAATACGCAAATATTCTATATCTTCCATTTTATTTTTTTAAAGGTTAATTGCATACAACAAATTTAATGAATGTATCCGATTAACCTCTGTTTAACAAGGAGTCTCTACCTCGGACACGAAAAAGTAAGTAAGTAAGACATATTAACATATTAAAATATAAACTCAAACCGTGTGTGAATCTACAGCGAATGGTAAGCATATTATGGCTTCTCTATATCGTTCCACACCGGCACGTATCGACCGTAAAAAATGGCAGTTAAGCTCTATACTATAAGACAGGCCTTGATTTAATATAGCTGTTTATTTTTAGGTCGAACCAAAATTCGGCTGTGTATAGCGCCCGTTTAATTTATAATCACGGAAAACGAATGGTTATGGTTATTTTGAGCACATCAAAATTTTAAATTTTAAATCCACGATTTTTTCAATTTTCCTTAAAAATTATTTAATGCCGTAATGAAGTTTATTGTATTTTTTATTACTACAACTTAAATATTGAATCAATGTTTTCATTACTTTTCTTTGTTCGAGTATAGATTCGTATTAGTACCATAGGGCAAATTTTTTATTTCCTCAATTCTAATTGCAGCAATGGAATTACAAGAAAATGATAATGGGATAATGCCGCGAAATTGTGGATAAATTATAAGCTATGAAGAAGGTAAATGACATATTATTAAGATGTTTAGGCAATAAAGAAACGGACCGACGCCAGGCCGTGAGGCGGACGGGAGACAAAAAAGCAGATAGTGGCAACTCAGATAATAAAGACTTTGGATCTAAGAACACTTTTTTTCTCGGGCCTGTCCTCCTGATAAGCGGAGCCAGTAAGCTGTAATATGATACATAGTATCGAACGCTTCCAACTATCAATGGGAGGAAATAGCATACATACAGAGCGTTAAGCCATGAATATGGATGGGAATGGATAACATTGCAGCGTGCCTTGATAAACTTGAAAGATATATTAGCAATGGGGTATATAATGACTATAAAATATAAAAACAGGACCCAAGTCATGGTGGTCAAGAATAAAGAAGATCTGAACCAAGCATATGCAGTCCTTGAAGGAGTTGCAATTTAAGTACCTAGGCAGCACAATAGCTGAAGCCAATAGCTCAGGTGGAATAAAAAGACGTATACAGCAAACGAAAGTAGCCTTCAATAAAAATCCAAGATCTTGGAATCTGCCAACATAAGACTAAGCATCACGAAGCAGTTCCTAATACCTTCACATGGAGTGTTTTATTATACGGATTTGAAACATGTTACAGAATGATGCTTCGGACCAGCTGGAGGGACCACGTGATCAATAATGAAGTAACAGAGGCTATTGAAGAAGAGAGACAGCTACTACCTGATATAAAAAGTAGAAGAGCGAAATGGGTAGGGCATTTGATAAGACACAAAAACCTAATACACATCATCTTTGAAGGCACAGTGGAAGAAACCAATAGAAGAGGGCGGCCGACGATGGAATTCATAGATCACCTGAAGGAGGACGCAGGAACTCGAACGAACCCAGTGCTTAAGAGGAAGGCGCAGGACCGACAGAGCTGGAGGATGATATGCAGAGATTCGCTGCCAAACAATCGTTGAGATGACATGACCTCAGAAGAAGAATGGATAACATGAGAAGATTAACAAATCAGATAAACAGATAAACTGGAGATGATCGAGGATAGTAATGATAAGTGTGGAATCTCAAATCATGGAAAAGGCAAGGAATCGTTTCCGATAGATTAATTTTGAAGTGCTATTTTGTATAGGAATACAGAAGTCTTCAAAGCATCTTTCGACCAAATTTCACTAAAATTTCACCAATCCATTATTATGGCTGTTTTATGTTGGTCTAAATTACTTTACGACAGTCTAGATGTCTGCCAGAAACGGTTTCTAGCTCGCCATTGAGTCTATTATTTTTCAGTGGTGCTTTCATTCAAACCAACAAAGTGATTATATTATTGCTACCTACTCAAATAAGATACTATTAATTAATTAATTAAAAATTGGCTACTTACTTTCCATCCTTTTTATGGCCATTTTTGGAATGATATTTTATCCCATTAACATTTTTGTAGCGCTTCTTACAGCCAGGAACGGGACATGCAAATGGTTTCTCAACATTGTTGTTATCTTTACCATTTCCTGACGCCCTGGAACATTATAAAAAACATGAATTGTATTATATATAAATAAATAAATAAATAAATAAGGACTTTTTTGTTCTATTACTAAGCCAACTTAGCGGAGTTAGGGCTATAAAGCCCTCTCTTACACTCAACTAAGAAAGCCCGGGACCACCTGCTTTACATACCCTCCGAAGCATGGCCGGAAAATGTAGGAAGTGTAGGACTCGAACCAACAACCTTTCTGGTGAAGTCAGAGTCCGTACCACTACTCCACATGTCCCGACATATGTATATGTATATGTAAAGATTAATGGCAATGGTGTAATATTATTTAACAAAGGTTAAAAAAAGGGCGGAGCCCTAATCGTGCGATGACATACTATACTATACTATGACTATACATATGCCACTAATGACTATTAATACAACAGGCAATGTAAGTCCAACCAACCCTTTGACTAACCCTACTCAGAATTTTTTTTATTCATTCTTCAATATTTTACATTGCTTCTAATGGGTCTATTTAAATAAAATGGCAATGTCTTTCAGTGTCTTACCGAACACCCTTGCTAATACCTGCAGCTTGACGAGGAAGGTATTTACTACGTTGTATTTAGTTAATCTGAACATGACGCTTGGTTGCTACGGAGATGAGAAAATTCTAGGTATGAAACTTACCATCCACCCTGGCCATTCTTCTTGTTTTGGACTACAGGCACACGAGTCTTGATCGCCAGACTAAGTATGAAGTCAGAACTGAATTCTTCGGGAGTGGTCCAAGAGTCATTGCTATCCTCTGAATCACTCCGTGGCTCTTCCTCTTCCATATCGCTCCCTGTCGGCGTCGAGCCCTAAGATTCAAGCTCAAGAATTAGTTCGGTAAACTAGAGTTTTATATACGAGAGATTTTTTGAGTATCTGTTCTCTGATTGGTCGAAAAGACGTGAGAGGTGGCTACAGAAATTTAAAAAAAATCTATGGCAGGAGGAATATCCCATCTCTCCTATATAGATCCTGAGTGTACACTCATTAATTAATTAATATATTTATATTTCTGTTAAATTATACAATCAAGTAACCAACATTAAGAACAACAAGTATATACCTAGCTTATGTAGTAAAATCGATCCAAATCAGGTAGTTCTGTCATTGTCATTGTGCTAGTGCCTCAGTGACAGTGTTGAAAGCTTTTGCTCTAAAAGATGGTCTCTAAGAAATTTAGGGAAGTTAAATCTAGTAGGATTTTTCGCCGCTCTCTGCTCATTCGGGAGTTTTCTGAGGTAGGCCAACCCTTGTAGTATAGGATCCAGACACTCACACTTGGCTGTGCGTGGTGCTGGCCATACAAGGTCTCCCTTGGCCTCGTTAGTAGGTGTGGGTGTCCCAATTTTGCTGACATTTCCCCCACACACAATCTCAAGGTAACATACACTATATTCACCACATTAGCAAGGATAACAGACCATCGCCTTTCAAGAAATCAAGAAATTTGAGCACATTGAATATGGCTTTTGCATTAAACAAAGAGACTCGATCATAACTTAATTCTTACAACAGGGAGGGGGGGCTTTGCTATTTGTTTTAAGCACTGTCCCAGATGCTTAATTCAGGGTTACACAAATGCACAGACCCATTACCATCCGTTCTTATGGCTGTATAAGTATTTATTTCTCACTGACATAAACACAAACGCACATTAAGCGCTACTGTACTGTATGACAAGAGACTTAATTAGAAACTGTAACAATCATAACAATAACACTATTATGTTTTCACATTGCATAACGGTTGTGTGCGCCGTGAGGAGAATCAACCAAACAAGACAAGTTCAGATCTTAAATTTGTTTTCACAATACAAAGAAATTTGAATGAGGCCAATAAGTTTACCTTAATTGCTGTCCGGATCAGTTTTCGCACACGATTTTTAGTTATTATCTCGATTACAATTAGTTTGTACCTGAACGCTGGAACCGAGACTGGAACTGGATATGGAGCCTTTCATACTGGAGTGGGGGGCACATTTTCTGGGAGCGTCTCGCCTGGCTGCTTCCGTGTAAAACCTTAAAACGTATGACAAGGGGATGCATGCTGGTTGCGCGGCCTCTTTTTGCTCAACTACTTGAGGGTCATAGTCTGAAATAAAAATAAAACGTTCTTAAGATTGGGCACCAATTTTGTCTAAAAATTACATTTATTGATAGAGAAAAGCTGCTATAGTTTCCTTAAAGCACTGAGGTCCCCACATGTCTCGAAAGAGCTCATAAGGTCTATCAAAACCATACCATCAAAAATCCAGTCACAAGTGGTTACCTATGGGGCAGAAACATGGACGCTTACAAAGAGAAATGAAAACGCATTAAGAGATTGGAAGCGAAACTCCTGCGAAAAAAAACATTGGAGCAATTAGAGACGCCAATGGTTGGAGAGTAAGAATAGAAGCCATCCATTATTAGCGACACAAAAGCAGGGAGGCTCAGATCAAAAGAATGGAATAGAGTACCGAAGAAAGTGTTGAAAGACGAACTGTCTCATTTGGCCTAATCCAAAGGCTGAAGGAAAATAATCCATGCGGAGACCGAGGAAAAGGTGGATGGAAGACGCTATTAAGAAATTCGGAAACTTACTTATACTGTAACTAGAGGAGAAAGGCGGCCTCAAGAGACAAGTGTCGGAACGAGATGGTTGCAGCGGCCAAGTTTAACGAACTGTAGAGCCAGCAAAAGTAATGTATAAGTAACAGAAAAGAAATAGGTACAACATCTAATTAATCAAGTTTTAATTTTGATCCTCACAGCAGGATTACGTACATGGACGGATGCAGGGGGGGGGGGGTCAGGGGCAGCGGTACGCTCTCTCTGATTTAATCGGTTCTACATAGGCTTTTCCTATTTTGACCCAAAACTACCCCCCCCCCCCAATGTGATCCCCAAAATGGGATGTATCCGTATGAATACGTCTGCATGGGCGGTCAATTATTTTAAAGTTATTTTAAAGAAGAAGAAAAACAGAATATGGTGTGACTCATTCCAAACGCGTGGGCAAATACCGTCACAGAGTGCTGATAAGGGGACCCCCGCCCTGATCGAACAAGGTTAACGCATGGTGGACATAGGCAACATTTTGGCAATTACTTTATGCGGCCATGACCCAAACCATTAAGTCATTGAATTGGGGATGAGCATACGCCTAACTTCGATGGCCAGGTGGTAACGTGCTTGCACTTGCGCGAGTCTTTACACACCATGCGATCAGAGACGTGTCGTAACTCAACATGGGTAATAACGTACAGAGGGGACTGAAGAGGTCAATCGGATATATTCATTAAATTGTTTGCATGCGATTAACCTTTAAAAAAAAAAAAAAATTCAAAGCATTTTACTATGCCTGCAGAAAAATCTCTCCGAGGCAGTAGCGGACCCAGGAGCAGTTGTTGCCTAGCTAAAAAAAAAAATATTGGGCATTTTTTTTCATTAATAATGGAGTAAAATCCACCACACTAAATGTTTAGTGTGACTTATACCATCCCCCATTATAATTACAAAACGATACCTTAAATATAAGATGCCGTATGTATGGACAGGGTGAAGGAACAAAGGTGCAAAGTGTAGCTTTTTGAACGAACTACGTCATTATTCATCAGACATCCAATAGTATTGGATAAGGTCAAGGAATGATGGGTGACGGCGAAGCTGACCCGAAACTAAATGCGGAAACTACAGGCTTGGCAATCACAAACAGCTCTAAGCTTACAGTTTCATAGCTTTCCGAGTAAGTTTCGGTTATGCAAAAATACGCCTGAATTAACTGATTACAAGGCTGTCGCCTTCGAGGGGGCTTCTCCTTGCCCCAACCGGGACTCGAACCCGGTTTCGCCGGGTTGTAGGTCACCATACTACCAAAAGACCACTGTTGTTGGGGTTGTTTGAGTTACAAGCGACCTTGGTTAAAAATTAATATTTAAATTTTACTGTTCACTTGCTTACTAGTAAAACTTTATAATTCTTAAAAATCTACTTAAAACTATGCGAAACTAATCACTTTCGTGATGTGCTAGGTCTGCTGTACAAGGCACAGTAAAGGGCTTAATATTTTAAATCTTGACTTTTTGTTGTTCTATTACTAAGCCAACCTAGCGGGGTTAGGGCTATAAAGCTCTCTCTTACACTCAACTAGGATGACCCGGGACGGCCTGCTTTACATGCCCTCCGAAGCATGGTCAGAAAATGTAACCAGAGTGGGGCTCGACCCAACAACCTATCGGGTGAAAGTCGGAGTCGGTACCACTACTCTACAGGTCCTACAGGTTTCACCAATATAAAAATTAGTTATTAGCTTGAGGACTGGCCCATGTGTGATGGTATTTGTGGAATCGATTGCCAACCTTTTCATTGCTTTCCAATTTATACGTAGTATAAGGAAAGCTTTGTGACGGTCGAAATTTTCGATTCCGAGATTTCAATGGATTTACACGTTTTTAAGGTCCCAGGAACCCTACGAAATGTCTGTCTGTCTGTCTGTTCGTTGATTTCCGGGCAAACTACTCGGTCGATTTTGATGAAATTCGGCATGTAGGTTCACAAAAATCATACCTCGTGACCGTTTTTTTAAATTTGGGGTTAACTCAATTTGGGGGGGTTTTATTCTCAAAAAGCTCCAAAAAAACGTCTCAAAAATTTATTTCCCGAAAACGGCTCCAACGATTTCTTTTAAATTCTCATATATTGTAGTTGTTATTAATGTTGATAAAATGCGGGGGGTCGCTTACCCCTTTATAGTGATAGTTTGCTTCGGGGGGTAAAAAAATAAAAATAACTAAATTTTAATGAAAAATGACTAAAAAATAATTTTTCTGCGAAACCTTTCTATCGATGATTTCTACCTTCAGGTATGTTTTCGGTGTTAAATTGAGTAACGAAACCGCATTGGTTGCTTTCCCAAGAAATATTTGGCTATGCACAAAAAATTATTTTTTGAAAAAATGTTTGAAAATTCGCGCTCAAACGCATTGTGTGCCCCGCAATTATTGTTGTGTGGTAATTAATGTGTTGGTCTGACCTTTCTAGAATTTATCTCACTTCCAGTGACGTCAGGTGGACAACCCCCCCCCCCCCCGAAATAACGGAAATTTAACCACTGGAAAATTATTTACCATGAAATTACTCATATTCTCTATCTATACTAATGTGCGTCAAATGGCCTACCAGCCAAGGACGGGCGTTGGCTGAAGAAGAAGAAGAAGATCTACTAATGTTGATAAATTGGAAAGCATGTTCGAGTAAACTCGGACCTTTTCATTTATTTTTAAATTAGATTTTATACTTTTCCACATCCACGAAGTCACTAGAGAAACCCTCACTTGGATACTGGTACAAGGGCACACTACAGTTATCTGAATGCCGCTAATTGAGCTAACGTGATGTGCGTCTGCATAGCCTACTACTCCCATAGCCATTACATTTCCAGCCAGTTAGATAGGGCCTATTTAACACATATGCTAGCAGTGATTAATCAAGAGATAGCTATAGCACTATTGGCAGGAGGTCCAGTCTCCAACTTAAAATGTATGACCTGTGAATAAATGCGCATATCTACAGTATGTAAAGGATAGCCTACTTGGCTAGTATGAACTTCTATACGGTTCCTTATAACCGGGGTTAGCATAATAAGCATATTCCTGGGCTCATTGCCGGATCAGCCACGTGGCAAGAGTAGCAAATGCTACTGGCCCCGTGAACTTGGGGGCGCCTCACTCCAACACCTGTCTGACCGTAATAAAAAAAATGTTAATTTATTCTATTGACAGTGTTATCTCTTAATTCGCCCATATTAAATCCAGAAAAGTTTATTTGTAACAGTTTTGTTTTATTTAATTCCCTTTATTGGAGAACCTACAGCAAACCAAAGACAGACTTTGGACAGGCCCCGCCCTGCCGGGGTTAAGGTACAATGTGGCATTTAAATATTGTAATTTAAATGACAGAAACAAACATGAGATAAACACATGGACCCAGTGGAGGTATTTTGCGTCCCTTTGGCTTGAATTTGTATTTCCATCGAGCCAATATCAATCAATCCAAGCCTATCAGCCAACAGTGAAAGCCTTTGTAGTTAAAATGTCAATTTAAAAAATAAAAAAAATAAAGTTTGGAACCCCTTTCCCCCATTTGACCCAAGGAAAAAATTGAAATGACATGAATAAACCATTTTTTAGGGTCACACCTACTCGCTAAGGTCATCTCGTGTAAATTAATAGCCTCTGTAGCTGGGCAATATAGACTGAAATGATAAAAGATAATTTTAGAAATTATTTTATTGTTTACGACAAAAGAAACTTGTAACCTGTACCTGACCATAGTTCTATAATTATATAATAAGGATTTTTACAGGTTCATGTAGGCTATAAATTTTAGAAATTGCTATTTAGTTATAATAGGTTGATGTGCCCATCTCCTACACATCGGGTTAATTGTCAGAGCCCACATGGAAAATAAAGACAATTTTCTTTCTTTCGTTCATTCGGCTTGAGGGGGCACAGCAGTGTGATTTTATGCTTTACCTTTTTGCTTTCCAATTTATTAACTTAAATTTGGGGGGTTTTATTATCAAAAACTCAAAAAAAACGTTTAAAAAAGTATTTATAAAAAACGGATTCAACGATTTCCTTTAAATTCACATACTGTATATTGTAGTCGTTATTAATGTTGACAAAATGCGGTGGGTCGCTTGCCCCTTGATAGTTTTCTTCTGGGGGTAAAAAAATAAAAATAACTCAATTTTCATGAAAAATGACTAAAAAATAATTTTTCTGCGGAACCTTTCTACCGATGATTTCTACCTTTAGGTATGTTTTAGGTGTTATTTAGAGTAACAAAACCGAATAGGTTGCTTTCCCAAAAAGTTATTTGGTTTTGTGCAAAAAATTATTTTTTGAAGAAATCATATAAAATTCAAGCCCCAATACATTGCGTGCCGTGCCATTATTATTAAATTATGTACTATGAAATAACTCATTATCTCTAATTACTAATTGATAAATTGAAAAGCATGTTCGAGTAAACTCGGACCGGTTCTTTTTAATATAAATACACGGATTTTCTACCTATCTATCCAGATATTAAGTACTAAAATTAATGAGTAGCGCATGGCACACCTTTCATTTTAATGAAGTGGTGGTGTTCCTATTATACGATATGGAAGTTCAACGTAGGTCTGCACCCTATTACGACCCCTCTCAAGACGTTGGCACGATATTTTAATACAAACTAATATATGCATTTCCAAGCTTATCGATCCCTCACCGAAGCATAGACTCCTGGCTAGGTTATACAAATTATAGAGTGCTGATATGAATATATATGTATATATTGTATGTAATTGTACTGTATTGTATAAACAAATTAAAATTTCACAATAAAATCAGTTGTAGCGCTATAAAAAATGTCATATCGCTTAGAACAAATACTTCTCGACATTTTGATACACTGCATATGAGGCGTGGGCGTGACTAACAGAGTTCTTGAACTCCTTCACCACTACGCCTTTACTGTCCGTTATTTTTTATTTATTATTATTATTTTTTTTTTCCAAACGAAGTTAAATAATTATTGCCAATCGGTGTTAAAAACAGGCACAACAGGCTGTGTAGCATTTCTTCTAATGAATGTGATATTGTTGACAGAAGATATTTTATTTTGTCTTTATTCGCCCGCATGGAAAATAAAGACAATTTTCTTTCTTTCTATGTACGGGTTTTCCCTTCCGATTGTATAAAGAATGGGACTTTCCAATGGGCTGCAATGCCCAGTTTTGGTAATGAACAAATGAATAGTGTGGGCCCCCATTGGCTAGGTATGTGTCAGCTCGGCTGTGGCCTGTGATCATTATCTATATTAGCCTTTTAGCCTATAGTATAAACTACCCTTAAATCGTAAGCTGAGTTTTAAGATAATTTGAAATTCATGAATCTCTAAACTTATGATTATTCAACACTCTCTCTATTAATACTAGTCACACTCTGAGGTAGGTAGTCCTCAATCTGGTTTCTGCATTTCTTTTTGGTCTCCCTCAAAATTCAAATTCCATCTAAACCGATCCCCCCCCCCCCTACTTACATCCATTTCTTTTACGTGTCTGAACCATTCCAGTATTACAATCAATCAATCTTAGTGTATTTGCCCATCTTTGTTACATCTTTCAAAGGCTTTCACAGCCCAAGTTAAGTGACGAAGCATTAAGCATATTAATGTTAAAAAAATTTAACATAGTTAATATCATCGTGATGAATGTCTCATTTAGGAAACTCCCTACAGGAGACCTGAGGTACATGATATTAATTAGTACAACTGTACTATGTTAAATGTTAATGAATTAGGTAGCATTGCATAGCCTATGTACAATCTATTTACTGTTAATCGGTTCCAACTGCAGTAGGTAGGTAACCCTTCCAAAATTATGTCCTTTCGCCCTTGGGAAATATTATCATGGCCACAACATTTTTAATGTCAACGAAAGCACATGTTTTCGTTACTTTAAATTTCAAGCGTTTTTTATAGTGCTATAAAACTTAGGGTAGGCCTGGAGCTGTAAGTAATATTGACTTGAGTCTAGTGAGCCTCAAAATTCTTAGTTCCGTAATGAATACTAGGCATTCTACGGATACTTTATCAAGCAGCAAAAATGTGCAAAGCATGGCCCAGTGTTTGCTTAATAAATTAATCAGTATCTTATCATTTAAACTATGTATGATGGCGACGGCGTTGGGAGGGGTTAATTTAAGCTCTAACGGGGTGAAATGCTCATGAAAGGGCGTATCCCAAAGCTATCACATGCAGTTTACACACAGTGAAACAGTATTTGAAAGGAAGAGACCCTTTCAATTAACGCTTATTACAAAACATCGAGACTTAAGATAGACCCAGGGCTTTTGAACGCCACCCATCCAGGAGAATTATCTTACATTTTGACTAAATAGGGACATTGATCCTAACAAATTGTGACAAAACTGAAAGAAAACTATATTACCTATGTGTGTGTCTTCTATGTGTTGTATTAGATCCCCCAGGCCCGGAAAAGTTAAGCCGCAACCACTGAACTTACAAATGTTTATCATAAACACCGCCATTGCACTGAGCTAAACCAGAGTCATGTGATCGACTGTATGAATGTTGACTAGCCGACACCACCTTTACTCACTTTAATTAGTGAATTATGCAACACATTTGCAAGGATTTTGATTGATTTCAGTCTTAAAAAATATTTTAAGCCTTTAACTTTCATAAAATGTACGTTAAGGTCACGAGTAGTGTTCTAATTTTGGGTAATCGATAAAAAAAGGAATCGAGGTGGTCATACATGCGCGTTCGGCAGGACGATATCACAGAGGTTAAAACAATATAGAGGCACTGCACTATCGTTAATTTTGCTGGTATTGGTAATAGGTTATTGCGGTAAAAAGAAAACTGGCTGATTTTAGGCATATATCTACGCACGGGATACCTGATGGTAGTTTTATACTAAAACATTACACTCGTCACTCATCAAAAAGTTAATAATAACCGTTATATTTAGTTTATTTAGAGAATTTGGTATACTAACTCTACCAGCTCTATATATCTTGGAGACATTAGTGGATTTGCGGAAAAACCCGCCCCCCAGATCAGGTGATACCCATACCTATGGGACCAGAAATAGGGACTAGTTCCTCCGGGAGAGCAGTCGTCTTACGGCTACCCTTAGGTCTCCTAGGGAGAAGGGGATCCGGTTGTTTTACAACCTACCCCGCGAGACTAGGACACTGGATGAGGTAAAGGTTTTTTCAGGGGCCGTCCGTCGGCTACTGTTGGAACAAGTTCCCTACTCGGTTACGGAATTTTTGACGAACCCGATAATACGGTGATTGCGTTCTTTATTTATTTACTATTATTTTGTTTTAGACGACAGAAATTGATGACGACGCCCAGAAGCTAGCCCTAGCTAGCTTGAGAATGGCATGAATAGAACTGATAACTATTATTAGGTAAAGTATTAAATTAAACTTTCTGTTATTGGTACATTTTGCACCTAAAAAATGTAGAAGTTATGCCGTAATACAAGGGAAGGAATATTTGCCCCATCCCCACCATTGGAAGTGGTCTTATTGCTAAACACCATTGGGTCTGTAGCTTGTCGAAGGACGATGCAATTGAATAGGCAGTGTAGACTTGAATTGGTTTGTATTGCAGTGCTTCGACTCAAGTTAGAGTAATTTAACACACAGTGGTTACAATATGAGCTGTGAGACGAGAACGATACATGCTTACAATTAATATTGAATTTGATCCAGCCTGCTTCCATATAGAAAAACCAACTCTGTGTCCACAGCTAAAGGAGCTGATGAGACACAGAGGGTAGATTAAAGATATTATTGAATAAGAGAAATAAATACGTAAAAGGAAGATTGAGGAATATTGAATTATCTGAATGTGAACAGCGCCATCTACCGGGAAAAAGGTGAAGCTGGAAGCAGACTGGTATTACACATGTGGGACTAAGTGGTCCCCACATTACCCCCCTCCTAAGACTGGAAGTCGGAGAAATGTCGTGGAACGTGGACGTGACGACCTGAGCGAGTGGTGCGAGTCGGTGGTGTCGGCACGACGTCAGTGGCAGGAAGTGGTGAGGAGACTTTCTCCTGAGGTTTATCTTGAGCAGGATGCTGATGCGGGGGGTTGATCGTAGACTGGTGAGACGGTTCGTCTGTACTGGCATTAATGTAGGCCGGCTTGACCCTGTCCATTGACACAGTAACCGCACGACCGCGGCTTGAAATCGTAACTGTTTTGTCGGTGCGACTTAACACAGGGAATGGTCCCGCATAAGGACGTTCGAGGGAAGCACGGACGTGGTCTTGTCTCACGAAAACGTGCGTGGCCTTGGCAAGGTCTTGTGGGATGAATGTTTGATGAGCCCCGTGTCTCTTGACGCGAGTGGGGCGTAGTGAGTCGAATTTCCTTCGAAGTGAGATGAGAGTGTCCGCCGGACTCTGATTTGAAGGAGGAGTTGTCAGCATCTGTCCTGGTAGTCTTAATGGTTCACCATAGACCATGTCCACAGCTAAAGGAGCTGATGAGACACAGAGGGTAGATTAAAGATATTATTGAATAAGAGAAATAAATACGTAAAAGGAAGATTGAGGAATATTGAATTATCTGAATGTGAACAGCGCCATCTACCGGGAAAAAGGTGAAGCTGGAAGCAGACTGGTATTACACATGTGGGACTAAGTGGTCCCCACAGGTCCATTCCAATTTCACAAAGAAAACCACTGATTTCATCAATATTAATGCTTGAGTAATATTCTATGAGGCACCTTTTATTTTTAATCAATTATTAAAGTCTATGCAGTAATACACCTGGACAATAGTTGAAGCGTTTTTGTTAATAATATTTCAAATGTATTGAAAGAGTTTATGCTACGCACCTTATGATATCTTAGTGTCAAATAAGCTACACTGGCGGAGGTTTAACCTAGCACTCAATTAAAACTGTACAAAGTTAATAATGATAATAAAGTTATGATAATTGCGAAGTTTTTGGCGGTAAATATTGGTTCTCTAGTGTACTTTCATCTTTGCCCTTGAAAGATGCTGCATTGCGCAGGCGAGTACTGACGTCACTAGCAGAACACTAATCAGCCGAAGGTCTTCTGTTCTTCTTTGCGAACCAGTCACCTAGCAAAGTGAGTTTAATCTGTAAATATCTAGCTAGCGACATTCCATCGGGTATTTACTACTTTGTTAACGATAAGTACTAACCTTTGATTTTCCAAAAACCCTTACATTCCTCATGATTATTCCCTTTTATTCCCATAATCTTAGCTCTCAAAAGATATCGGCATAAAAAAATAAAAAATTGTCGGCCATTTTTTTTCACCAAGACAAATCTTCTATGTTTTCTTGTTTAACAGGCTTATAATGCTTTATTAGTGACTGTCTCATAAATTTTTAGTAATTGTACTGTTAGATGGCTCTGTAATTGTGCTTCTAGGGTATTTTTATTGGCCACAAATGTTAGTATTATAAAATTGTGTTGTCTGCTAGTTTTCATATTTTCAAGTAGTATATGGCAGATTTCATTGTTGCAGGGTCAAATACACATTATAAAAATGTTCACCTGCTCAAGACTGCTTGCCCCATCCGCAAGAGCCACCGTAAGTTTTTAATTTATCTTAATATTTTCTACTTTGCCGGTTGTCTTGCCGGATTCAAAAAGTTACTTCGGCTTCCCCACCTAAGCTAGTCAGGCGGGTATTCTTAATTATAATGATCTCCTGTGCCTACGAAAAGCTCGGCGATTTGCCTTAAAGTTTAGTTTTGTAATTTTTCCTGTTATTTAACTATTTTAGTACATCAGAAGACATGATCATTGGAATCATGTTATCCTAAATCGAAGGTCAGAGGGTCATTCCTTCCCCATCTATAGTTGCTAGTTGCAGGATTGTTATTATTTCCAACTTGTTTAAAAGTTCCTGTTAGCTTAAATGTAGTATCGCGACTGATTGAAAAAAAAATGGGGCCCTGCCCTTCTGGTACGAAATGGCCCCTCAAAGAGAGGCGCCACTAACTGATATCACGTAACGGTAAACCGGTTTTAGGCTTTAGCACCTTTTCCCTTAACTGAAGCAATTGTAAAATGTTAAGATATATGAGATGTTATCAAGTTCCACTGTCCTGCCTTGGAATGCAATAGCAATTCTTTCAATGTACTTCTAATACTTTCAGCTGGTCTCTGCTACCCGAAGCTACCTTCGGCCCGTTTCCAGCTCGGTGTTCACGACCCCCATCACACAAGGAAATAACACTTCCCTTGTTAGCAACACCTCAAGTTTGGTAAGTTCAACGTACAAATGAAATCCAGAGCAGATTGGCTATTGTGCCAGATATATTTGTTTTTCAAAAACTTTGAAAGGAGCACAAGCCATGATATGGCAACGGTAGCCGTCGGGGCCAGATTTTCGGTAAAATGTATAATTATTATTCAATGCTCTTCTTCGGATTTGCTATAACGGGTGAAATTGTAAAATCATTGCCGATATGCTCATTTTCATGATGACACCGTAGATCCTACCGCCCACTCGCTATTAGCGAGATATAACTTGATGAATTATTTTAGCATAAAGCATTCCCGTAGTGCTTCCCCATGACGACCAAACCTTTCTGAAGCGTAAATCTCATTGAGCCATTGAAAAAAAATGTATCTTAGACGTACTGAACGATCAGTGATTTGGTTTAACACGGCAGTTATGTCTTGTTTTAATGTGTATGGAAAAAAATATTGCCAAGTCCATCAGATGCTCTACAGACTGGAAAAGCTCCCTTGGTTATTTAATTTATTAAGATGCGTCATGATTGAGCTCAGTATAGGTATCCAAAGCCTACGTCTAAAAATCACTTATGATATTCCAGGCGCCCCTGAACAGGAGCTTTCAGACTTCAGCTGTTTCCCGGGATATCGACTCCGCCGCTAAGTTTATCGGCGCTGGTGCTGCCACGGTCGGAGTAGCAGGCTCAGGTACTAAATTGTTTACTTTATGAAAAAACAATGGGGGGTCAAAAGCATGGGGTGTCGTTTGCTTGTCACTCTGTAATAATTGTAATGGAATGCATAATTTTAACACATCGAAAACTAAATCATGCTGCAAATCTCATCATATATAAATTAACCAGCAAGAAAATCATTTTTTTTCGACTACTCGAAATCATTTTTCATATATAAGGCATTTGAAATATTAGCAGTTTTATGACTGAAAATAGGCCTTCATGCTCGAGAGTTCAACTGCCATAATTAACTAATGTACACACCCTCTACTCACATTGGTAACCAAATACTGCATCTAAAAAATTTCCTGGCCCAGAGTCAAGTCTCAAAGGTCACGCATTGGGGACACATTTGAATCATGCCAAAAATGAGGGGAGCTATTCATGTATAACGAAGTAACCGAAGGTCAGTTAATGGTTATGGCATGCTATAAAAAAAGATCAACTAGAACCTTTACTATTAATTTTCGGGAAAAGTAAATAGTAGCAGCAGCCCTATTTTATTTTTTTATTTTTTCAAATAAATGAAAACTGAGCTGTGTAAATTGTATTATGCAGTATCTTAGTGTACGATATCCTAATTTAAAGTTCCATAGTAAACTGCGGATCGTCTCTGAAAAAACTGCACTCATTGCCTCTGTCTGGCCGATATTTGGTAGTTTGCTTTCGTTGCATGAATTTGAACAATTAAAATTGAAATCAAAATTATATTAATGCGAGGCCAAACAAATTAATTACCTTTAATAATTGGCATTAGGTTTTATGTTATCTGTTTTTGGTGGCAAAGCGAAATATGCCCTTTTGGCTTTTATGCAACCGAGTCGGACTAGAAGGATAAATATGTCCTTGTAAGGGGTTACGTATGGGCCATGGGGACAAAACCAACTTAAATGAAAGTCCTTATAGCTTCTGCAAACTAAACTAGAATAACACATTACTTCATTGAAGGCAGTGCACAATTTTTTATTATTACCGGCAGCACTGTACATGAGCAGGCTCTTCTTTAGATTTCTATATCTTGTGCCGCCGTTAAATGATCTTCTCTCAAATCGTCACATTTGTAATACTTATAGTTATCATTCTTTTAATTTTACCATCCAAACTTCCTCAGGTCAGAAAATAGGAAGTATAAAAAAAAATAGTGAAGAAACTCTATTAAAGAAGAAATGATGCGTTCGAGAGGGTCTCTCCAAAAATTGCCACTTTTTTTTATTAACTTCGATTGTCTTAAAAAATTGAATTCGTCCGAGTTGTTGATAACTATTTTATACATTATTTTGAATTACATTTTGGCAAAGCTGTGGTTTTGTGTCTCTTCCGGTTTACACCAAAATTTAAAAATTCTCTATTAGTATAAAATCTATAACTTCCATGAATACTTAATATGTTTTGTGCCTCTTGATGTGAGGACAAATGATGTGTTAGCAGATTTTGGAGTGACTCCTCTGATTTTGTCTTGAATATTAAGAATTATTAAGCAAAATTTCATTTAAATAATGATGTCAGTTTAGCCGTTTGCGGCCGCATGATTTGTTTATTTGTGCACACCCTATTGCTAACTGTTTGCCTTGTCTACCCTTCGGTTCCAGGTCTTGGTATTGGTGCTGTTTTTGGCTGTTTGATAATCGGATACTCTCGGAACCCTTCGCTGAAACAGCAACTCTTCTCTTATGCTATCCTTGGCTTTGCACTTAGTGAAGCTATGGGTCTCTTCTGCCTCATGATTGCTTTTGTCATGCTGTTTGCTCTTTAGAATTTAGCAGTTTCTGTTGCGTGTGCATTCTTTGTACAAAGGTTTTTTTTTCATTTTTCTCCCTATTACACATTACTCTTCCTTCTTTTTTCTCTGTCGTTTTTGTTTTAGTGTAACTTATAGCTAACGTTTCTGGTGAGTATTATTGTGGTTAATAAATTTAGTTTAACATAAATGACATCAAATCAGGGGTATTAGCAAATTGTACTCTCAAAGTATGCTAGCTGCACAAGATATGCCGTTCACCAAAGATGAATTTTGGAAGACAACGCATGTTATGTGTAAACAGCCAACCTAAATTTGTACTCTTATGGTAGATCCCATGATAGATTGAAAAGTCTCCGTGAGGTATAAATAAATAAGAACGTTTTTTGTTCTATTAGTAAGCCAACCTAGCGGAGTTAAGGCTATAAAGCCCTCTCTTGCACTCAACTAGGAAACACCTTTCGTGTGAAAGTCAGAGTCCGTACCACTACTCTACATGTCCTGACTGGACGGTACCGCCACGCAGCTAGGCGCGTTTCAATACATGCCGCGCAATATGCTCAACCGAGACTTCAAGTGATCGTGGGACTCACCTTTATAATCCATTGAAATCGCTGTAGTGCTTTGAACATACCGATATGATTTTGCTACTGCTTCTGAATTGATTTATTTTTTAGATACTAATAATGGTAAGGTGCTATGTACTGTAAAGGTGTTTGGAAGGTGGAGGTTGAATGTATTGTTTTGGCGCGGCAGTCTTTCTAGGTGTTCATTTATGTACAACGTCAATCCTTAGCCTGGACACAAATCGCGTCTGACGTGGTAGAGTATAATAATGTTATTGTTGTTTTCGTTAAATTTTGCATTGGGAAACTAGGTTAGTCTAAGCTAGGTCGACGCGCATTAAAATGAAACTAGGTAGGCTAGTTGGTTACAACTGACCAAGATTTCTCTCATAGTAGCTGTAGATCTTGTACTTAACCGTCTTCTTTAGTCTGACATATCTTTAAGCGACTCCAACCAAATGCTATTTTTTTAACACTAGAATGTAAAACAAGCTTATTCAAGTGATTCTCAGGTCAGGACATATAGATCAGTGGTAAGGACTCGACTTTCACCCGCTAGGTTGTTGGTTCGAGTCCCACACATGCTACATTTTCTGGCCATGCTTCGGAGGGCATATAAAGCAGGCGGTCCCGGGCCTTCCTAGTTGAGTGTAAGAGAGGGCTTTAGAGCCCTAACTCCGCTAGGTTGGCTTAGTAATAAAACAAGTCATTATTTATTTATGATTGATCATGCTTTTGGAACCGCTCATACAACAAAGCTATAATTTACGTAGGAAATAAGAGGCTTGATTGCCAACAACTGTGCGTTGTCTTGTACCTTTTACCTCATTAGGTACTACTAGAGTTCTATTTAGGAGAGATAGGGCATTCCCTCCCGCCAAGGTTTTTTTTTTTTAATTCCTGGTGTCACCTGCTGCCACGTCTTCATCGACCACGCAGAGCGCATCTTTCTGCCACTACGGGATTTGTTATTGCTTGAAAGAGCCCTTGGTTCAAGAAGATGTGGCAGGTGACACTAGGAAAAAAAAATTCCTTAGCGGCAGCGAATGTCCCATACCCTCATATGGAACTCTAGTTACTACTTGTTCTTCCAGTAAGTTTACTTATGAAACTTGTTATGCGTTTTCCGACCATGATTCGGAGGGCATATTAAGATCGTGGTCCTGGGCCAACCTTGAGTATTCTAGTAATAGTGTAAGAGAGTTCAGAGGGCTATATGGTCCATCTGGTTGATTCAGTAATGGAATAGAAATTCATTATCTACTCTAAAAGTTAATATAACCTAGTTCCTTGAAAAAAAGTTGCGTTAGGACCACAGTAGGTGAAGGCTATTTCGCTTATTTTGTAAGTTGGATAACCTTGCGTTAGGGTCAAAATGCTAATTATTGACTTGGTCGTGGCATTAGATAAGATCGCACAGTTTCCGCGAATATTTAAACTAGGCTACACAATGGTAGCCTCTGTGGACACAGACTATAATTAATTACTTCAAAGTGAGGTTTTATTATTTGCTTATTATCCTTCTCCAGATTCAGCACCTAGCTGGACGAAAGGTATGCCACTTATTCTGTATTTTTCTGTCAACCTCCCAAGCTGGCTATACTGCAGTTATTGGCGGCTATGGTTGCTACTAATTTAGTCTAATACCACGTACAACGTAAACATTATTTGCAATTTTTGTGGTAGGTTATTTGTTTTCTTCTAAGATCAGTACCTAAATTATTTCAAATTGAATTGATAGGCAGTTAGAATTTATATGACACCTATATGAATTTTTGCAGTCGCCTATGGTTTTTAACGAATACCGTATCCTAGTCTAAATGAGGAGCTTGGTTACAAACGTGGCCAACTCCATTTTTTTACAAAATGGGGTTTTGATCCGATCTTGCAGAAAATTTTTTATGTCCACCTGCACGTTGTAAAATAAAGTGACAAAAGCAGCCAGATTGCGCACAGAAGCGCTGAGAAGTTTGGGGTTAGCTATAAACTTAATGCAATTTTCAACAGAAAATCCGCTCTCCTGAAAAATTCTAAAACTTGGAGTTGGCCATGTTTGTAAACAGCCTCCTCAAATGTCTTAATTTTTATTACATTCTTCGTGGTTTTAAAATTTCTATTTTTAATTTCTTGTCACAGGAAGTACATAGGTAATCTTTTACGTAGCGAGGGTTTGTGTCCAGTTGCCTGCCTACAATAATTTGTATTGAACAATATATTGAGAATAACATCCTGATAATCGCGGAATGTAAATTAAGTATGCTAAGCCCAGTTCTCATGAAGTTATAATTAGTACATCAAGTTTTTAAAAATATAAAATTTACTACCTTCCACCTTCCAATTGAAACTCGGCAATGTTGGGAAAATGGGAAATGTATAGAATTACTTTATCAACCAAACAACTACTATTTCGTAAAATTTCGTAAAATGAAATAAATTAAGTGAAAGTGATATGCTTTGCCTCTCCATAAGTTAATAATGAGCGTTTTTTGCGGGGGGGGGGGGGGGGGGGGAATTGACCACTCAGAAGCGGGTATTTTTACGTATTGTTTTATTTTTATTTCATGCGTCGGTTATTCTTCATTTGTGGAGTAAGAAATGATGTGATTTTTGTTTTAATGAGACTATTATGTATATACTTAACTTATCTATTATAAATTAAGTTATAATATGGTAGACATCAATAATCTCTACCATATTAAAACCTTAGACTATTTATAATAGATAAGTTAAGTATCTACATAAATTATGTATGTATTTTTGTATTATGTAACATAATAGTCTTAAAACGAAAATCTCATCATTTTTTACAGCACAAATGAAGAAAATATGACACGTGGAATACACGCCTATGCACGTTGTCCATTGAGTTGTTTGGACCACTTTCGTATAGGAAGCTGCTTGCGGCAAACCAATCAAAATATTTGATTTTAACGTAATTTCTCCACATTTTGGATTTCTACACGAGAGGTTCATCCATTGGTAGAGAACTTAAAATTGTTGAAAAGATAAAACGCAGCTGATCCGCAATAAAATATATTAACTGTGACCGGTTTCGGTCATCCAGCTGCGTTTAATCTTCAACAATTTTAAGTATGATGAAGTTCCTCGAAGTCACTATGGAGAATCTCACTATGATTGGTAGAGAAGCCCAATAGATATCAGCATTTCCCAATTTCGCTTGCCTGCATTGATTGGTCTAATAAAGTATTTAACTGTTTACAGGAGCTGGTATCGGAACAGTGTTCGGCTCCCTCATCATCGGCTATGCACGAAACCCCTCTCTCAAGCAACAACTCTTCTCCTACGCTATTCTTGGATTCGCCTTGTCCGAAGCCATGGGTCTTTTCTGTCTCATGATGGCCTTCCTTCTGCTCTTCGCCTTCTAAGCGGGCAGCATTTAGTCGCGGACACGGCGGTCTCCTGAAGCTTACCGCGGACCTGGGATGGCACTAATGGGGCAGTACCTTCTCAGGTCCCCTTCGCTCCGAACGAAACCCCCTTCTTTTCGTAGGAACCTAAGTTATAAATTTTTTATCACTTAGGCGTGACTTTTATTATCGATGGTTGAATCAAGACGGGAGCTAAATATTATTTCCATTCTCCAATCATAAGGAGACATACAATTAGGTATTATTGCAAGTATTGACCCTAAGGTGGCAATAAGTTCTACGTTAAACTGATTTTGTGAAGGCCGTTTCCGTCGGGTAATGAACACATGTGTACGGCCGTGTAATTGTTTTTCTTTTCATGTCGTGATATGTGTTCATTTTATTATTAAAGCTTTAGGAAATTATAAACCATTAGTTGTCCAATGAGTTTATTTATCATAGCTCCTAGATCCAGATCTTATTTAAAAAATTGGTTGTTTGCAAAGTTGGTTTACGAACGATAGTTTAACGTGACAACGTCATAACAACAAAAATTAATAAATAAATAAATTGTTGCAATGAAAACCACGCTAAGATGCGGCCTAACTGATGAGCGTCACACTTTTCGTGCATGCACCCAGTGTTCCAGCCAGCGCTCATCGATTTATTAGACGTTGTCACAGCAGAACCTTTTAATGTAGTTCATTTATAGCAGTAATAGTTACAGTAATAGTAGAAACAGTTGAGATCGGATCATGTGTCATTTGCTTAGAATCTATAAGATAGCTTTCGTTGGCTGACAAACTATTTTGAAATCTCATACATAAAATAGGACTCGTCCCTCTTACTACGCAAAATCAACATTGACTGCTTAACAAGGGGCCAAGACTCCATAATTAGTAGTAGTATTAGTTTAGGGGGGGGGGGTCAATTGGTTTCCACGATGCGGCTATGTAGTGTACATGAAACCCCTTATGTTGTCATGTCCCTGCAAGCTGCAACAAAACTAGTGACTAGTTGAAAAGTCCAATTTAGTTACCCGGGAAGTACGGTACCCAATTCATCATTTACACATTCCTTTTCAACTCAACCAGGTTTAAATTTCAAAGCAATATAGTCTATATAGTTAAATTATATTGATTTGTAATTCCTGAACATTTGAGATTACACATAATTTACAACATTCCTGTTATCTTCTGCATAAGCACTTTTGTGCAGGCGCCTTTTAGCTAAGCCCATAATAATAATACCAGGCCTACCTACTACCAATTTTATTTTAAATGAATGGTCGTGCATCGTGCCATCTTATCTTCTGCAGCTCCCACTATAGGATAATTAAATTAAAAATTACGAATGAATGTTATATATTTATTATGTACAGTATATACTGTAGGTACGCCTACTAATAAAAAGTTATGGCTCGGTAGGCTATGTGTACTTAGTCATTAATAAATAATATATTGCAGTAGGCCTATTATATGGTAGCCTATATAACACTGAAGTTAATCTGACTTTAACTTAGGTTGAAGAGGTAATCTAAATAAATAAGGACTTTTTTGTTGTATTACTAAGCCAACCTAGCGGAGTTAGGGCTATAAAGCCCTCTCTTACACTCAACTAGGAAGACCCGGGACCGCCTGCTTTACATGCCCTTGTAGATAGTGTCGGACTCGAACCGACAACCTTTCGGGTGAAAGTCAGAGTCCGTACCACTACTCTACATGTCTCATTGTTGTAACCGAAATTAGAGAATTTTAAGAAAACTGAACTTGATGGGATTCGAACCCACGATCTATGCCTATCGCTGGTCCAGTACTCCTGCAGCCTGATCATAGCGATTATAATACCGGCATTTATTTAATACCAGGGGATTAATATCATCGCCATGATCAGGCTGCTGATCCTGTAATTTCGGTTTAATTCATCCATATAGTCAATATTTAATAAATTAACTGCTTTGATTGTTGCCAATCAAATGTGCATTGCTGGAACGCACTGCAGCTGTATTGTACAACAAATAAAACCGCCTCAGGATCTAAAAATTACGAGAAGTCGTCGAAATCGATGGTCCAACATTCTTACATTCCGAGCCAGAGACCAGAACTAACTGTTCAGTTCCTCCAAGTAGGTACTGGATTCTAATGCCGCGATGACGTCACAGGCACTGTACTCTAACTAAAAACCTTAAAACCAGCTTCGAGAGCCTAGTCATCCATCTTCTTACAATGTGCCCTTCTTATCTAATTTTCAAAACGGCAATGTGCACTTCTTTGCTTGCTGATGGAGGAATGTAAGATGAAAGACCTACGTGTGGTCAGGAGAAGGAGGAGAGGTACAGGTTGCGCGTCGTTTAGGTGCGGCCACCTTTCTCCAATGGGGGATGGAGTATTGCCTCCAGTTCATATCAGCCGTTGTCTGTAGTGTGTGTGAATTTTGTGGTACGACCAGTTTTCGTGGGTTTAATTAGTGTTTTTGTGTCATTTTTATAGCTTTTAAGGATTATCCTCGGATTTCCCGCCCTTTCTTATGATGCATTATAACTTAGTTGCGCCAAATTTGATCAAATTGCAAGATGTCATTTGTCCTGACTCATGACTGAAACCAATATACAATATATACGTATACAATTTCAGCATTTAAATTAAGCTATTTAAAATTATATTTCAATGTAAATTGGGATTTTAAGCTGTCTGTAACCTAACATGGAAGTAGGCTACAGTAATGGGGAGTTTCAATTCCAAATTAAATTAAAAACTGCTGGCAGTTCTTAAATTTTAAAAACTGGCCATCGACGGTTCTGGCCTATGGACCGTGGTCCTACGAAGGATTCCGTTTCAGGGCCGCTCCAACTCCCAGTCTACCACCGAGAACATGTTTGTACACATAGTTTTCTGTATGAAGCGCTGGATAAAATAAATAAATAAATTACATTTTCAGTAGTCTTGCTTAGTAGGGGAGGGGGTAGTTGTACCTACTGTATAATCCTAAAGCTCAAAACACCTTAAATTAACCTACTGTAGTCCCATTTGCTAGTGACATTAACCATGGCAATTGACTATAGCCTACATTGCATTGTCTCCATGAAATGTTGGAACCTATATTTACAGCCCAGTGATGAGAGTTTTTGAGATAAATCTAAGTGTAATCCTTCCTCATTCATTTTTCTAACTGGATGTGAGTTTTATGACGCTGTTGTGAGTATATAGGGTAGGTTAAATGAGGGAGGCCCAGACCGACCATGCATAGCGAAGGCACCCTAAAATTGGTAGGCTGCACCTGGCTATAAGTGCTTTAATAGGTATTGTGTAAAATCCCTTTGACCCTTCACTCATTTAAACAAACCACACAAAGCAGTACATCAGCCTATTGTCAAGCATATACAGAAACTTGCTTCGGAAGCCGGCCCTTGTATAATTATAATCACCTTGTAAAAAAAAAACTGCTCGAACTTTCACTATCATAAGACAGAAAATAATAATTCCTACTGAAACCAAAGTGTCAATTTCACTAGGCCTATGAAGTTTTTTTTTTTTTTTTTTTTTTTTTTTTAACAAATACAAACAATTCAATGAATGTATCCGATTGACCGCTTCAGTCGCCTCACTTAGTTACCTAATAGGTACTTGTGTCGAGTTACGACACGTCTCCGATCGCATGGCGTACAAGCAAGCTACCACCTGGCCATCGAAGTGGGCGGATCTAGCATTTTTAACGGGGAGGGGGGGGGGGCAAGTTTTTAAACTTACCTCATAATTTCTCTTTTAGGGTACATTTGGTAAAAAATAAAGCTCATTCTGGCTAGTGTTTGGTCATCGTTTTGTGGGGATGGGGTGGCCTCTTAAATCCGCCAATGCGCAACCTTGAAGACAGTCAAAACGAGCGACGATCGTGGTGTGACCCAAGTCAGTGCCGTGCCCAGGAGGCTGGAGTGAGATGACCACAGGGGTTCAAGCCTTATCGTACATACTGCCCGCTTACTGACTTGGAGCAACCTGCGGTCCGAGCAATTTGAACCCAGTGAGCCCTATTTCTGCTATATCCCATGGTTTAAATGACCGCGCGTACCTGTAACCTTGAACCTGTCTGAAAACAAACTTTTGTTGGTCAGATGAGAGTTGGCAATCGTGAGAGACGGTTGTTGGGTGACTTCCCGTGGTAAGGCATACGAGAGACCACAGCGAACCAAAAATTGAACTAAGTTCAGCTACTCGAGGCAAGAAAAGTGTAACCCGAAGTGAAATACCTAGCCCTTGGTTTAGAAAAATGGTAGTGAAAAAAGAAATAGTACTTGCATACACAGAAATGTACCTACCTCGAGTTTACCTAAATCACATGTCAACAAGATTTGGAAAAATTCAAATTTGTGTTGATTCATCTCCTTGCCACTGGTATCATTTTAGAAATTTAGCACCGGAAGTTATATTACAGCCTCATGCAGGAACTATGCACTATTGCTGTAAATATAGGCGTTTAGTAGACTACGGGAGACATAATAAACCGTAGTCATGGCCGTGAAAGTTCTATTGAAACCCAGAAAGAAGAAGGTCCCAACCTTCAATGAGTCTACCGTACCGTCCGTACCTAAATATTTGACACATACCGTATTAGTGATATTACACATATTTAGGAAGAGATTGCGCATAGCCTCTGAAGTACTATTATTAAACGTGAATGGAATAAGATTGGATGAGCAAGTTATCTTAGAACATGGGGAAAAATATTGGAATCGCTATATTCTAGGTTCCTCCTCTTCAAGGATAAACCCTTTCTTTGCAATTTAATGCCAATTCCAAAACAATGCCCAACATTTCAACACTGAATGCAATCATTGTTTTCTAATAATGTGTTGGCCAATCAAATGTTTTTCCTTCAACAATACTCATAATCTCTGAATCATCAGGAGTCTGGACCCATCATATCGTACAAGCTTTCACTGCATGGTACCTCTCAACGTTGTCAGATTTAGTTTAGGTAATCATACACACAGTGGGCTCAGGCAATACTTGTACCAACAGTATGTTGCAACCGTCCAACTAGGGATGCTATTGATACAGCAGGTGAATTATGTAATACGGTTCAACGTATTGCTCGGATGATGTTATAAAAAAAGTTTATATGCTTTGTTTGTTTGTATTTTTTACCAACGTTTTCGCAGGTTCTCGGCGCTACCCAATTGGTTGCTGAGGGCCAGACAAACTTATTTGTGAACGTAGATGCAGTGGCCGTTCAAAGTACATAATGCAATGCAATAAAAACTTACATGGATATACTGTATATTATATGTGGATTCAAGATTTAAGGCACTTCATTTTACATGCTAGGATTTTCTCTTCATAGGCTACTACAGCATACAGATTGTAGATGCAACCCTTACTTTATATTTTTCTTCTATATTTATATACTATTAAAGTATATTATATACTGTTAAAGTCAGTTTTTATTAATCAAACCTTCGATATCAGGTATGGCGCGGTAATTACGTTAAAATAGCATGTTATATTTGTGGAAACACAAAATATAAACAGGAAACATACCAGGTATTGAATTTATGAATGAAGAGTCCCTTACTGGTTGATAGGCAGTCTATTGCCATGGTTAATATTGACATATAACATTCAGCCTATTGCTGAATATACCGCCATAATTTTATATTACAGTATGGTATATACAAGGTACAATTGCACAGGTTACCCATTAGGTTTTTTACAATTGCAGAGATTTGCTTATTAAACATGTGGTGTGATACGTAGTGATTCCGTGTGTTTCTAAATGGTACAATTAATTGGATAGCAGTGATTACTTCAACTACCATCATGCTCCAGCCGAGGAGGATCTGCGTATTTTTCCTTATTTACTTCGTTTTAGGTAAGTACAACCATCAATTTCTCAAATTATTCAATCTCAATTGGGGCAATAAAAAAACCTATTGAGCTTAAGAGAACATGCTGGCCTATACGTAGAAAATAAACACCCCAAAATTTGTTGTTTTTATTGACTTTTTATTTTTCATTTAATTAACAAGCAAGTTTTTAAAGATTTGGCTGATATAAGTTGTAAAAGACTATACTTCGTGCATCTTAAAATAGGAAATAATATACATTTTTGGCCCCTTAGTTCTTTCATAAAAACCATTGGGGACTTAAATTTTGGGTAAAATATAATTTTTGTAGAAACTACAAGACCGAAACGTAAATATTCCCGATAATTTAATTTTGGGGGGCCAATTTTCTAGCACAAGGCTTACATCCCACAAATGTCACTAGATCATGGAAGCTTACACAGTCAATATTTGTTCCAGTATACAGGTACCTATACTGTATGGTCGGTGGTCGTTGGGAATTCTGAATTCCTAAAAATAAAATAAATGAAGTTGAAGATTGTTGCTGACTGCTCAGTATAGGCTATTGAGAATCACAATTTGAAATATTCACTTTAAATTCTAAACTACTGTATACTGGTGGTTTTAATCCTAGCCTGGAATTAAAAATGTATTATAATTTATATACTAATTATATAATTTTGGTATGGAAAGTGCTATTCAAAAAGCTTTTGTCTACATTTTTAACCCCAGGAAATAATACTAAGGGCCATAGTAGGCCTGCAGGCATTGAAACGAACGTAACACCGAATTTTTTCGATATTGTTAGTGTACCTAGTATACTTATGGAAGTATTGGAGTAAACTAAGTTTTTCGTTTGTTTCATAGTCCGTTAGTAGGCTTGCCGTCATATGTATGTGTGCATACTTTAGAGCATTCAATGAGTATTTAATTTACTTCTCGGTTTCGGCAATATTAGCCTATCAGTATAAAGTATGTCAGCAATACAGGTATAAAAAGTAAGTAGCAAGTTTAGTTTGTTAATTAAGTTAGTTTTGACTCTTTCTTATCAAACATTCTTTCCAGAAATTTCATGTAACGACGAGCAGAAATATAACGCAATATATTCTTATTCCATACATGATACAACTCGAACATTCTTCATGCATGTAAGGTACACCAGGTACATTGCGCCTTGCATAATATTTTCATGCATCTTGGCAATAAAGTTAACTGTAGCGCGAAGTTGAGCTGGTGAGGAAGCCACTGCATTAGTTAATTTTATATTCCCGGTGTGTTTGGTCTAGAGGACGCGTCCTTGTCGAATAAAAAGCAAGGCACTGGGTACCTAATAAGAACTGGTGCAGTAGGAAGTCCCCCGCGTTGCCTGACGAGCTGGCCATAACCAGGGTGTGGTCCACCTCAAGGTACCTCTGATATTTATGGTACTTGATCGATTTCTCCGAGTCACTCTTGGGGAACGCCCCATAAGATCCGCGAACAAGTGATTGTTGAGACATGGGAACAGGTATATCAAATGGTGTGGACAAGGGTTAGGTTCGAAAATTAGTGAGAGTTGTGATAAAATTTCCAAAATACAATATTATTGTCGAAATCTACATTAATTCAGCTCTGACCAAGGTCCAGATTTGAAGAACAATGTACCGATACCATTTTATGGACACCGATATCATTGTTTAAAAAAACTATATGTACACTAAATGGGCTATTTCCATTGAAAATAAAATTTCACTTCCTCACCGATCGCAATGAGTCCTATCAACACGAACAAAATCAAACACAGTACCTCCAAGGGTGCGGCATCCATCATCGCATGAAAAGTCTCGGTAAGAAATACTTCACAGGTAGATGTGCTTTACCGATACCTTACAGGAGGTTGTGGGACCCCGGGCCCTAGGCGTGTGCCTATCATTGCCAATTCAGCCATCACACTCCGCAACTGCCAACTATAAATAAGTAAATAAATAAATAAGGACTTTTTGTTCTATTACTAAGCCAACCTAGCGGAGTTAGGGCTATAAAGCCCTCTCTTACACACAACTAGGAAGGCCCGGGACCGCCTGCTTTACATGCCCTCCGAAGCATGGCCAGAAACTACTATAGAACATACCTGTCAGTCAGGGCATGCTGAGTAGTGGTACAGACTCCAATTTTCACCCGAAAGGATGTTGGTTCGTGTCCCACACTTGCTACATTTTCTGGCCATGCTTCGGAGGGCATGTAAAGCAGGCGGTCCCGGGTCTTCCTATAGTTCCGTGTAAGAGAGGGCTTTATAGCCCTAACTCCACTAGGTTGGCTTAGTAATAGAACGAAAAGTCAATATTTTATACCTACATTGGGTGTACATGCCTGACCGTCTGAAGGATCCGATAAACCTTCGAGTGAGCCAAATGGATGTTTCATGGAGATGTATCTCCCGCCAATCATAGTATATCAGCTCTCAGAACTCTTGTCAGCTATTGTATAGTTCCGCGATTCTTAAACTGGGGGTCGCAACCCCCAGTATGCTAAAGAATTATGCCTATTGTTGGTACTACTGAGAAGGAAGTTGTGGTCCAAGGTTTGCAGTGGGTTTCTGTTTTTGGTTATAATAGTAACCATTGTGGAAAATCCGGCTTCACAATGGTATGAGCCATGAGGTATGATGTACTTTTCAGTACTAGACTAAGCCGGAAAAAAAAGTTTAAGCACCACTGGCATTAACGCGCTCGTTAATACCAGTTAATAAGTTCCAAGTTCCAGTTAATAAGTTCCAACACCCGCCCGTCTGTTGCTAGTCTTTAAATTGCAGAGCTAAAATGTTAAATACTGTTTTAAAATAATCAGTCCGTCTGAGCCTGACATATTTTTAATACAGTATTATTGAATGTAGCCTATCAGTCCACGATAGTTAATTTTTTTTTACAAATATTTAATTTAAACTATCGTTGATATACAGTATGTACAGTTAGGTGTAAAAGAAGGCCATAGGCCCTAATCTCGCTGCACCTACATTTTTTTCAAGAAATACTTTATTATTATTATTACAGAGTGATTATTACCAGAGTGAGTACTCTATAATGGTTTATTACTATTAATTATTATTTAAATTTTATATCTTGCAGTGCCACTGCACTAAGATCGCTCGGTAAGCGGAAGCTTGAGCGTGATAATTATACTTAATAACAAATTGTTTTTTTTCAATAGATGCACCTTGTCCGGGGTTACTGGTCAAGGAAAAAAGTGAATTGAAATGACATATTATATGATACTGCCATTAATTTAACTTATAAATAAATAAATATTGACTGTTGTGTTCTATTACTAAGCCAACCTAGCGGAGTTAGGGCTATAAGCCCTCTCTTGCACTCAACTAGGAAAGTCTGGGACCGCCTGCTTTACATGCCCTCCGAAGCATGGCCAGAAAATGTAGCATGTGTGGGACTCGAACCAACAACCATTCGGGTGAAAGTCGGAGTCTGTGCGACTACTCTACATGTCCTGACTGACTTATATATGTAGGTTGTGAAGGCAACCTCCTCTGAACATCCGGAGAAGAGAATTGCTGAAAATCTGGAGAGAGAGGGTCTTGAACACGTGATCCATGTCTTTCCGGGGCATCGTGTTGTAAACTACACTATCTGTTTTCTCCCCCCCCCCCTGTTATGATAATAATAATAGAAATAGTTACAGTAGACTTCTAATTGACACACCAACCGTAACTTGCGGATTGAAACGGGTAAACCACCACCACCACAGTAATCCAACACGCGTTCTCACGGAAAATAACAGGTGGATCAATGAAGAGATCAAGAAGTGGAAGGAGCAGGAAAAGAGCATGGCCTATACTAGTTTGTGGACTATACGTGGAAGTATTGTATAGAACCTGCCCATACGGGAATGGGACGAACCGTTGAAAGCGTCCACAATCAAAGCACGTCTTTCACAGCCTTTCATTTCCATTTCGATCCTCCGCGGTATAATTTGCCCTCGCCCTCGGCTGAAGCCTCTTTCATGCAGTGCTGTTATTGACGTTTCGGCATGGATGTTTTGAATGCATGTTTTTATGTGCTAAATTCGCTTTCACTAGTTAGCGTTGGAGGGCCTGCAATGTAAGTGTGACCTCTTTAATTGGCTTGTGGTTAGGAGAGATGGATCAGCACCATGCCGAATTAATGGTGGCAATAACATCGAAGAAAAGCAACAGAAAGATACGAAAATATACACCCATTCTAATTCACTAATTGAGGTCAAATTTCGCATACAATGAGATTTCATTAAGAGGATATGCTAAGTAGTTTTGGCACCCCAAAATTAAATACCGTACTTTTTATTTTTTATTTCATTCACTCAGCAAGTCATTAAAAATTTGGCTCACTTATGTTGTAGAAGACTACTTCGTGCATCATGTTAACGGGTATTTTTACTTTTCAGTTTTGTAGTTTTTCCAAAAATTCTAAATTACGCGACATTTTAGTCCCCACTGGTTTTTATGAAAGAACTAAGGCACCAAAAATGTAATATTTCCTATTATAGTATGCATGAAGTAGTCTTCTGCAACTTACATGAGCCAAATCTTTAATAACTTGATTTTATAATTAATTTAAAAAATAAAAAGTCAATAAAAACAACAAATTTTGGGGTGCAAATTTTCTTCATAGCATGTCCTCTTAATTAATATAGCCATACAATAAATGGAACTATCGTAAATATATTTCCATGTTATCGGAACAGATATAAAGTTATATTGTAGTAGAGACACAGTCCCTAAATTAATGATTGATACACATTATAATAAAAAGGTTCCTAAATTACTACTTTAACTACAACACATTTTTTGTCTATTTTTGACAAAGTTGATCAGCCTAAGCTATACGATCAGCTCTACTCATGAGATTATAATATTGAAGACAATGTAACAGTTTCATCTCAACGTTACACTGAAATTTGAAAGTTTCTACATTGTAATTCAAGTCAGATAAGAAGATACAATATAATAAGGTAGGTAGTTTAATGACCATGTATCGATAGAGGAAAATCACGCAATTCTTTGCAGGAAGCGTATTGTGTCGACCCCTGACTCTATTAGGCCTACTCCAGCTACCTATCGCATTACATAACTAACGTGTTTTATCTATGATACGACCAACTAGGTTACATATCTGAGTCTTGTTCCCCAAAGACCTAGAGGGTGAGAAGGTTTAGCTCGGTTGCTAAAACAAAATTACTACAATTAATGTGTTTTCAAGTTGGGCCACAAGTTACATATACAGAGTTATGCATTATAGGCTCCAGATTCTAGTCGGCTTATTTCGTCAGTCAGTAATTAGTATTGGCGATCATATACGGACCAGGCGAAATCGTGAAAATGTCACTTATGGAAAATTGAAAAATTATAAAATAAATTACCATAAGTACCTACTGTAAGTTAATAACGACTAAAATATGTCAAAATAATAGAATACTCTTAGACAATATTCAATTTGACCTATTGTATATTGTTCATAACGTTAATAAAAAGTTACCTATCCATAGTGTAATATTCTGATTTATTTTATTATCAATAACTCCCTTCCCAATAAAACTCTAAGGTGGGATAGCAAAAATTCACATAAGAGTAGCCTATATTCGGCAGCCTGATTTGTGCACTGCACAGACAAGGACATCAAAGGCATTTCCGGTCAGTGCAAAAGTCTACATCATGACATTATCACTCTTCAATATCTTGATATCCTCAAATGGAATCACGTTAAATAGGCTATTATAGCCTTGGCATATTGCACTGACACTAATGGCATAATAATGTAGGATATTGCCTCAAGATCAAGCTCTACTATAATAAATTACTGATGGGTTTTCTTTACTCAGCGAAACCAGGGTATAGTAGAAGTAAAGCCAGCTTATAAATAGATGAAGGTAGACATGAAGAAAACGGGGTTCGAAACCGAATCTTCACCTTACCGGGGTCAGCGCACCACTCCGGCAAGTTGGAGATTCGGGTTCGAACCCCCTTTTCCGTCAAATTTTTTATGTCTTCCTTTATCTAATTTCCCTGCCTGTAGTGGTTTTCTACAGAGTTAAATAGGTACTCATGTACCTCTAATTGTTGTTATATGACAACATACAAAATTGAGGTA
This sequence comes from Psococerastis gibbosa, assembly GCA_963971405.1. Taxonomy (NCBI): domain Eukaryota; kingdom Metazoa; phylum Arthropoda; class Insecta; order Psocodea; family Psocidae; genus Psococerastis; species Psococerastis gibbosa. The sequence goes on from OZ020485.1 coordinate 27,333,458, forward strand.
AAGCCAGCTTATATATACTCTTCACGATACCTGCGGTAGTAACCGAAATTAGAGGATATGGAAAAAACTGGACTTGGTGGAATTCAAAACCACGATCTACGCCTGCCCGCGCGCTGGACCAGCGGTTAAGACAACGCCCCGGTTAGTCGGAGACCGTGGGTTCGAAACTCACAGACCTGTTTGGTTACATGGCAGTTGTATAGCTTTGCTCACCTGTCTAGCAATACGAATTATGTCAGTAAGAGCATACGCATAGGATTTGGAGATTGCTGCACTTGTCGGGGCTTGTGGCCCAGCTGTTATGATGACGCCCCGGTTAGGCGTAGATCGTTGGTTCTAATTCCACCAAGCCCAGTTTTTTTCCATATCCTCTAATTTCGATTATGACGAGGAGTTAATCTAATGTCAGTGATATATACCAAATAATACTGCAATGTATACCTTCGGTAGAGTTATCAGAAGGTACCCCTAGGGAGGGAAACTCCCCGAAAAGTTCCTGGCTACGGCTTTGATTGTGAGCCGCAGGTGTAAACATTAAAATGGCCTGAAATTTCAACAAATTTTAATGATAAACTTCAAAACTTGGCATTACTTGGTGTTACTGTTTAATACAACCGCAAGATCAGGGGTTTAATTAAATTGCGATAACTCTTCTTGGTGTAGTTCATTTTTTAGTATTCTGGCTCACAGAAATAATATTCTAGTAAGACAGACACATCAGAAATTAAGCCAATTTTTCAGTTCAACATATATGTATATTTGCTTGTAAACTGAAACTTATGCCCAGAATTCCCAGCTTAACTTTTATTTTTTCTTTAAAAATGACATCCAGCCCAGTGAATGATTGTGATACAAGTTTGGCATTGCTTTAATTTTCTTGCCTTGTAGGCCAGATCCCAGAAAAGTGTGGCGGGCTACAGGTCTGTGATAGCTGCCTTAGAAACATCAGAGGCTCCGGTTAGTTACTGGAAGAGATTATTACCACGATTATAATAACGCCAGTGCTAGCTTGCAAACATTATGGCACACGCTGTGGTTAAATTACACCAGCAGGTGATAACATTCGTCCAATTTTCTGCTCTTCTGACCAGTTTAATTGGTCATTTGTCGCTAATAAGTCTGCGGCTTCGATTTCACCTTCTGCCGTCGCCATCCATCTATTGTCACTTTCGGTTTTGAATACCATGCAGTGATTCTAAAAAGAGTCGGCAGGCAAAAAACGAAAGTTGAAAGATTATTGCTTCGTGTGACCAATAAATCTAACAAAGGCGGAAAATGTGAAATTCTGCAAGCGCATTCTGTAATCTCCCTTAAATTCAAATGATCATTGTATTAAGTAAAAGTTATCATACCTTCTGGAACTGCTCTGCTCGATCACAATAAAGTACGGGCCTTATCATGAAGGAGTTAGGTGTCGCAAAGCGACTCAACATTTCAAGAGCACCACTCAAACAGGGCTGAACTCAGATGCCGATGGAACACGTAAAATTTAGGTCATATGATTGTACTAACGAACGTGTATCTAGCGAAAATGTGGTTATGTGTGTAAAGCAGGTAGCTAAAGAAAAATTACCCAATGAAAGCTTTTCTCAACCTTTCATTTGCTTTCCTAATTTTGAACCTGCGACTAATTCAATAATTGCCGTGGTCCTTTGAAGAAAAAAAATAATTTTCAATAACAGCCATAACAAAAATAATAAAAGAGCAATGCCGTAAATTAAACCTCTATTCCAAGCCTCTCATTCCTATTGGCCCGATTCGTAACCCGATGAATGAAAAATTACACTGCACCTTAAAATTCAGGTTAATAGTTGCTGCTATATCAAATGAAAACCTTAACTAGATGGAAAAAATGCACTGCTCCTTTTTTTGTGGCAGTTAATAATTAAAATTATTGTTCAAATAAAAATTAGTCGTGCACCTTAAGGCGCAGGTTCGAAACTATAGGTAGTATAGCAAAGTATAGTAGGCATATTAAAAATAGCCTTTATTCCATGTTTAGGCCGTAGAGCATTTGAAAATTCCGAGATAACGACTATGACTCCCCCTAAAACCCTCAATATGATTGTACTGTGCGTAGCCTAAGCCTAAATTGATTTCTTTTAAAATTTCACCTCACCATACCTTTGTACGGTTGTCAAGTTGAGTGTGCAACAATTAAAATAAAGGCAGTTAAATATCGTGATATAACAAAATCTGAGTCCATCATAGTCCATTAGGCTGAGATAAAATCATTACAATATGTTGTATAATGCACTATGTATTGTAATGTATGCACATGCAACGAATTAACAATAGCTCAGTTGTAGTTTCAACTATTCGAATTCAACATCGACTGTCAAAAGCTGAGTTCAACTCTATTCTATGAAGGACTTAGTTATCGCGGTATAGCTTGTGATTATTGAATAGCCTCCGCATAACTTATGCAAAAAACATTGGTACTGCATGATTAAACACAATCACAATAGAGAAAATGGAGGCTGAGCTGATATTCAATTTGTGTGAAAGGCGTGGTCAGTTTAGTCTAGACAGACTTCAAACAAAGGCGACATTAGCTCAATCGATTGACATTTTGCTTTAGCTTGACGTGTGACGGCAAAGGAAGCTTAGACAGATTAGGAGCTCATACATATAAGCTGGCTGAAACACATAACGTATAGACACCGTACTTCGTACTCATTATACAGTATACACATTAGTGTGATATGAATTGATGAATGGGGATAGGTCCTGCCCCCCAACACTTTTCTGACGACTTTTCCAGTCGCAAACATTAAAGAAAACCCCACAAGTATCTTCACCACAGCAGCGCAGCAGCGCTCATTAATAGGCTAAATAAAAAATTGGCACTCCAAAATTAAATACTTTTCATTTTTTATTTAATTAACTCAGCAAGTTATTAAAAATTTGGCTCATCTAAGTTGTAGAAGACTACTTCGTACACCATATAATCGGGTATTTTTACTTTTCGGTTTTGTAGTTCTTCCAAAAATCCCAGAATACGCGAAATTTTAGTTCTGTCTGTGGTATTTATGAAAGAACTAAAGTACCAACAATTTAATATTTCCTATTATATGATCCATAATCTACAACTTCCACGAGCCAAATCTTTGATGACTTGCTTTGTTAATGAAATAAAAACATATGAAGTCCCTAAAAACAACAAATTTTGGGGTGCTCATTTAGTAATTAAGTATTATATAATGGTAATATATTATGTAATTCTTGTTCTTGCGGATCCGGGGACACAGCTCGGGGGATTTTTTTTTAATTGTTAGGTGGGGAAGTAATGTTGGTGCTTTACACACATTTCGACAGCAAAAATAGGGGGGGCCCGAGGTCTCCACCTGGGGGATTTTTTTAAAAAAAAACAATAATTTGGTATAGCAGCAAGTGTATATTTTACAGTATCGTACTGAAAACTACTAATTTTTCGTTTCGCTGAACCATTTGACGATTTTATCTAGTGTATGTTGCCAAATTTTGTAAGGGGGGTCACAACACACCCCGCTCTCTTCTTAGTCCTTCTTAATACTGTTATAGTGTACGTAAATTCGGCCATGGAATTGATCTCAATTTCCATTCGAAGGTTATTAAATCTTGCCAATATCGGATTTTCTAAGCTCACTTCATCTCCGGGACCGTGTACCAACAGCTATAACTTACTCTTTCGACAGCTGAACTGAACTAGAATACGACACCAAGTTGCGACATGTAAATATCCTCTCCAAGCCATGGTTTCCGGCCTTTCGATCACTGATGCAATGAGAACGGCCATGTCCGATCATGTCCGATCATGTGAGCTCGTGGGTGCATAGGGGTTTGCTGCATTTCTCATGCAGAGCGGAACCCATTAAAGTACTTTTGTTCCTGAATTGCATTGGCCTTTAATGGGGTCACACTGTAAACTACCTCACACGGTATTAACACATATTTGGGAAAGGCAGGGTGGGGGGGGGGCATTTTATAATACAGTAAAACTCCAATATCCGAATTATTTGGGACCAGACCCATTATGGTAATCAAACATTCGGATAATGAGAACTCACTAAAAAATTATTGGCGATTATTTTTAATCTTGACCTGGGATTAAAAATGTAAACAAGATTATTTTACAATAGAAAGGGCTATTCAAAATTAGTTTGTTTACATTTTTAACCCCAGGAGTAAGTTAATACTAATCGCCATAATAGGTCCACTGGGATTAAAAATGTAAACAATATATTTTTACAATGGAAAGTGCTATTCCAAATTGGTTTGTTTACATTTTTAACACTAGGAGTAAGTTAATACTAATCGCCATGATAGGCCCACTGGGATTAAAAATGAAAACAAGATAATTTTACGAAGGAAAGTGCTATTCAAAATTGGTTTGTTTACATTTTTAACCACACTTCACTTCACTTCAGCCAGCGGCCGTACGTGGCCTTTCGGCCATCCGACGCCGTGCCGCCCAGTATGAAAAAGCTCGTCCCTCCAAAGTTGCCTCACAGATGACGTCCTTAAGGCCGTCGCAGGTTGCGAGATGTTCCGCAGTTCCTTCAGATGTAAAACACAGGGGGCACAATGGTGAGTTCACCACCCCAATCCTGTGCAAGTGCTTCTGAAGGAAGTCGTGTCCCGTCGCCATACGGAAAGTCGCCACTGCCACATCTCTCGGAAGGTCCCTTGGTTTGTTTGATGACACGATGTGTTCCCAGGGCTTTCCTTCCGCCGCTCTTTTTCTTGCCTTTTGGACGGACTCTCTGAAGACGCTGTTTATGCTGCGACAGGTACTGTGGTAGGAGATTGGATGGGTTGGTTGCTCCATGGTACATCCCTGTTTGGCCAGGTTGTATTTTTAACATATTTTTAACATATTTTTAACATATTTACATAGTAAATATTTATTCTATGGTCGGCCCGTAGGGGAAACCTTTTTGAGTTGCTGTGGATCTTACGCTGCTTTTCAGCTCGCATAGTCCAGTTTTCTACCAACTAGGCTAGGGCAGGCTACTGTTGCTCACATCAGCCTGTGGACTAAACATCAATATCAACATTTACAAATCGTGCCAAGCCCAAGGAGCTGCGATTAAACAAGAGGCGTAGGCTTGGACGCAGTACTTGAGAGAGAGGTAGGCTACATAGCCTATACTCGTAGTTAGGTATGGGTCTGATGTTAGGAGAGAGTGTGTTTAAAATGAAGTAAATATTTAAACTCACGAAGATCCCACCTTGTGAGTCTGCAACTGGAGAAATCGGTGATTGTTATTATAGACTCCAATTTGCTAGTCGAA